>JARYHS010011408.1:301720898-301863058 GCA_031002005.1 Vandiemenella viatica | reverse complement strand
CTTAAAAATAATACCGAGAGACGTTATGGTAAGTCAAAGAGAATATTGAAGCTTATCTTAAATCGTTTGGTTCTAGAACACCAGTTCACTGATATGCCAGTGTTCAGGTTGCAAATGAAACTGCGCTCTGCTGAACCTAATTCGTTCTAGGACATCGGCTTAACCTGAAGATGTTATAAGTATTTGATTTGCGGGGTTATAGAACGATTGTAAATCATAACTATCAACTTTTAACAGTTAAAGAAGTCTATTAAATAACAAGTTTCAGCGACGCTGTGGCCTTGTTTACAGTTTGCAACACCGACGCAGTAAAATGGTTAAAGTATAAAATGAATCATTGCAGTATTCTTGAAAGTGGCAACATCACGTACTACTTCAAATATGGCATTGGACAATCCTAATTATAAATTAAATGCTTCTAATTCATGTTACGAAACTTTGATAATCAGCATTGAACCCGATAGTAAAATGCGACAATCCGAATTTTAATGGATTAAAATGGATGACAATGTTATACTGTGTAAGATGAAGTTCGATCCTTAATGCTGTGATTGAAATACAGTCAAATAATTCTAGTCACTCAAACAAGTGAAGCGAGCGAAATAGCCGCCCTCCAAAAGTGTCTGTCTACAGTACTAATCGGCACGCGCAACAATGTCCACACACGCAGCGAATATGTGCACGGAGTGACAAGGAATTAGCTACTGTGCCATACAGCACTGTGCATAACGATTTCCTGTGTCTTTAACGCTGAAGTAAATCACTTTCATTACTGTTTCGCTGTGGCTGAGGATAGACAATACGAAACACAACACCAAATAAAAGGACAAGGCCGGAGGACGAGCTCGATAGCCACTGTGTTGACGGGGCTGGAGAGGAGGAATTCAAAATAAAGGTGTCCGTGACCGATGTGAGACGAGAGGCACAAGACGTCCAGACAATGGCTTCACATGAGACACAGAGAATAAAGAAAATTACTAAACACAGTAAAAATAATAATATTTCCAATGTTTAAAAGATATAAGAAATAATGAAAATAATTGCTGAATTTATGGAGGGGTACATACTGGATATGAAGTTAGAAGGGCAGTGAACGAAATGAAAAAAGGATCAGCTAGTGGTTATGACGGCCTGTCTATTGACGTACTCCAATTGACTGGAGAAGAAACTTACAGACACCTAGCTAAGGTGTTTTCACAATGCCTCGAAGAGAGAAATATCCCATCCAGCTGGAACAAAGCAATGATTGTGTTGCTATACAAAAACGGCAGTCGTTACAATATTAAAAACTACCGCCCCATCAGCCTTCTTCCTGTCATATACAAAGTGTTTACAAAGGTCATCAATAACCGCATCAGTTCCACCTTGGACACAGCGCAACCAATTGAACAGGCTGGTTTTAGGTCAGGATTCAGCACAGTAGATCACATCCAAGTCATCAACGAAGTAATAAGTCGAGCAAATGAATACCAGATGCCCCTCTGTTTGGCCTTTATCGATTTTGAAAAAGCTTTTGATTCAGTCCATCACTCTGCAATCATGCAAGCCCTTTTAGAACAAGGAGTGAATCCCGGCTATATTGACTTACTGTACAACATCTACACCACTTCCACTGCTTTTGTCAACATCGCTGAAGTCACCAAAGAGTTCCCAGTAGAAAGAGGGGTAAAACAAGGAGACTCTATATCCCCCAAGCTATTCACATCAGTCCTAGAGTTGGCAATGTCAAAAATCCAATGGCAAAACCGAGGTTTGAGAATAAATGGAAGAAATCTCAACAACTTAAGATTCGCTGATGATATAGTTTTACTCTCAAACAGTCTGGAAGAGCTCAAAGAACTGATAAATGAACTAGAGACAGCGTGCAGTGAAGTGGGCCTTAAAATAAATATATCAAAAAGCAAAATCATGCAAAACAAATGGGCAGAAAAAGATAAAGACAAGGCGGACATGAAAGATTCTGGTATTGAGTTCGTAGATCAGTACATCTATCTTGGCCAACTGATCAATATGAATGGTGACTCAAAGCCTGAGATCTACAGACGGATAAAGCTGGGCTGGAGAGCATATGGAAGAAATTCCATAGTTTTTAAATCGAACATGCCAATACATCTTAAAAAACAGGTATTTGAACAATGTGTATTACCAGTCCTCACATATGCCTGCCAGACTTGGACCCTAAATAGTCACACGAAGCAAAAACTGAGAACTGCCCAGCGAAGTATGGAAAGAGCAATGCTAGGGTTTACAAGAAGAGACAGGAAAAGGGCTGTGCACATCCGTTCAATAACTAAAGTAACAGACATCTTAAAAAGAGTCATGACCCAAAAATGGCAATGGGCCGGTCATGTTGCTCGCAAAAGAGATGAAAGATGGACTACGGTAGTGCTGGACTGGATACCGAGAAACCTGAAAAGAGCAAGAGGAAGACCCCCGGATGGCTGGGATAAGGATATACGTCGAGTTACAGGCGTGAACTGGAAGAGGGCGGCTCAGGATCGATCGGCCTGGAAAGAACTACAGCAACACTATGTAGAATTAAATTCTAATATATAGCTCATTAGGCTTAAAGAGGCTACATCCTGAAAAAAGGATTGATATAGCTGGAATAATAATAATAATAATAAAACATATTGGATTTCCCGTGGGAGAATTCCCGGTGGAAAAATTTACACAGCAATACGGAGATATGAGTTAGATCATGAAGACATTAACAATACATTTTTGTGGATTTAATTCTTTCCGATTTATAAATGCCTTTTGAATCATTGTGATTCTAGGCACCGCCTGAACTGATACCATCAAGTCACCGCGTTTCTGAGTGACCAATCCAAATACCACTACATTGTTTGGTCAGTATGGCCACTTCATCTATCCTAAGCAGTGGGTTGGAGTGTGATGATCCTTCCCTTTGACCTGATTTCGTTCAGACACTCGTTGTTTGATGACCTCTCCCGCACCGCAACAGGGATTCACCGATCCTCCTGAAACCAGTTTCCTTCCAGGTCAACTTTCATACCCATACAGAACAGTGGCGAGCACCACACGTCTGACGTATCTGATCTTCCATATTTGAAGCATCTTCAAAATCGCATAATTTCTGGATAACTATATTCTCTTTGGAATCCTTGACTAATTTGCTTCGTCACTATCAAATATTAGTCTGAGTCGTTCATTTCCAGCTGTTGTCATTAACTTACTTAATCTTAAATATTTTTTGTTAAAAAGAGTAGCAGAATATAGTCACGACACAATAACACAAGTTTTACGCATGTACAATGTTAAGGAAACTTTACATGACTCTTGCTAAAAACTGAACCATTTGAAAGACTGCCAACATAATCTTTTCTTGGATTATAGCGTAGAAACTAATATCAATTCCATTACAAACAAAAAAAGAAACGGATATTTGTTTGGAACTCATAATTGCTGCTCTCATTTGTTACAGAATCTTCCAGCTAAAAACATAAAAATTAAGAATTTACTGCATAAAACTGAACCAGAAGAATTAAAATTTAGTCAAGTTAAAGTCAGAAAGATGTGGCTTTAAGGTCGACGAACACCATAAACTGAAAGTATCACCTCTGAATACAAGCTAGTTAGCTTCGAAGCAGTTTCTGACAGAAGTCCTGCACCTAATGCAGCCTCAAAGGAACGCAATGTACCGTTCCTGAAGCTTTTCCAGTCCACCTATCAAAGTTCCTTAATGAGTCAAGTGGATCCATTACGATTACGTTTCGGAGGCGATTTTGGTTTCGGAATATTCGGCAGTATTCGGTGAGTGTGGAAGTTGGAAAATAGAGACCTCACTTTATTTTCAAAACTTATTTGTTAATAGTGATCCATTTAGAAGCAAATAATACGCGTTCACACAAAAGAAATACAGTGACAGAATGAAACAAGAGAACATACTAGATATGGCTCAAATCAGAAATGTTCAAGATTCGTCAAATTCTGGGACACATCCCATAAACAAGGTTGAAACTGTGAGACAGCAGTCGTCTCCATCACTGACTCACAGAGTCACATGGTAAAGAAAACAATCAAAACAGTTATTTTCAAATAAGTAAATCGTATTTATGTACTAGTGATGTAGTTTGTTATTCATTCTATTACTTCAGTTCACAGCATACGTTTTGGAGTACAGTATACCTGCCAGTGAATTTCAAGGTAAACTGTTTTGCAACTTGGAGAGTTCAAAGAATTGTATTCTTAAAAAAACGTTTTAAGTTGTTGCGTCATTTCTGAATGATGCTGATAGTCACTGTGGAGTACAAAGGGTAGCCATTACGGCAGACTAGCGGTGACATCAAAAGACAGAACGTATTGACCTCGGTGACGCAGTAACTGAATTGTCGAGTTTTGTTATCCTACTACTCTATAGGATAAGAATAAAGCTGCCTGTTGATAAAATGATTCTTTTATAACATCCCAAAATACTTACAGATACGTGCATTGCTGCAACAGATAGCAAATGGTTAGTAGGTTTGTTTTACGATTCTGATGGCACTGAATTAATTACACGACCCGCAGTCAGAGCCGTTTGTATCACGTGACTAACTGAATCATTCTGCTCGCTACGTGTCGACTATTCGACGATCAAAAATGAGTTTAATTGCTTCCTGTCCGAATCCAAGTAATTAGCTTCTGCCCAAATCTTCCAAGAATATACAGGCAGGAATCTCTTATTTAAGGCATTAAATTGAAATACCTCAGCATATTTTTCGTAACTAAATCGGTTGGGCAGCAAAGGGATTGTACTGGGCATATTTCTCGGTCATTCCTAGATATGAATGTTGCTGGTAGTAATATTTGTTTGCTGTCATCCTGAAATAGGACAGTCATGAATTTTCCAATTGGCTTTTTCCGAGAGCAAAGCCTTCAGTTTACCAGGTCTTCCCAACCTAACTCTTTCAACATCGTACTTACGCTTTCCCATAGCATTGTAAGCAATCGATTTTACTTCCGGTGTACACTTTTAAATTACGACCTAGAAATCGGTTCAGAAGAGGCAAAGGTACTACAGATATCTTAGCACATCTCATCACGGAAATACAATCCTGCTTTAGCAATAACAAATATATGATGACCATGTATACCGACATAAACAGTGCATATGATCATGTTCACTTAGCAATCCTAGCTAAAAAACTACACCTTCTAGGGATACAACAAACCTTTGTTGGTAACCTAATTGCACTGCTATCGGACCGATGGTTAATAATAACAAATTGAGGTTTGCCACAAGGCTCTGCACTAGCCCCAATACTATTTAATTTGTACACTTGTGATCTACACCGCATTAGGAATGTAAAGTCATAATCCAACAATATGCTGACGACCTATTCATATTCTAGGTAGGGAAAACATGGGAAGAATGCTACTTGGCACTGTCGTCGGCTGTGGACAATTTCCAATAATGGCTATTCAGTAATGGATTAGGTATATCACCAATGACATGGGCGGTATCTACCTACAGCCGTCACAGAATCCAGGCAATGCCTGACATAAAATTAGGGCCCTTCGTGATCCCTGTCAAAAGCACGGTAAAATACTTGAGATTATAGGTTGACAACAGACTCCAGTAGGGAACTCATGTCAAAAACACGATCAAGAAATATGACATGGCCATTAACTTAATACGTGCAATAGCCAGCATGAAATGGTGAAGAATCCTATAAATGCTATTCATATCCCTGGTGCGACTATACTTTGACTACGTCTGTGTTTGCTATGGATCAGCATCCAGTAACGTACTTAAAGAACTTGACAAAGTCCAATACAAAGCACTCTGTGCGTGCATAGGCGCTATGAAACCAACGCCGACTAATTCGTTTCTGGTTGAAGCACTTGAACCACCCTTAAACATCTGTAGAAGCTTACTAAGCGCAAAATTCCTCCTCAAGCATTGCCAATATGCTGGCGGCAGACTATTCAGCGCCATACACAATCTCACTATGCAATGCTTAACCAAAAACTATTGCACAAAGAAAGAAATGCCCCCTCTTGCGGCGGAGTATCTAGCAATGTATAACCTACGTGTCAGAATGTACCAGACTAAAAAAAACTCCCTCCTTTGAGGCCCCGTATTGGGACTCCGTCACAAACTTGGAGGTAGATATAGACACCAAAAATACCACCCATTTGGAAAACTACAAAGCCACTGTGCTCCAGTACCTCCACAACTGAGCTCATATGGAACAAATATACACGGATGGCTCCAAATTTTCTGATGCTTCCGGATGCGCCTTTTATATACCATAATTTAGAGACAAGGGGGTCATCAAGTTACCAGCGGAGGCTTCTATCATGACTGCAGAGCTGACGGGCATCTTGGAAGCACATAAACACGTCCAGGCTTCGCACATTAAAAACTTCATAATTTTATGCGACTCAAAATCGGCACTGTCCCTACTAAAAACCATCACAGGCAATTGCTCAATGACCATCGAGTATATGATATCGTGAGCGTGGCTCAAGTGTTAGGATGCTCAAACAAGACAGTGAAATTTAAATGGGTCAAAGCAGGCAGCAATCTTTTAGGAAACGATATGGCGAATCGGTAAGCCAAGCAAGCTGAACGCAGTGGTGCAACACACAATTAAATGATTCCTGTTCCAGACGCAGTTGGTCAGATCAAAAACAACGTCAAACTAAAGTGGAACACGGAATGGAAATGGTCAGTTTTGACCAAACGCCAACACTACGGGCGCATTCACTCAGAGATAAGCTCATATCAATGGTATGAGGTACACACATGTTCAGCACCTGTATTGCTAGACTAAAATTCAACCACGGTTGCATCAAGCAACACTTTACTATACTACACGTTATAGACTCTCCCAATTGTCCTTGCGGGGAAACTGAAGACATAAACCATTTGCTATTTGGCTGCCGATGGAAGAAGATGGAGATTGATCACTTCCTAGATACGCTCATGAAAGAAGGCATTCCGTTTCCCTCTTGCACTGCCTCACTCCTTGCATCTGAAGTCCTATTTATAAGATTTTATACCAGCACATGGAAAATATTGGCGCCATAATCTAAATTAATTGTAAATAACATGTATGTAATTGTATGATATTATTGTTGACAAATTATTGATGCTATTCTGTAAAATAAAAATGGCTAATTGTATGATATTAATATTGTTAGACTAGTGATGTTATTCTATAAAATGGAAATGGCTAATTGCATGCAATTATTATTGTTATATTATTGATGTTATTCTGTAATATGGAAACGGCAAAATGTATGAAGATATTATTGTTTATTTGAAACTATTGTGTAAAATGAAAAGGCTAATTGTGTGATATTATTGTTACATTATTGATGTTGGCAAAGTGAAAATGATAATTGCATGTAATTTTAGTGGTATATAATTGATGTTATTTTGTAAAATCAAAACGGCTAATTCCATGATTTTATTATCGGCATATTATTGATGCCTAGCTAATTGCATGATATTAGTATTGTTAATCTGTAATCGAAAGTGGCTGTATGTGTGGAAGCCCAAATGGCAATAATAAAAATTGTATGTCATCAAGAATAACTTCAGAAATACCAGTTTGTCGACCAGCATACACGTAATACAGACGACTATTGGAATGGTGCACAAAAGCACAGATCTCTATTGACGTTTGTTGGAAAACCAACAATCATGTACGTAAATCAAAAAAAATAGACAGTTTTAATCACGTTCGATGATTGATTATAATTTAAAGCCAAACTCAGGTGGACGTGTATATTTTTGCAGTTTGCAGGAAAACGCGTTATTTATTGGAAACTACGTTTATGTATAGAAACAGAAGTTTGAGATGTTGTTTTGTTCGTCTGAAAGATCACAAGTCGAACAGCTGATGACTACTTGGAGGTCGGTAAAGAGAACGATATATCTACTACAGAACACTAGCACGATGCGGAGACTTTACACACTGACATCACTTTTCAACGCTTCATTATTCATTCCTACGTTTAATAATGTGACGGGAGATGTGGTCTGTCATATTTTCGTTCCCTTAAACAGAAGCGTTAATAATTTTTTCTCTGGTGGAAAGGAAAATAAGGGAGGGAGGGAGGGGATAGGGGACTACCTGCCTCTTAATTCGTAGCTTGTCGATGGGAGAACCTGCACTTGAAAGGAGGAAGATGATAGAATATTATTTTATTTTAGGGGGTTAACACGGTTTCAGTGACGGTGATTATTTAGCAAGATAAATCCTTTCAACTTTGTGGTAAAGTGATTTGTGTTGTTACATTTGTACAAACGTTGGAAACATCGCAGCATACGGTCTGATGGCACTGGAAAACCCATTAAAACCGTAATCGGACCGCAGGAAGTGTCTAAACTTGATGTCCAGCGGCCACAAATACACTGCAGCGTGCGCTCTTTACGCCCAGTACCAAACTGTTTGCCTTGGAAAGATTCTTCAAATAGCTGGATACTATATTTTCGACTGGCGCTCGAAGGCAAATGATGACAACAGTGTATCAGTCCAGTCAATAGCTGTTCAAAAGGGTCCTTTACTGGAAAGGTTTGGGGTAGTTTTGATTTCTTTCATTCTATATGTTTTTTGTGGTGCTCAATACGAATCTGAGGTGTGCTAACAAAATTTCGTGACGGAACATTGAAAAAATTGCAAAAAAGAGTAAAAAATCTCATTTTTTGGCGGAGTTTTGATTATAATTCTAAATCTATAAACTTTTCGTAAGTAACCTCCCTATTCAAAATCAAAGTACATAAAATTTCCTACAAATTTCACCATTAAAGTTTTTTAGCGTTCGGGTTTAAAATTGGCGTGTTTTGCTTGTCTCCACAAAAACCCACTTATTCCACTCCAGAACTCAAATTTAGTATCAAAAGCTGTCAATATTAGTAATTTCCTGCTTGTTTTCGGTTGAATACAATGTATCCCAGTTTTCAGTTTTTTCTAAATATTTTTTAAAAATAATAATAAAAAAACCCACAGAAAGTCGGTGTTTACCGGTTCAATTCCGAGGTCTAATTGTGGGGCTATAACCAACTGTTCTACTATTACATGTAACGTGTTTATTCAATATCATGATCTTTTTACCTAACATACGACACCTTTATATTTTCTATAAGTTATCAGAGAATAATTAATTAATTATTATTTAATCCTGTAAATGAGACAGCGCTGATGAGCAGGCACGTGCGCAGGCGGCTAAGAAGAGCTCACGAGGGGTCTTTCCCGCTCGTCTCCCTCTCTCCACCAGTGCAGTATTCAGGAATTTTCCGAACCCGGGAAAAAACTATAAGATTGCTGTCACCGCCCCGAGACGGGCATGGAAGGTATACATCGTATTCTTGGTGGTGATTTTCGCACTGTAAAGTTCAAACGAATCGAAAGAGTGCAACCTTTTACGATCATGAATAGCTCTATTCAAATAGAAGACAAGGCTGTAGTTATCAATCCAATCAGACTTTTTCAACGAATGACCATCGTGAAACATTCAGATGAAGAGCTGTGAGATTTTCTGCGTTATTAACTTAGCCCCTACCCTCTCTCATTTTTTGATGAGCATGGAATAAGGAAAGGAACAAAATCGAACTTATAAAGGGATTTTGTGCAAACTGAACAATCGGACGTGAGAAATACAAAATATGTTATTGACGGAGGTTCTTTTTTTCATCGGGTCAAATGGCAACAAGGCCAAACATATGCAGAAATTTTCAGGAGTTATGTCTCATATATTAAGTCACACTATAAACCTAATGCCCCTACCATTTTCGATGGGTACGCTGACGAAGCTCGTGAAAGTGCCAAGCGCGTAGAAAGATTGAGAAGAGCGCAAATAAAACAAAGTGCTGCGATATCATTTAGTGAATCGATGGTCCCCACTGTCTCACAGCAGAGTTTCCTTGCAAACTCCAAAAACAAAAGCCGGTTGATAAATATGATAATAGAAAAATTTGAAGAGTCAAAAATTGTTTCGCAACAAGTAGTGGAGGATGCTAATATCCTGATTATCACAACAGTTGTAAAGTTGACCCCTTCGAATGAATCTGTGACAGTGATTGGGGAAGATATCGATCTTTTTGTGATTTTGATTGGCCTGAGTAGCCATAACATAAAGAATATCTTATTTATGAAACCAGGAAAAGGAAAGGAATCTCAGGCCATTTACAATCCTCATCTTACAGACAAAACCACAACAGACCATTTATTGTTCCTGCACGCGTGAGTGATTGTGACACCACTTCTGGTTTGTTCAATCAGGGTAAATTAAAATTTCTAAAAGTCCTGCAGAAGAACAATGATTTGCTACCAGTTATTGATGCTTTCAAAGACACTCATGCTCATCAGGACCACATTGCCGAAGCAGGAAACATGTTTCTCATGGCTCTGTATGGGAAAGGATCAGAAGCAGCCTGAGCGATTTAAGATTCAGGTAATACGTATCATCATCGTACAAGAGCAAACTCAACTTTATCTCATTACCCCCCACTGAAGCTGCTGCACGACAACATTCACTAAGCGTTTACTTTGAGGCGCAGCAGTGGTTATCCAGTCGAACCACACTCAATGACCAACATAGAGACCTGAACGAATGGGGTTGAAAGAAAAAAAAAAAAAAAGTCTCGTACCAGTTTATACCACTTAAGACCCTGCACCAGATTCAATACTCTGTTACATTTCTTGCAAATGTAAAAAAGGCTGCCAACCAAATTGTGGATGCAGGAAGACAGAGCCTACATTGTTTCCCGATCTGCACATCATGCGAAGGTCTTTGTGAAAGCGTCGAGCCTCCGGATGTCAGCATTGACATGGACGAAGAAGAGACCGAAGAATGAAACCGAGAACAGACTGAAGAACGACACTTCCATGATGCGGAAGGTATGTCTGATCTCACAGTCTATTTCGTAATCGTTCATCTCTCCTTGAGGTATGGTGACAAGTTAATGTTTTCTCACCACCTCTTTCATTTTCTAGATGAGCAAGTCACCTCGTTGTCAAAACAAATACTGGAACCTATGCCAGTACCATCCGCCTTCAAGGGACCTCAACCTTTATCTTCTAAAAGGCAAAGGTTTATATAATGTTCATCATAGTATATAACATAATTAATTATTAAAACATATGACAATTCTTAAAGAATTTTTTTTTAACATTATGTAATTTTAAAAAAATGACCTGTACCTTTACATAATGATCTAAGTAAGATATGAACAGAGAACTGTGAAAAATTCACTAATATTGACAGCCTTTTTAATAATAAATTTGAGTTTTGGAGTGAAATAAGTGAATTTTTGCGAAGATAATCAAAATACGCCAATTTTCAACTAGCGCTTGAGCCCGAACTCTTCTTCCGAGAAACCAAACTTTAATGCTGAAATTTGTAGGAATTTTATGTACTTTCATTTTGAATACGGAGGTTACTTACGAAAAGTTTATAGATTTAGAATTATAAGCAAAAAACCACCAAAAAATGAGATTTTTTACCCTTTTTGCAATTTTATCAATGTTCTGTCACGAAGTTTTGTTAGCAAACCTCAGATTCGGATTCAGCCCCCCAAAAACATATAGAATGGAAGAAATCAAAACTTTCCTGGTAGAAACACTATTTGACTGGACTATATTACCTATTGCTCCCTACTTCTGATGCACAGTAGCCAACCAGATAACAGTAATCAATATTTTGAATCTTCTTCGCACCTATAGAAATTATCTTAGATTTGGCAAGGATGGTTGCATCCAAATTAACTGCTCTATTTTGATTTCCCGATTTAACCTCACAACCAACTCGAATTCCCCGTGGCCACGGGACCGAGTTCTTCGCGATCCCACGAACAACTTCGTGACTTTCACAGTATCACTATTCATTCAACGGCTTCCTCCCAGAAATTCTGAGTCCTCGCTCGTCGGAGAGATTTGTGTATGGCAGCTCACTGAACTAATGAACGCAGTTCCTACGAAATATCGTTATTACCATAAATGGAAGATAAACTGCTATACTTTTCCAGATAGACCTCCAGTGTGTTAGGATAACACGCTTAGTTTGTGATGATGAGTGTAAACGAAGGATCAGTGTAGAAAAACACTAAACGGATGCAATGTCTGTGGTGATCTGTTCGTTTAGTTTAAAAGATGGATCTCTTATTCCACAACAAAAATTATAACTTTTTGTCTGATATTCATTGGCCACAAATATCTGTGACGGGTAGCCATTCTTAATGACAATCCGTCATACCGGCAGTGGCTGAAATATGGAAATAGAATACTGCATATAGATAGATAACACTTCAACTTATATTCCACTAACGGGTATGTTGATATCAAATAGCATAAAATCACAGTACCGACACTGATGAGCTATTTATTTCATCTATTTGATGCCTAGCTTGTGATTATGATTCACTTTGCAGGTGAGTCAAACGTTGTCTCATTCACCTAACGCTAAGCCGTCAGCGACGTTCATAAAGCGGTGACATTATCCGATGTCGTCTGACGCAGCCGTAACTGTACAGTATAAATGCTGCTAATAAACCATAAGCTCTAAATTCAAATTAGATATGCATTACACGTTAAACAGATTATTATTTGTACAATTAGTATATCCTTTTAAATTTATGGATAGGTAACAAATGGGTAGCAACGGTAACATTACAGTTTACCTCGATTAATTCACTTAATGGTGCACTTATAAAGCTCTTCTTTGTAAATTAATCCTTTTATCGAACGATGTGGTTGTTCAGTGTTACACCGCCTGACTTTGGGTCCATGACCACAGTTCGGAATCCTGTCACGGCTGTGAATGAGATCCGTTAACAACCTTTAATAGTACCCAGGACGAATGCGCTTTGTTAAAAGACGATATTGTGTAAATAATTGGGCGTTGTAGAGACTGGCAGTTGGAATTAAACTTTAAAAAGTGCCGAGTCATGCCTGTAAGTAAAAAGGTGACACCACTTAGATCTGAATATACAATTGACACCGAGCGGGGCGGTGTAACGGTTAGCGTTCTCGCCTCGCATTCGGGAGGACGGCGGTTCGAATCCCCGTCCGGGCATCCAGATTTGGGTTTTCCATGGTTTCCCCAAATCACTCCAGGCAAATGCCGGGATGCTTCCTTCAAAAGGCCATAGCCGAATTCCTTCCCATTCCTTGCCCCCATCCTTGCCCCCCATCCTTTCCCGTCTCTAAGAAGACCTCGATGTTAAAAAGAGACGTAAAGCAGTTACAAAAAAAAAAAAAAAAAAATACAATTGATGACACCCCTCCTTAGAACGGTAGATTCCGTTAAATAGCTAGGGGTAAAAATTCGTAATAATTTTTAGTGGAATGAGCATATCTAGAAGCTAATAGGAAAAGCAAATCGTATGCTCCGATTTCTAGTTCATAATTTAAAACAGTGCACACCGGAAGTCAAATAAATTGCACATAAGTCGCTAGTGCGTCCTCACTTACAATATTGTTGTTCTGTATGGGGTCCCTATCAAAATTGTTAATGGAAGCATTGAAGAAGATCCAAAGAAGAGCCGCCCGATTCGTGACAGGTATATACAGGGTGTTACAAAAAGGTACGGTCAAACTTTCAGGAAACATTCCTCACACACAAACAAAGAAAATATGTTATGTGTACATGTGTCCGGAAACGCTTACTTTCCATGTTAGAGCTCATATTGTGGACGGCTGTGATACAATACGCCATTCTCCAGGGCTGTATCAGCGCATCAGGGATTCCATGCGACGGAGGGTGGATGCATGTATCCTCGCTAACGGAGGACATTTTGAACATTTCCTGTAACAAAGTGTTTGAAGTCACGCTGGTACGTTCTGTTGCTGCGTGTTTCCATTCCATGTTTAATGTGATTTGAAGAGAAGTAATAAAATGAGCTCTAACATGGAAAGTAAGCGTTTCCGGACACATGTCCACATAACATATTTTCTTTGTTTGTGTGTGAGGAATGTTTGCTGAAAGTTTAGCCGTACCTTTTTGTAACACCCTGTATAGTTGGAAGGAAAGCGTAAGTGCGATGTTGAAGGAGTTAGGTTGGGAAGACCTGGAACACCGAAGGCGTTGCTCTCGACAGAAGTTAATTGAAAAATTCACGACTGATTTATTTCGGAATGACATCAAACAAGTATTACTACCATCACCATTCATATCTAGGAATTACGGTGAAAATATATATATATTTACTTATGGCTTTACGCCTCGTCGACGTCGAGGTCATTAGAGGTGGCTTGGAACTGGGGACAAAGAACGAGAAGGAATTCGGACATGGCCTTTGGAAGGAAGCATCCCGGCATTCGCCTGGAGTGGTTTGGGAAAATCATGGAAAATCCAAATCTGGATGCCTGGACGGGGATTCGAACAAGAGCGGCGTCCTCCCGAATGCGAGGCCAAAGCGTTAACCGCTCATCAACCATTCTCGGTGAAAATAAGATAAGAGAAGTCAGGGCCCAAACCGATTCATTTCTGTAATCATTTTTTCCACGAGCGATTAGGAATTGGAATAGAAAGGATTTACCGGGCGAGTAAACTTAAAATCCGACAGCAGTAGTTCTCGATAAATCATTTCGGCCATATGAGTTTTCCATGGTTTTTCCAGATCGCTCCAGGCGAACGCCGGGATGGTTCCTCAAAATATCCCATGGGCTCCTCCTGCCCTATCCCGTATATCCCTTCCAAACTATTAACCTTTCGGATAGGTGCAATGCAGCCTCCGCCACAAACCTTTAGTGAATCGGGGAATAAAAATAATAATAACAGTGAGCTGTTCAGACACTACGAGATGGTTACCTACGCTTTGCACATAACAATGAGTCTGCCCGTACGACATCGATATTGAGTGGATGTTTTCCGTTCATGCGCACTTAGTAACAATGTGTATAACCAAATATCTTCCGGTGTTATATAAAGAAAACTGACAGGTAACTAAACTGGAAATGAATTGGATTTAATTTCACATATTTGCACATATTCCTGTCTAGCAGAGATATTAAGGCGAGCATCAATACGATTCATTGAAATAACAGTTATACAATGTTACAAGAATGAAAAATATGTGCTGTATTTAACAGGACAAATCTCCAATCACTTATTAAAGTTTCTTCAATCCTAACACGAACTTAGCCTTACTTGACCACAAAAACATGCATACAAACAGCTCGCCAGAGGTAGTGTATAAAACAATTCTCAATCGTTGGGATCTCTGAATATAATTTGTTTTCCTTATTGTGATATCAGGAAAACATTACTGATCTAAGGAAACAGGTGACGATCAGTTCTATTTGTTCAATTCCTACAGTTGTTTCCAACTCACTCTCTTTTTTAAAATGAATTAAATTAACTTTCTCTGACTCTGTTGTTTTCTCTTCTTCATCTTGGCTGTCATTTTACCATCCTCAGCTACTTTATTCAGTTGCGTCCGTTTGGACCTGACCCTCCACACGGCTCCAATATGTCTTTGCCGCTCCTCGATGCAGGGCACATGCGTTGCTACTTCAAAACCTTCCAGTAAATTCTTGTTCCATTTCGCGAGTCTATAATGATTTCAATGTCAATGTCTCTGTAGCGAGATTAAGGAATATTTCAGAAGAGAAACTAATCAACAAAGATTCCTAGATCCTTTTGGTATCTTGAACCTCTTAACTCACTGTGATATAATGTGCCGTTATTGTTTACCAATTTTAACTTACATAGTCATTCATCTGTTTTACATACTTATATCTCCGCTCTTCTCCTTAAGTGTAACGTCTAACCAAACTATGATTCATCATTGAGTAACATTTTTCTCTAACCATGTAGCATAGAACGTATTTGTTATGGTAGTCTGGCCAATGGTGGGGAGTTTGCGTTGTACTCAGATTAGCTGTCTGCCAACCAGACGTGCTGCGTCACTGCACTTGTTACCAGTTGGAACATGGGTCCATCCTTAAAGGGGATGGGAGGCAGTAAAATACGGTAACTGCTCAATGCGGGCGATTCGTTTCTTGCCAAATGTGTTTGATCTATGACAAAAATGGTTTTAATTAAATGTTGTTAATATAAGGATACTTCCTGGCAATCTTATACAGAAGACAAACTCTTAAACACCATTAGTCTTATCTTAATGGAAGAAGCTAGTTTTATCAGTATTAGGCAAGTGTTTGTTTCAAGCAAAGAAAGTTAATTAGTTTGTTCTTTCATATTCGCTTCTATAGTAATCCCCAATATTCTTTCCTCTTCTATTTACCAAGCCAAAGTAACTCTGGATAATAACTGACAGCCTCTTAAATACTAAAAGCATTAAGAAGAAATTCATCACCATAGTGTGGACCGCACACTGTATATAAACCCTAACCCCAGCTCAATACGACCATACGATTTTATTAATATAGTTCCATAACTTTCTAACGGATGGCTCAGTGTTAATTTATTGACACAACACTTGGTTATCTAGGTTGGGTAACCATGGAGTAGATGGCGTTGTGTTTCGATTTCTTTATGCAACAGTCTATTACACGCCATATGTGATGTGTTTATGTTTACGACATAACCGAGTTACTTGAATTTTTTGCGTACCGTCATTTTTATAAGCGTGCTGTGTTTCTATACTAGTAACTCTGTCTCTCTGTCTGTTTTTTACGTTTCTTGGGCTAAATGGATAATCCGATCGTGATGAAACTTGACCAGGAGATGCTATTTGGCATTAGGATGGACACAGGATACTTTTTCTGTATAAATAATACATGTTGCCATATAATTTGAAAAATTACTGAACGGCGATATACAGACGCGTAGGATGTATAGGTCTCTGTGCACGTAGTGGTCTGGTAGCTCAGTGGTTAAGCGCTTGCTTACTGATGTATGGTGCGTGGTCTCCGGTTCAAATCCCGGTGGAAGGAAAGGTTTTAAAAATTGATTGTGATTGTTTGAGTAACGCCTGCACCGTCGGTTGTTCGTATTACACGTTAAACTGTAGATACCCCAAATTTAGGGGTACAATGCAAGGCAAATCGTAAGTAGTCTAGCAATGTTGTAGGTGTACACTTTTTTACGTTATATTGATCCTTCAGGGGTTGTTACTCTCGCAGTAATTGTTTGTGTGTGTGTGTGTGTGTGTGTGTGATCTACACTAACAATACTATAAATGAGACTAAGTCTCTGTCTTTTTGTTACCTTTTGATGACTAAATGACTATACCTATATTGATGGAATTTGACAAGGAAATACTTTGTAACTATAGGATGGGAACATGACATTTTTTTCGGTATGAATAACAGTTGTAGTCACGAAATTTTGAGAACTTATCGAATGGTGACAGAGACGGATGTGTGTGTTAGTCTGTAATGTTACGTCGGTTGCTCAAGCTGTGTTTCTCGCGCATTATATTAGTGTATGATTTGTTAATAAATTACGTTTAGAGACAAAGTGTATTATTTAGTATAGATGCCGATTTTCTCTGTACTATTACTTTGTGTCTGTTTAAATGTTTTTGGAACAAATTTGTTTTGCCTTCTTTTATGACATGCCTTGCAGCGTAAATCTGTCATAGCAGAGCACGAGCAGTTATTACAAACCCAAGAATCGGATGTTCATGCTGAAGAAAGAAGAAAAGACAAAGCTGAACTAAAGCTGCCCCTTCCCACACACACACACACACACACACACATCCCCTCACCTTCGTTTGTTTTTCTGTTTTTAAATATGTTGGAAACTGATTCTCTTCATGAGACAGGTTCGACGGTATAATGATATAGTGATGGCTTTCCTGTCATATTATGCCAACTCGGTGTTGTTTGGGACCAATCCTACGTTACCAACAGCTTTGTATATTCAATTCTGGCAACGAAATTCTTAATATACGCGCACAAAGTTGCGAGTATCAGCTAGTCCATTTATAAAAATCTTGGGTAAAGTTGAACTAAGAGGCCACTAATAAAATTTCTAACATACGGCATTACAACTTACGTATATTCCTACTACCTATCTGCTACAGCTGTGGTTGTTTACATCAGTTTTATTCTTTCTGGAGAACTTTCTCCTCTCATATTTCATTCAGATTGCTTGCTTGATTTTAATGATTTTGTTAATCCCTTTTCTTGTAACATATGGATAGCATATTTATTTGAATAATTATACAAAAATGAGGCGTTATTGGACTTTTCTTCTGCAAAAATAGAGGATGGTTCTATTTTTTCTAAAAAAATAAAAAGTAAAAAAAAAAACCTCTGAGACCACAATGTGTAATGTGCACACCATGCGACTCTAAATATTTCTCATCTATTTCAAACTTTTTTTTTTGTCTTATCAAAAATGGAAAGTCCAAAATTAAACTTCTAGGCAATTAAAATACTGGTCGAACGAATTTTTAAGTACTTAACAACCAGTGTGGTTTTCGTATACTAAAAATAAAAATATTACTTCAGTGGAGAGATAATCTATGGAATCACGTGTTGCTTCTATAGTTATAGTCAGTATGCTCTTATTAACTGCTGTTTGTTGTTGTTTCTGTATCACGAAAGTTACATCAGTAGAAATTTGAACACAAGTACTTAGTGTCAGAATGAGTAGAAACGAAAATGAAAATTTGGTACTCAGGGTACTTTTAAGTTTGTACGTTTTATAACTTCAAAAACGAAAGTATGAAAAGGATATTATATAATAATGGAGTAACTGGATAATTATTCTGCAGGTTAACGAGTTCAGCGAAGGAAAGTGCTAGATGTCATATCGGACAGGAGCAACGCAGAGATTCTGTATGATTTTTGTTGAACGAAATACAATTATTAAGTCTCATAAACAAGTAATATAGTTCCTCCATTAACGTGCCAAGTAAATGATGCAGAGCTAGATGCTCTAAATTAAGGTTTATGGAACTAAATATAGTTTTCGCGCTTATATCATAAGTATGAAAGAATGAGCGAAAATTTTACAACTGTTTTGCTTATTCCCAGATACACGGATATGTACACTGAAGAGCCAAATAAACTGGTACAGGCATGTGTATGCAAACACAGAGATATGTAAACAGAGTACGGCGCTGGGATCAGCAACACCTATATAAGACAACAGGTGTCTGGCGCAGGCGTTAGATCGGTTACTGCTGCTACAATGGCAGGTTATCACGATTTAAGTGAGTTTGGACGTGATGTTATAGTCGGCGCACGAGTGGTGGGACACAGCATCTCAGAGGTAGCGATGAGGTGGGGATTTTCCCGTACGACGATTTCACGAGTGCACCGTGAATATAGTGAGTCCGGTAAAACATCAAATCTCTGTATATCGAAATTGTCAGAGAATTGGCAGTCTCCGCAGAACAAATACGTAAATAACCAGCCATGCCAGTCTCAAGCAGATTACAGTGTCTAACAGATTCAGTAGACGGCTAGTCGCCTGAAGAAGACCTAAGCCCTGGTCGAAACGTCGGGAAGAAGAAGGAGGAGCGTTTGACACAGCATTAATCTCGTAAGCTATTTATGTAACTATGACGGCTGCGAAAACAGCAAAATCTTTTATAAGTAATAATTCAGTTACTAAAAATTATATGCAATATTTTATCGTTGAGTGTTACTGTAATCTGTATTTCATTAATTCAGTTTCGACCGGCCTGTAGTAGAAGCCCCTTACAATATGTTTTACGTTTCGTTTAATACTTCTCAAATTGTTGGCTTGTGCATGATTTTGTGATATCATTTTCTACACTGGTATGTACGTGATCACATAATTTTCGAAAACTAAACGTGTTTAATAAACCTAGAAAGGTATGTGTTCATAGCTAGAAGAATTGAAGCACTGTTTCCCAGGTACTATCCCAGAGACCAGTCTGCTTTGTATTCAGGTCTATTTCTGTGTTTACTAGTAGAGCTATAGCAAACCGAATGTGAGTAACGGGTTAGTCACCTGACTCGAAGTACCGAATCGCTACACACGAACTCATTTCGTTACTCGCATATATCGCATAGACGTATAATGCGTCATGCGGGAGCTGGAACGGTTCGCCCAGCGATTGAATGAGCAGATGTTTGTTTTGAAATTAGTTGATTCAAGTGTGCTGCAATTATAATATTAGGTATTATTGTGAAGTATGTAATATTGAGTGCAGTAAATAAAATGCAGGAAAAATTTACCTAGCTTTACTTTGTTCAATGAACACTTTATTGAACTTTACAAAGTACTAACAAAGTCATTCATGATGCTGGATGGTAGTGCTCGTTTGTATGAGAAGTAATGTGACAATTTAATCAATGAATTTTAATTACCACAGGATCTATGTGATCAATGCGATACTGGCTTTGACCCTGAATGTTTGTTGTAGCCGCGACACAACCACAATTGGGAATATAATCACAAAAAGATGAATAATTTACAAATATAAATGAAAATATTAAAGGAAGACAGTGGTTTAACCTCCTATTAAAAACGAAATACTTTGATGGGATTATAATATTTGTTAAATAAATGTCCTATTATCATATCAGGCTTGTATGTAGGGTTTTGAGTAGGCTACTTTAAAAAAAATAACCGTCATTAGTTATTGTCACTAGATATGTCACAGTCTGGTGAAAGGTCAGGTCTTTCTTTTTATGCAAACAGCTGTTTGTTTTGAAATTAGACTATTCTTTCGTATGTAATATTCATTACAGTAAATCAAGTGTACATTCAGAGGTTTTCCGTAAGATCCATGTGCTAATTACTTTAAGCTTTATCCAAACGAACAACTTACCTAAAGTTATTTTACTAAATAAACAATTTACTTAAACTTTACCAAGTACGAACGAAGTCATCCCTTATATGCGATGCTTCATGCTAGTGTTTGATTGTATCGGAAGTAACGGGTAACTCATTGGTTTGATAACGAATACTTACGGGTACAGAATTTCTCGTTTCTTTTACAGCTCTGTTACTAGAGTGGCGTGAGTGTGGAGCTGAACTAAGCAGGCTAGTGGTCACCTACCCTTGTAGAATGCTGCGGCGGCGGCGGCGTGGTCCAGCAGATGCGGCGGCGGGTAGGGCAGGCTGTACTGCTGGTAGGCGAGCACAGGCTGGTACACAGGCAGAGGCCTCGCGGGCCAGAGAGTCGCCGAGTCTCCTGCAGAGTCCTGCAGAATGTCCTCGATGAGGAAGGAGCGGGCGGGGCGGGCGGTCGCCATGGCTGAACACTGTGCGGCACCGCAGTCGGCAGCCGACTGACGATTGTTTCCTCAGCGAGAGGAGGCGGCGGCCGCGGCGATAAGATACGCCACCACAGCAGGTGTCTATCCACGCGGGCCATCGTCGTGTTTGTGTCTTTGTTTAAAAGTACTTTTTCCGCCTAAACTGTGCCGATCATGGCCGCGTACTTGCACAACACGGTGGCCACAACGTACAACGATCATTCAGTTCGTTCAAATGTAGAGAGTGGGTGATTTTGAATAAATGTTGTGTTATTCTTGAACTGTCCATACTGTGGTATAAATTTATCATATGGTACACTAAATACTGCCCTATTACTTATGAAATCATATGGAACTGTGTGAGTGCTCATTCAAATTGAATTTCGCTAAAGAAATTTGCTTGGTTCATAGGCAGCAAGAGAAAGCAATAAAACATACGTTTGGTTAGTCGGAAGTGTGATTCCGGGACAAGGGCATGCCTGCTTTAATCTTGTGTTTCCATGTAAGTTACATCTAAAGGAGTTAAGATATTCATGCAGAATACAAATATTGGATACAATGATTATTACTGGAGATAAATTGTATTTAGGTTTGACTAAACGGTCATCGAATAGGAAATTCATTTTTTATCTTATAATAACCACAAAATTAATTAAGGCCAGCTATTACAAAATCATATTGAGATATATACGATTTCTCACCTTGATACACTAGATTGCCACCTTACTGTTTCCTTTTTTTATGACAACTCAATCAATTACTTGCCTTTATCGACTTTCCTGAACAGCAAAAATTTGCGTAATTTAGTAAGACACTGGTATACATAAAGGTGTCAGACAATGGTTGCAATTTTCAACATCGATATCTTTAAATAATGGGCTTATTAAGGTTTTGACTGACTGTAAATTAGAAATGCGAGGTAGAATCGTCGCACACTATTCTCAGGTATAGCCGTGTCACATACCAGTAGTCGACCTGCAGCATTCCACCGCAGGATGATGTTTGAAACGTCATTTTCTTACCATGTGACTCGGCTCCACCAATGATCTAAAGCCATAATTTACCAAAAATTATTTCAGAAAATTGTGGAATACCACGTTCTGGAATTTCGTCTTGATATCTCAATCATCATTTTTCCTAAAGAATCGTAAGCACATCGACAATTTGGTTTCTCTGGGAATGCATTGCTGGGGAAGCGCCCTGAGACTTACTTCCTTCTAATAGGACTAGAGATGTTGTTTAGTCAAAGGCCTTGGAAACTGCAACTAAGGCGTGGTGGATGAAAGTCCTCTTTTCCAAACAAAATGTCTGTGAACTGTATGTTATACTATGCAGCTCCTCTTAATTTTCTGAGCGTGTTCATGAAATAATATCACTTACGATCAAGAAGTCAAACAAATCTTCAAATCATTCCCTGAAAGAATGAGTGCAAGACGTAGGGAATGCTTCCATTAAACAAAAGTAGCAGTTAAGAAACTGTAGTTTTTATGGGTTTTTTTAGCAACTAGCTGGTTCCCACGACTTCGTTCATTTTGTTAAGAATTTTGATTGATGGCTACAGACATGCAAGCACGATGGAAGAATCGAGGCTAATACAACGCACAAACGCAAATGATCTGCGCAGGATGTTTATGGCTGCAAAGTTAAATATAGGGACACACATGTCTTTGATCGAAATATGAAAATACCCTTGCTCGACTACTTTCAACATTCATATTTCCCTAACCCCTCATTCAAGCATCATAGTGCACCAAGGGAGAAATGAGACTACCACTAAAAAACAGTGGTCTGCGCTAGGTAGTTGTGGCTGGAATGTGGAACATAGGGATACACATGTCTTTCTTCCAAATACGAAAAAGCCCTTCGTCGATCAGTTTCAACCACCGTATCTCCCACGTCCGCACAGATACCAACATGCAACTACCATAATGCACGGTGGGAGACCGGAAGTTACTACTGCAGACAAACATCAGTGGTCTGCGGTTGGTACTTGTGATTGCAGAGTGAAATATGGGAAATATGTTTTTTGTAAAAATATGAAAATGCTCTCCGTCGACCAATTCCATCCACCATATCTCCCACACCCCCATAGCTACTGACATGCAACCACCATGCTGCACGTTGATAGACTAGAGGCTACTACCAAACACAAACACCAGTGGACTGCGCTGGGTAGTTCTGATGCAGAATGAAATATAGGGACACACATGTCTATTTAAATCAGGTCTCCCACTTTCACCCACACCATACCTAACACACCACTACAGCTACTGACATTAATATTTCGGACTGGCCCGACAAGTACGTCGACGGAACAAAACAAGAGTCGATGAGGAGGAGGATAGACAGAAAGAAAGATTTTAATTTAGTAAGAAACAATTAACAAAATTATCAAATGTAAAATGAGACGGAGTAACACCGAAATACTGATAACAGGGATCACGTACGATAATAACATGGTTGCTCTCTGGTGCTATTACAATTGACTCGTGTAGGTTTTAAGAGAATTTACGCATATCTTTCGTTTGAAGACGGTACGCGAAACCCTGTACAGTAATATTTATCGCATTGCCATTCAAACAACGCCGACTCCTCGACAACTCATGGGAACGCTCCATACATTGTCGCAGTGAGATTGCGTGGAACAAAAGAAAGTTCTCACCCCCCAAAACATGGTAGTACTTTTGCTCTTTTAGAACTGCATCATTAACTGGTTTTTATACATTTTTTATATTATTAACAATTCAACAAGGAAGCAAACATAATTTAAATAATTGATTATTTCATGTGAGTATAGCAAGGTCTGTTGGTCACATTCACGACGATACTTATTTTCGAACCTATGAAATCGTTCACTGTATACCTGCGTAACCGAAGTAAAGTACTTGGCAGAAGATATTTCCTATTTCAAACCCTCCACTTAAACTGCATTAACTACGATATTAACGTTCGAACCTATCTTCACCACATGCTGTTTCTATCCTCCCGCTGCTGGGCATGTATAATGTGAAAACGACGTACTTATCTAATAAGTGTGATTGATACTGTTATTTATAACAAATTTGTTTCTGAAATGTGTCATATCTCAAATAAACTGACTCATCTCAATACATTCTGAAAAACTTTTATGTTGTAGAGTTTGTTCATATACAGTTAGTACTATAAGTTTGGGAATGTAAAGGACAATTCTCCATGATATTAAGTTTATATTCATTGTGTTTACATTCTGAATTAATTTTTTTTTCTGCATTGGTGGATATATTTAACAGCAGGGTGTACTTTACATTTATTTGTAATTATTTCATTTTTGACTAGGTATGCCCACGATTTGAGATACGCGTGCTGTTAAATTTAGATAAACTATCAAAAAAATTGGGATGGGTGAGTAAGAGTAGATTAGTCTAGTAGTATATTTTCCGTTTTCCTGGGTGTACGGACATATTTATTTATTTGTATCCATATACGAGGGGTGCCCAAAAATAACCGGATAGCATTGGCGTGGGCGGAGCTTGTGTAGTACGCGTTTCTGCCGCTAGGCGTTTATAGCGCAACTCATTGTCAGTTCAGTGCCGCCTGTGTTGTCGACCTGGCTTGTTCTGTAAATCTGCAGTGATTGTTTTTGCTAGCGCTATTTTGTTATTGTTTCGTTTTTGATAATGGAAAGTTTAAGTGAACAAAGCGCAGCTGTGAAATTTTGTTTTCTACTCCGTAAAAATGCTGCTGAAACTGTTTTAATGTTGAAAACAGCTTATAAAAGGGGGCGCTATGGGAAAAACTCAAGTGGTTCACTCGGTTTAAAAATGGCGACATATCGATTGATGGAAAACCTCGTTCTGGACGTCCATCAGCTGCCCGAATCGACGAAAATGTTGGAAACATTCGAGAGGTTGTGCTCACAGACCGTCGACAGACAACTGGTCAGCTGTCAGAGTGTACTCTCAGATGGATCCAGCGTATTTATTTCTATCGTTGAGAGAGTTATAATGTGCAATAGTTTAAATGCAGGTGGTATATTAAAAGATATGAACGTGTTAACTAGTGACAGTGATCAGCCTGGAGGCTTGACATTCCAGGCGATACTCCTTCTATCCCCTGCCGGTTCATTTAGATTTCCAGAATCTCGTGAAACAAAGACCAATATTATCCTCTCGTTTTTTGCACAGTATCTTCTACGCGGTCTAATATTACCATCGTTGACGAGTGGTTAGATTGTGAAAAATTAAAAAAAGTTAAGTTAATTGTACCAGTAAGTAAACTGTACCCAAAATTCGTTTTGTAATTACTAAGTGGTAATCTGTTGCCGTTGCAATTGTCAGAAGACGCCAAATTTAATATTTTTGGTTTATGAAATAGACCTGTCTGAATTGCGACTGCAAGTCGATTTAATATACAAAATGGTGTTCTGCTTTGTGGTAACCTGCTGTAAAAGTGGTGAAGATGGATGTCAAAATCGTTTTAAAAAATTTAAGCACTTTGTGTACAGCTCTAGAAGATTTCCGAATCTTAATTTCTCATTTTTTCTGATATCGTTCGGCGCTATTTGATTTTTCTCCTAGTCAAAGATACCTTATATTTTACCGCCTCACTTATACATAAGAGAAATAGAGATAAATTACTTCCGGTTATGGTACAGCTGGAGTAGCTGACCTGTTGCTTTAGCTGTGTCGCCTCGTATGCTAAGGTAAATAGCGCATGAGGATCAAGAGCCTCGAGTATACGTAAAGTGAAATTTAAAAACAGAGGAGACGCTGGCAAAGTCTCCTCATGGCTGGTACAGGTGAGGCCGATACAGGTGAGTGTCGTACGAAGCGAGCAATGGGGACGCAAACAAAGGTCCAATCAACATTAAGCCTTTGTGCCAGATATAAAGGGTCGCCGCTCGTAGCATTGTTCAGTGGTGAACTAAGGACCCGTTCTCATCGCCTTCATTTTCAAAGGGCGCCTTATCTTTTCCGCGAACGCCTGCCACAGATACGTACGACATATCGTCTGAAAGGAACAAGCCGCCGTCTAGCGACGGAGAGTTTTTTCACGTTGTATACTTATATACTTTAGAACATATCTGTCATCGTCAGCATATAGGAAACATAACAATTGAAGCTTTAAATTGACACGTATATTGCAATCATAAATTCTTCCGCTATTGTCTCAGTGGATATTACTAGCAGTTTTATTTTATTTTTACTTAAAAAACACGAAGAAAAATAACACCATGGTGTTGTCCCTTAGAAACAGTCACCTTTAGAGTGTTGCAGAAAGTCAGTCATTTTTAATCCGACAACAATAGATTTTCCAGGGATGCTGTGCTCCTCGCCAGCTATCCTTAATGGTAAGTCCATATATTCCAAATAATTAACTGTGAATACGAATTTTAGATTATTTCAAATTCCTGTTACTGGATGACTGTAGACTTCCCCGATTATTTTAGTGTACCTGTAACACCATCCAGCTCGTAATACCACAACAAACTCGCCACGTGCAAAGTGTTTTCTGGTTCAGTATACCAGGTATCTTCAGAATCTCCACGTGCAGTTCTGCCCGTCTCATAAGAACCAACAAGTGAGGGAAGTTCGACACCTCTGCTGGCCTTAAAACGAAAGTGAGCCTGCCATCACAACGGATACGACAGCAATGTCCGCAGCACGCAAACACACCGAAGACGTGCAAAAGTATTTACTGCTATCTCACTACATCATGGAGAGCGTGCGAACAGAAACGTAGCATCTATGAATGTTTAAAAAAGAGAGGTATCACTAGCATGAGATCGTCTACAAAGTACAAAACATAAAAATGAAGTTATACTGTAGCCTGCATCCAACTGAAGTCAAAAAGCTCGCTCACACCCGCAGATTCGTATCAAATTGAAGCAGTCCCGCGCTCTACAGAGACCGCATCACCATGGCCGCCTTCAGCTTACAGCTCTACGTCTCGACGACGTTGAGGGCATTACAGGCGGAAATGATAGGGGGACAAGGAACGGGTAAGAATTCGGCCATGCCCTTTTGAAGGAACCATCCCGGCATTCACCTGGCGTGGCTTGGGGAAACCATTGAAAACCCAAGTGTGGATGGCCGGACGGGGATTCGAGCCCACGTCATCCCGAGTGTGAAACCAGAGCGTTAACCTCTCACCTCACCTACCACGCTCGGTGCGGATCACTTTCACAATAAGTTTAAATTCCGTCATTCAAAGCGGTACGAGAAACACCTGCACAGACTCGCCTTAAACAACGTGCTTTCTCGCATCTGAAATATCATTATTCGTTTCTTCTAACTCGAAATTACAAAGTGCATATTTTCTGCTTGTCAGGATAGAAAAACAAATTAGAGATGTTCAAGAGATATTATGGGTGAGGGTGGAAACGGCCCCTAAAGACGGATGAATCGTAAATGATCGACGACTTGGGGATGCAGAAGGCAACGGGAAGCCACTGCATTAAATACACAAAAGGTATCACGAGGATATGTAATTCTCTCTAATTACATTAGTACAATGGCTTCTTTCTGGGTAAAAAAATCCATAGTTAAATAGTCCGGATCTCCGGATGAGTACTGCTCAGGGAGGAGTCATCAGAATGGATAGACACATTCTACGAGTCGGTGCGTGGAATGTTAGAAGTCTTAATAGGGCTGGTAGATTAGAAAACTTAAAGGGACTAATGGAACGACTTAGGTTAGATGATGATGGGATTAGTGAGATTAAATGAAAGTACGCACAGTATTTCTGGTCTAAGGTACACAGCATAATTAACGCACAAGCTGTCTATGGAGTCACTGCTGTAGGATTTGTAATGAATAAGAGAGTAGGGAAACGGATCAGTTATTATAAACAGTTTGGTGACAGGATTATTTTGATAAGGTTGGAAACTAAGCCCGTATCGACCAAGATAGTACAAGTTTAAATGCAAACGTCACAAGAAGATGACGAAGAAATAAAGAAAACATACGCTGAAATTGAAGAATTAATCCAATATGTGAAGGGGTAGCAAAATCCGATAATTGTGGGTGACTGGAATGTGATAGTGCTAGAAGAAAAAGAGGGGAATACTGTAGGAAGTTTTGGTCTATGTGAAATAAATGAGCGAATGGGATTGTTAGAATTTTTGAAAGATACGAATAAACTAGTCATGGCGAACACACCGTTTAAGAACCATGCAAGAAGAATATACACCTGGAAACGATCAGGGAATGCAGGAAGATATCAGCTAGATTATATCATGGTCAAACAGAGGTTCAGAGTCAAATTCGAGACTGCAAGGCGTACCCAGGAGCAGACATAGACTCGGACCATAATCTTATTGCTACGAAGTGCAGGCTGAGATTCATTAACAGACTGTAAGTAAATAAATTGAAACAATCTAACATTCAACTGAGGAATAATGGAATATACTAAAGGAAAAAATAACGAAAGCTGGGAAAGAAAAATTAGGATTTAGGCTACAAGCCGCCCGAAAACCGTGGATAACAGAACAAATTCTGTAGCTGATGAATCAGAGGAGAAGGCACAAAAATGCTCAGGATGAAGCAGCAAGAGAGCAGTACAAAAAACTTAGAAATCAAGTAAACAGGAAATTAAAAAAGGGAAAGAAAAATGGCTGCAAGAGAAGTGTGAAGAAGTAGAAAAGAAAATGGTCGTAGGAAAAGTAGACGTGACATATGGGAAAAATCACACAAAATTTTGAAGAATTGAACAAAAGGTGTATAAACATTAATGCTACGAACCCTTTTTAAGCACAGAAGATAGAGCTAACCATTGGAAGGAAACTGTATGTTGGGAATGACTTGAACAATAGAGTAATGGAAAAGGAAGGCGATGTCGATACTGAGATCCTGTTTTGAGGACTATATTTGATAGAGCTCTAAATGACTTGAAATCAAAAAATACAGTTGGAATTGATGAGATCCCTGCAGAACATTTTAAATCCCTAGTAGAAGAAGAAATCAAAATATTATTTAAACTGATATCAAAAAGTTACGAAACAGGAGAAATTCCAACTAATTTTAATAAAAAATATAATCTTCACAAAAAGCAAAAGCCGACAAATGTGAGAATTATCGCACCAAATGCGTCGAAATTACTGACCAGAATAATATAAAGAAGAATGGAAACGATAGTAGAAGAGATAGTAGGTGAAGATCAGTTTGGGTTTAGAAAAATCCGTAGTATAAGAGTGGCAATTCTGGAGTCATGAAAAACTATGATACTTTTATGGCGTTTGTTGAATTAGATGAAGCTTTTGATAACTTTAGGTGGGACAAGGTATTTAAAATATTAAAGAAATCAGGTCTAGAGATAGTATATCGAGATAGAAGAATACTTCATAAGCTATATATGAAACATGTAGCAATAATAAAAGTAGAGAATCATCAGAGACATGCATCAGTTAAAAAGGGTGTGAGACAAGGTTGTAGTGTATTCCCATTAATATTCAACTTGTATAACTTGTATATAGAGGAAGCAATAAAGGAAGTGAAAGAAAAATTTGCGTGAGGAATAAGTGTTCAAGGAAAAAAAAAAACAAAAAAAAAACACACACACAATTTTCTAAGATTTACTGAGGACATAGTCAAGATAGCAGAAAAGGTTGAGGATATTGAGAAGTTACTAAATAACATGAACATAATACTGAAGGAAGTGCCTGCATTATTAAATCAAGACAAAAGTGATGAAATTTAGCAGAAATGATACCAATTATTGTAGATTAAATATAAAAATAGGATCGAATGGGATAGTTGAATTAAGTGAATTCTGCTACTTGGGAAGTAAAATTACA
This sequence comes from Vandiemenella viatica, assembly GCA_031002005.1. NCBI lineage: Eukaryota > Metazoa > Arthropoda > Insecta > Orthoptera > Morabidae > Vandiemenella > Vandiemenella viatica. The sequence continues at coordinate 301,833,178 of JARYHS010011408.1, read as the reverse complement.
AATGATGGCCAAAGCAGAACTGGTTTTAAAAGTTGAATAGCGATAGAAAAAAAGAGCCTACATGAAAAAAGAGGATTCTTTTAGTTTCAAATATTGATCTAGGAATTAGAAAGAACTTTTTAAGACTCTACGTATGGATCACTGAAACATGGACATTAGGAATTTCAGAAAGAAGAAACGTTGAAGCATTTGAAATGTGGTGCTATAGAAGGATGCTGAAAATTGGGTTGACAGATAAAGTATGAAATTATCGAGTTCTGGAAATGATTGCTGAGAAAAGAAGTTGGTGGAAGAGACATAAAGAAGAGACAAGTCATATTTTGAGACATGCTGGATTCGCTAATTTGCTTGTGGAGGGAACAGTCGGAGGGAAGAACTGCAGAGGAAGACAGAGATTAAAATATATGAAGCAGATAATGGTGGACGTGGGTTGTCAGGGGTTTGTAGAGATGAAAAAGTTAGTACAAGTTGGAAGGGTTGGAGGATCGCCTCAAACCAGTCGAGAGACTGATGACAGTAAAAAAAAAAAAAAAAAAAAAAAAAAAAAAAAAAAAAAAAAAAAAAAAAAAAAAAAGGTCTGGACTATAGCTATGGGAACCCGCCATTTCGTAGCAACAGCAGCACAACCACTCTCTTTCTTATTCAGTCTCATAATAGTAATGTTATCATCAGTGTTATTGCCGTGTGTTTGTTTAATAATCAGCCTCCACGAAACGCTTCGTATCCTTTCGCCACTAACAAGAGCTCGTTTCCAAAAATATTCAGATATCTAACGACGCACGCTCGCATTTTGCATCTGCTTACTTGAATACATTAAAAACGCAAACCACCTGATGATGAACATTTTGCTCGAAACCGGTAATGGTTAAATACAGATAATAATAAAAAAATGTGACTGGTTGCTGCTTTCAATAACAACCCAAATTTGAAATCACAATCGCTGATTTTCACCAATCCATCATGGACAAAATATTATTACTCTCTCTTTCCGCCCATTTTTGTTCCTTAATACCGTCGGTCTGGAACATTAGTTTCGTTCCCGTTCCTGCTCAGACGTGTTTAATATTCGAATATCACCTATTTTACCATTCTTCCACTCACTCATCAACAAAACTCTAATGTTCTTCCTGTAGTCGTAGAAAGCTGATATTTGATACATAACTAAAGTTTTAATCCAAATTGTAAGAACAATCTAAAACTCTTGAATTTCCATACAAATGTCCATTTTTTACTCCAGATGTGAAATCGCTTTCTATCCTAATCTCTTTATTTGCCTCACTTTCTCGATGATGATGGTGGTTACTATACTTAATTAATGATTTTAAGTTTTTAATCGACTACGATACTACATCATCAAAATTCTACACTACTTTCTGTGGTTCTATATACAGTTTATTTTGTCACATATATGATCTCACCCCCAAGTTATAACTATTCACAGAATATCATACACAATATTCACAATATGTTCAGTGCTCTGTTTTTGCAAACTAACACGGGAGAGGCAGTATATTTCACCTTCATTCACACCTTCATATACATTCACGTCTACATAGCTTTATTCGCACTATTATATACATATCCACACCCTCATTCAGGATGAGACATGTGCCCACATTGTAGTCAGGGCCGGTTTAAGGCTACCGTTTTAACCGCAGTCGCGGGGGCCCCAAGCTTGAGGGGGCCCCGCCACGATCCCCTTCAAAATTTATCCTTACTTAACGAACAAGTTTCCTGCTAAAATAAATAATCTAAAAATTTAGAATGTTAACAAGCTGCGTTCACAATAGACGTTTTCGAGGCGTGGAGTTGCACGAGAAGTCCTTCATCAGAATCAGTTTTGAGAAAGTCGTATCTGATGTAATTACAATAGGCCTATATATTTAAAGGCGTGTATTGCTCTGAACCTGTTTCAGAAATTCATGTAATTTCGTTCGAATAAACTCATTCATCTTTCGACGTGTCATATAAAAAGTTACTGAATAAAATGTGTATGCCTGCTCACGTGTCTCCAGCCCCAAAAACCTGTATGTTCTAGCAAAGAAAGGCAAGAAAATAACTGTCATATACAAAAAGTGTATTATAAATATATTAGCTAAAAAATTGAATACAAAAACAATTTCATTTGACACAATGGGCAGCAGGGCTTAGCCAGCAATGAAAGTGACAGTAGTTGGGAGATCCATATGAGATGCATTGATAAAACACCAGATACTCGGTGAAGTTGGTCCCGTTCAGCTAATACTCAATAAACTGCTGGCCCGTTTGTACACAGATTTAGAGAAACCTCAGTAAGTCTCTTTAACTGTTGTTTGAGCTCTACACACAGATTATATATATATATGTGTGTGTGTGTGTGTGTAAAGTCACGAAAATTATCAAAAGTGTAGGCAAAAGTACATCCAGAAAAGAAGAAGGGGGCCCCGAAATCAAACTTCGCAGGGGGCACAAATATTCCTTAAGCCGGTCCTGATTGTAGGATCCCTATTCCATCGGTAAATATATACCGCTTATTGCCCAACCTACAAAAACACTTCGATAGTTCTTATATCATGGAAGATGGTTTGGAAGCAGTATTGTACACGATGTTTCACAGGCTCATTTTTCAAGCAGTTAACATACGTAGTCCTTCATCTTTAGCAATGTGGTGACTGAACCAGCTAAACCTTTACTTACCCCGTCTACAGGTTTGACTGGTTTCTAAGCGTAATGCATATATTTTTGAGCGTAAACCCGCATACTCAACAATCAAGTAACCATTCATTTCAACCTTCACAACTCCAATAAACTTCTCGCTATTGGGTTCTATCCCGAAACTATTGTCAGCCTTATATCCAGATTTGTCGAATTCCTACTGGTCGTTCTTTATTACTTTATACAGATCATTTTCGTTCACTAACACGATGAAACTGTCCACGTCCATATAAATTAGTTTTGGGAATCTAAACTGAAGAATTACAAATTGATAATGAAACTCATACATCCTAGGTTTAGATAGCTCAAGAACACTCGTTCCGACATAGAGAGCCTTGTTAAAAACTATGCTAACTTTCGATATCTTCCATGAAAACTGTTATACGTTGAAAGTGTGGTGATGCTACATATATACGGACTTCGCGATGGCCCGCCCGTCCTTTGCACCATTTCACGACGCGGTGTTTACGAATGTTCTCCACTGTTTCGCTGAATATTGAATTGTTCAGCAATTTGTAAAAATCTCTCTCGAAATCAGATGTGTCTTAACAGTGCTTAACCGTATTAAGAGAGATGTACTCCTTCACCCGCGGTGACCGATCGAAGTATATAAGGCGATCTATATTGCCTAACTTCAACCCTAAGCATACAGATTGTTGGAAAACCCGGTAATGGAGAACATACCGAACATTGTTCTCAAGTGCAGTCATCAGCTTCGGTGTGGTAGAACCAGGGGCGGCTTCATGGTTTGGATATGGCGGTATATCTGCTAGATAATTGTGTTTATCTTGGAGAATCGTCAACACTACCGCTAGAACGAAACCTGTAGGCGAGTTGTGTGCAAGGCGAGTTGGGTACTAGCAATATGTTCAGTTGCCAACCATAGAATCCCTCCAGAGGCTAGATACTCGGACAGAGCCCAATCGTACAGGTTATTTACATCGAAATACACGATAAACTCCTTACGTGCTTTGTGGTTGTACTCCGGCATGTACTGATTGTTTGCCTTGGCGTAATGATGGACGCACTGGCAAAGACCTTGTGAGGTGCACAACCTCACCTTTTGTAATTTTACCGTTAGTGAAGTTTTTTTATTTAATAGTTGTAATTGTAAATACTAACAATTAATTTGTAAGTTCCAAGGTCACAGAATATCAGACAAATATACGAGATTCATGGCGAATAAAGATCAGTTACAAAAGTTGAAGAAAATTTTTTGTTGGAAGAGGATGAGTTGGGGTTTGAAGAGAAAACGTATTGTATTCAGAGAAGAGGTGAAAGAGAAAGGCTCGATGGAGAAGCCACGGAGAATCCCGGAGGGATTAGTAATTGAAAAATATTAGTCTGAGGGCAGAGAAATTAGAGTAATGATAAAGATAAAGAAATATGAATTTGTATTTGATAATTGGTTGTTATGTGGAAAACAGAAGATATAAGATAAGTAGAAGATATTTTACTTATTATTGAGATTGTAAAAAAGACAAAGGAGTTGATTTTTAATGTTCGTGTTAATAGTGATTTGATTTACGGACAAAGAGGGACATGAAATTCCTATGTACTGGAATGACCTGGAAACATAAGTAAAAGTATTATATTTAAGTGGATAAAGTACATTTTCATATTTGCTAAAAAAATAATGAACCTTAGAAATTGGTGACCGTGACAGGAGGATGTGTAACAACATAATGGTTATACAAAAGTATCAGTAACTTCGGAGGATACCACGTTGATAAGGCAAGTAGAAGACTTGTTTTAATCTAAAATAAAGTATTAAACAAAAGAAAAATTTGAAAAATATTGGATGAGAGAATTTTGAAGATGACAAGAATAACGAGAATAGTTAATTAAATTGTATAGTGAAAAGCAATTGATAAAATGAAAATAGTAATTGTTGAGACGATTAAATTTAAAACGCATTGAAAAGTAAAGAGTATAACCAGGACTTTATTAAGAATAATCTGACAGGTTTATGTATGAACACATCAGCGCAGAGATTATTAAAATATATTAGTTTAGTGCATATGTTATCTGTGAAATATCAACTATGCGAATGATTTGTATAATTTTGGAAATAAGTACGGATTTTTAGTGATTATTAATATTTCTGATGTGCTACATTGAAGTAAAAATAAAATATGTTCTTAATTAGCAAGATCTTAACTAGATATTGAAAGAGTAAAAAAAGTAAATGTTACGATTTGAAGTGTGCAAAGATACTAGTAAGTATGTTACCAAATTGATTAAAACATGATGGAAAGCAATAGGAAAGTAAATCTGAGTGAAGACGTCTTAATAGACGACGAAAATAATTTGATTAACAGTAATATGTCAATAAATAACTCTAGTGTGACATTTTCGGGAGAAAGAGAATTATTAGCGTCTTAGAGTAACGGTTACGCAGAAAGAAAATAATGAACCGATAACTGATAGCAGTAACGTTTTGTATATGCTTGTGAATCAAATGGAACGTATGTTACGACAAAATAGAGAAATTCAAGAAGTAATGATGGCTAATTTTAAAACGGAAATTTCTGAAGTGGGAATTGGGAAAAGATAAATAAATTAAATAAGTAAATAATATAATGTCAAAGAAGTCGCGTCGCAAAGAATACGTAATAACGTGAGCTACCTGGACCAAAACATTTCTGACCCAGCCGAAGAGCTCGATGTAGGTTATCGTAATTTGCGAACTGAAATTGAACACAATATGTTAGTTGATGAAACTAATGGTTTAAGGAAGAAATCAGCATTAAAAATTCAGGGAGAAATACATAGAAATAGACAAGAAATTTTACAAATAAATAACGAAGCACGGGAACGAGAAGACAGGATGAATAAGTATGAAAACATTACAAGTAGGACCGTTAGTGACGATTCGAGAATTTTCAGACTGATAGAGCAAAATAATATTGTCTACGGAGTTTAGGATTTTAGACTGAAATTACCTGAAATTAAGTTTGTACCAGGTGGTGAAGTACACCCGGATTTATTTATGCAGGCGTGTATTACTGATTTGCCGTCTTATTGGAATGATAAGGCAAAAATTAGATATGTTAGAAACATGTTGTCTGGTGATGCCTATGATTGGGGCATAAAAGTTGGTTTAAAATGTGGAAGATTCCATGATTTTGAAACATATTTTCTAAATAAGTAATGGTTGAAACAAATACAGCGAAATGTAAAGAGTAATTTCAGAAATTGTAGACCCTACAGTAGGCGAGATGGGAATCTGCGTAAATTTTGTGAAGACAAAGAATTAAGGTGCCTAGACGAGCCCATAAGTGTTGAAGATATATTAGACACGCTTTAACAAAAGCTACCTAGAGGAATTCAAGAGAAGTTAATTTTACAGCAATGGAATATTATTGTAGAATTTATTGGATCAATGGATTGAATAGATCAATTAAAGGGCATGTTCGAAGCAGATAATTCGTTTACAACAGGGAATAATCGCAACAACTATGGAAGATATGAGGAGGCCAAAGATGAATATAAGAAATAAATAGAAAATTTGAGAAGTGGTTTCGCGAATGCCAATTTGAATCAAGAAAAGTTCCACGACACACATAGAAATAATCATCTGGAATACTATTGTTGTGAAACGTTCGATATTAAGAAGAGAGATGTTGTAAGATATCAGATGTCGGAATACCTGTAACCGAGGCTGATGTGGTCCGTTCAGTCTCGGGGGGCAAGAGGTTAGTACCGGAAATACATGAAGAAGTAAAGAAGAATTATGATGAATGCAAATTAGGATTAAAGTATAAATCTAAGCAAGAAGAAATGAAGAATGAAGTTGAGAAGAAAAAATGAATGAATGATGACAGAAAAGAGGAATTACACCATGAATGCAATGTGATTAAACAATTCTTAAATAGGCTAGAACCAGTAAATGATCAAGCGCCTTTACAGTGTTGGAAATGTTTCATGATGTGTGAAAAGAAAGAGAAGACACAAAACAGCAAGATTTAGAATGAAGAGAAAGAACCATAACAGAAGTGTTGGGAGCAGTTGATCCAGATGATATAATTAAAGGAAGTGGTTGAGAAGAGAGTGATAAAGAACCAGATAATGAAGAATCAGATGAGGAAACTGAGATCAAAGAAGAAGTGGACAACTGATACAGAAGAAGAACAAGAAAATAATGATGTTAGAACCAATTAAGAAAACAACGATAAGAAGTCAGATAATGATGAAGAAGAAGAAGGTGATGATGATAATGATGATGATGTTAATACCAAAGAAGAGTATAGCAACAAGAAATCACTCACTGAGAAAGAAGAAAATTATGAAATTATAGATGGGGAGAATATTGAAGAATCTAATATCATAGTAACCAAAGATGACCAATGAAACCACAATGATTTTAAAAGTAAACCCAAGAAGACAAGAGAAATTATAGTACAAGAAGACGAAGAGCCTAGAAAAGAAAGTTAAGTAATTCATATATCTGAAAAAGGCAAACAAGATACGACAAATCAAGGAAATGACCAATGGAAGAAACAAGAAGTGAAGGGATATGAGGAAGGGAAGGACTTAGGCAAGAATGTAAGAAAATTAATAAATTGGAAAACAAGGAAGAAACGAGGATTGGATTTAGAATATGAAGGTCGGAATGTAAAAAAGCGTAAGTTTAAAGAAGCGCAGAACACCACCAGGGATACAAGGAATAAGGACTGAATTTTCAACCCTGATGGTGGGAGAGAGGAAGATAAACTGTTCTGGTTTGATGGTTAATTGTTTTCTTTTATATAGTAATAAGTGGTGACATTCCGTATTGGTTGAATTATAAATTCTTTGTAGCCAATACGTAATGTGGGGGGCATGTGTGAGGTACACAGCCTCACCTTTTGTGATTTTAACATAAGTAAGTTGTTTTTTATTTAATAGTTGTAATTTTAAATACTAACATTGAATTTGTAAGTTTCAAGTTCACATAATGTCAAGACAAATATACAAGATCTTTGGCGAATAAATAACAGTTGAATAAAGTTGAAGAAAAGGTTTTGTTGGAAGAGGATGAGTTGGTTTGGAGAGAAAATGTATTGAGAGAAGAAGTGAAAGAGAAAGGCTCGATGGAGAAGCCACGGAGAATCCTGGCGGGATTAGTAATTGTAAAATATTAGTCTAAGGGCAGAGAAACTAGAGTAATGATAAAGTTAATGAAATATGCATTTGTATTTGTATTTGGTTGTTATGTGGAAATAGAAGATTTAAGATAAGTAGAAGATATTTTATTTAATATTGAGATTGTAAAAAAGACAAGTTGATTTTTAAAGTTCGTGTGGTACGATTTTGTTAATAGTGATTTGATTTACGGCGTGGGTATCGAAATAAATTCAGCGACGGACAAAGAGGGATAAATGAAATTCCTATGTACTGGTCTGACGCTGTAAACATAAGTAAAAGTAATCTCTTTAAGTGGATAAAGTTCCTTATTATATTTACCAAAAAATAAAGACCTTACAACCTCCACGAATTCCACGTTCGAATTAAAGCAGCATGTCAATGTCTGTTGGAAAGTCTAATTCAACACCCGTGTGTTTTTAACATTTCTTGCCAACACAATCCCTGGAGACGCGAAGTAGTGAGCGGAATCCAGGGTGTATGTCTTCATACATACAATCCTAAATTTTTCAATCAAATTCGCCAGTAACAGCACATCTGTTTCGGTGCATTTTCTTCTAATTGTTAGGATCTGTAGAATCCGCAATCACTAGTCTGACGAATGTAACATGGAGGCTTATTTTCCTCTTTATAAAAGATATAGTCAAAAATTCTATTCTGTATGTCGTAGCATCAGACATAAACCCCGCTCAGCTAACGGGGCTATGGAGACAACATGGGTACAGATCACTTCTATCATTTTTATCAATACATACCAACACCAATGATTGTAACTCATCAGATTTTATCTCATCAGATAATTTAAAAAAAATTAAAGTATCAAAAGGCAAATTAAAAAAGCACACACACATATACATACAGAGTATAGGAAAGATACTTGTTGTTAAAAATGTACATTTTTCTTCTCTATAGAACATACACTGGTCAGCCAGAACATTATTACCAGCTACCTAATAGCCTCTATGTCCTCCTTAGTCACTGATAACAGCGGTGACGCGTTGGTAGGTCGCTGGAGGGAATTGGCACCACATCTGCACAGACAAGTCACCTAATTTAGTAAATTCCGGGGAGGGGGGCGATGAGCTCTGACACCACCTTCAATCACATCCCAGGTGTGTTTGATCGCGTTTAGATCTGGTGAATTAGGGGGCCAGCACATCAATTACAACTGACCACTGTGTTCTTCGAACCATTCCATCACACTCCTGGTCTTGTGACATGGCGTATTATCTTGTTGAAAAATGCCACTGTCGTTGGGAAACGTGGTCGTCATGAAGAAGTGTACGTAGCCTTTAACCAGAATACGATAGTTATTGGCCGTCATGGTGCCTTTGCACGAGCTCCAATGGACCCATGGATGCCCTTGTGAATGTTCCCCAGAGCATAATTGAGCCACCGCCAGCTTTTCTCCGTCGCGTAGTACAAGTGACAAGAACCTGTTCCTCAGGAAAACGATGGATTCGAACCCTCCCTTCAGCATAATGAAGAAGGTATCGTGATTCATCAGACCATGAAACGCTCTGCTACTGCGCCAACGTCCAGTGACGATGGTCACGTGCCCATTTCAGTCGTAGTTACCGATGTTGTGGCACATGCATCGGTCGTCTACTGCGGAGGTCCATCGTTAGGAGTGTTCGGCGCACTGTGTGTTCAGACACACTTGTACTCTGCCCGGCATTAAAGTATTAAAGTCTGATGTTAGTTCCACCACAGTTCTCCACCTGTCCTGTTTTACCAGTCTGCCCAGTCTACGACCTCCGACATCTGTAATTAGAGGTTGCCGCCCAAACCCTCTACGTTTGGACGTGGTTTCACCTTGATTTCGCCACCAGTTGGAGACACTCACCACAGCACTCCTCGAACACACGACAAGTCGTGCAGTTTCCGAAATGCTCGTGCCGAGCCTCCGGCCCTTACAATCTGCCCTCGGTCAAACTCAGATAGATCGCGCGCCCTCCCCATTCCAAACATGGGTAACACATTCATTTTTACTACATGCCCCGTGCGTGAGTGTGACTAGCAGTCATTCCTCGTCAGGTGACGCTGCTATCACCTGAACGGGCTTATAGCGATAGTAGGTAGGTAGTCATAATGTTATGACTAATCAGTGTGCAGTCACAAATGGAGGACTTACTTGATATATCATCTAGTGTGGAATATGATAAGGCGCAATTAATGTTTTCACATCTGCCGTAAGCAAAAACCGAAATTAGGTTCCCCGAGTAAAATCAGAGCAGTTACATTCCGCAATGTGAAACCTTTCTGCAAACTGGAGGAAGGTTTTTCAAGTCACTTGAAAAAGGGTCCAAAAATTCAGAAATTATAAGAAATGCATTGATGAAATTCTGCAGGAACTTGATGAATTGAAAAAGACAATAATAGAAACGTGGTGTCACAAACAAATTGAAGAATGTTAAAAGCGAACCTCAACAATTTGCACAACGCAGAAAGGTATGAAAGTGATCTTGAAAACGGACATTTTGACGCCTGCATGCATATGAGTTACTTTTTGATTTTTTTTTTAAATACATCGAGCTAATACTTACAAATGTAAAACAGGAATAGAAACTTATGGGATGATATAAGTTCAAACACAAACGCTGATCCAAATCCGCAACAGCAAATTTGTCATCAATAAGCTCGAATGGAAATGGTTTCTAGTGCATGAGGGTGACAGAGAAAATATTTTTGCTTAAAACTTCTGAGAGTGGGAAGCAGCTTTACATTAATTTCGAAAGTTGGATACCCAGTGCTTCGTCGAAAGAGTAAACAAAAGCGGTTAAAGACATGTAGGTAATTCGAGAAATCTTGGGCAGTGATTCCAGAGATTTCAGACAGACAGGGTAACAACGAAGAACCAAGTCCATGTGTTTGACCAATGCAGTTTTACCAGTAACGAACTGTACCTTTATGATGTGATGTTTCCGTCAGAGAACTTGAATCTAGAATACTGAACATTATGCATGTAAGATTTGTAAGGATTTGCTATGAAAGACGCCATGCTTTGCTTTTGCTAAATCGAGTAGAATTTAGATACTCGAGCTGAGATAGAAAGCGGTGATAATTTCCTTACCAGTTTGTCTTCATTCTCTTTGTACTGCACAATCTAGTTGAAGAACACGCACTCTAGGTTCTTTTGTGCCGAAGCTGACATAAAAAGAAGCACCAAGAGCCTTCCCTACTCATGTCAACTTTCTTCTTGGACGAACAGAAACTCAAGACGATAAATAGTGAGTATGTTTTCAAACAGGTTAACGTGTGTGTGTGTGTGTGTTTTAGAGAAGACACTGCCGCATTTATTTTTCACCCCTCATACGAGCTGTTTTGGCTCAGTGGTTAAGGTGTCTGAATGGGGATCGAAAAGTCCCTGGTTCGAAGCCCTGTCTCGGCAGGAATTTCATAGCCCCTTAACTCGACTTTCACCTCTGGCACAGCTTGCTGTGTAATGTGAAGTACGCCAGAACGCTTCCATGGTTCGGATTCCACGTTAAACTGTGGGTCCCCTTTACCCGGCAGAATTGCCGAGTTAGGTTAAGGCTGCTACGACAGGGAAGGAATGCGCAGCGAATAGAAACCGTGTCACCTTGTCATTACGATAACACGGAATTATTCCTATTGTACCCCTCATATCAAGGTTTAAGGTGCTCAAAAATTTAATTCATTATGAAAACAAAAAATACAAGGAAAATATTAAATGTGAAAACAATTCAATCCGAAGAGATGCAGTTTCGAGATAACGTAGCGGCGTCAGATATGAACCAGTTTAAATTCCAAGTATTAAATTAATTCACAAAGATTTAGAGGTATTTAATGAATATGGTTTAATTTTTTAAGTAATGTTGTGTACATATGCAGAAAATAATAAGTTGGATAAGTGTAGACATTATTTACTTATCCAATTATATTATTAATACATAATCTTTCATTAGATTGCATAATTGAGTAATTCGTTAATTCGACACGTCGAGACTATAAGTTGGCATCTGAAAGTCTCCGGAAGTCATAATCCCCTTCGTCTTGAGGCATTGATATTCAGTCAACAGGCGTTCGGCGCCGACTCCGCTGATTGCCTATTTTCTAAGTAGATTTACCAGCGGGTAAACAGGAAAGATGCAATTTCTCGTTGGTACCATTGCTAGTTGTGAAATTTTGTCCTTGGATAGGATTAGTATATATATATTTAGAAGCTACAAGTGTATCTTCCGTCCCCATCGCTAATACCCAGGTGGAATGATCCATCGCTTCTACGTTGATGCTATTTGTGTTATCAGACGGCAAACAAGAGTTTTGCGACGCCAGACGATTAGGTGATCATTCATCTCAGAACGACCGGCGCCCAGGGTGTCAGAAAAAACCGTTACTTTATCTCGGCGCCACCGAAGATTCAATCCTAGGGATTTATACATTTAACCATCGCCATCCATAATGTGGAAATATGTGACTGTATTGACAAGAGGAAGATCAATGCAAGATGTTCTGGAATTTTTACAAACTGTTACCTTTTCTTACTACAATAAAAATGTAAGTTATTCTATTAAAGAATTGAAGACATATTCAAGGTGATTTATGAGAGTAAAAGATTATTTGACGATATTATTGAATTGAAACGTTTCTTCTTTCTGCGTAACAAACCATAAGTGAGTATGTTAGAATACTGAAACTAAGTTTGAAAATCGTCACTCAAACATTGTTTATAAATAAAAATTTGTGCCTTTATGAATCTTCAATGGAGTAATAATTAGGACCATAATAAAATTTTCTCGTAAGGAAAGGGAACGAAATCGGTCGCGATCTTGTGACGGATATATTTTAGAATACACTTGGAGAGATTTGAGGAAACCATAGAAAAACGAAAGTCTGTACCCGATTCCTCCCGATTATCGGTCCTGTATGTCACCGGTCGTCTCCGGACTTGTTTGTGCCATTCTCATTTTCTTTTCGTGCTTGTTTGTTCCAGGAAAGTGCAGCATCGTCGATACATTTTGAATCAGAAATGGTAATTTGTGCTACAAGGGGCGAAAGTGATAGTCAATATTCTAGCGCCTTTATTTGCAGGAATTTGGTTTAGCACAGCACTGAGAGCTTATCACTGATGAGATGCGGCTGGCTCATTAGCTCCCAGCAGTGGCCGGCAACAAGGTTCGCGTGGTCCGCTAAGCACTCGACACCCTAAATGATCCAGAGCAGTCCCTGTATGCCACTGAACGCATCCTCTTATCTATTATTATTATTACTCCGCGCTTCACTAAAAGTGTGTGGCGGAGGGTGAATTGCACCTATCCGAAAGTGAGATAGAAGGGATATACGGGATATGGCAGGAGGCGCCCATGGGCTATAGTGGGGAACCATCCCGGCATTCGCCTGGAGTGATCTGAGAAAACCATGGAAAACCCAGATCAGGATGGCCGGAGTGATTTATCGAAAGCTACTCCTGTCGGATTTTAAGATTAATCGCACGGTAAATCCTTTCTATTCCATTCCCTAATCGCTATTTTTTTTTTTAATGAAATGAATACAGAAATGAATCGGTTCTAGCCCTGATTTCTCTTATTTTCTCGGTCTTTCCTAGATATGAATGTTGCTAGGAGTAATATTTGTTTGCTGTCATTCCAAAATAAGTCACTCGAGAATTTTTCAATTAGCTTCTGTTGAGAGCAACACTTTCGGTTTTCACGATCTTCCCAATCTAACTGCTTCAACATCGTACTTACGCTTGCCCTCCAACTATGTATACACGAATCGGGCGGCTCTTCTTTGGACCCTCTCCAATGCCTCCATTAACTCCTTTCGATGGGGAACCCCTACAGAACACCAATATTCAAAGTGAGGACGCAAACTTGTATGCAATCCATTTAACTTCCGGAGTGCATTGTTTTAAATTACGGTCTAGAAATCGGAGTATACAATTTACTTTTCCCAATTCTCTTCTCGATATTCCCATTCGACGACAAATTATTACGAATTGTTACCCCAAGGTATTTAGCGGAATCTACCGTTCTGAGGACAATGCCATTAAGTGAACATTCAGAGCTAAATGGTGTCACCTTTTTATTTACACGCATGACTGGGCACTTTTTAGCTTTTAACAGCAAATGCCAGTCTTTACACCTTCATAATATCGTCTTGTAAGAAAGCGCAGTCGTCCTGGGTTTTGATTTCATGATAACAAAATAGCATCTTCGGCACATAATCTTTTCTTCCGCCTTATTATGTCGCACAAATCATTAATGTATATCAGAAACAACAGAGGCCTTATGACGCTTGCCTGGGGAACCCCGGACCTCACTTCGGTCAGGGATGAACGTCCAGTACAACATTCTGTGTCCTGCCCTTCAGAAATTCTGCAACCCAGTCGCATATTTGGAGGCATGTATGGTCTAACAATGATGTTTCCTTAGTAACCAAGTGTGAGGCCCAGTGTCGAAAGCTTTTTTAAAAAGTAATAGAACTAAGACAATCCGGGATTGTTCATCTATAACACGGCACAAGTCGTAAAATAAAAGTGCAAGTTGTTTTTCGCAGCATTGGCCTTTTCTGAAACCATGATGATTAGGGTGTGGAAGCTCACCTTCTTCCATGTGTCATGAAACACAAGGCCCCTTTCGCCATGTAGTGGGGTCAGTCTGGTACGCCGCTTTGTGAATCGCAGACGTGACGACCACTCACGATTTCTGTCCTCTACGAGGGCCGCTTTCAGCTCGCGTATGAGTCGATTTAGTAGTCGCCTAGTTTCAGGGCGTCTGGTTAGACGCCATTCCTTAACCACCCTATTTTTATGTCTTATCTGTGCTAATAGGTGTGGCGGCAGTTGGCGAGACCTGGGTCTTACTGTTGCAGGAGGCGTAGCTCTGTTAGCCGCTTCGATGATGGTTTTTGGAGACCTGTTTGATGGCGGTCTCTATTTGTCTCGCACCTAGGGCCTCAGACGGTGAAGAGATTCCGTGACCTGTTCACGGAAATTATCCGAGTTTGTCCTGTTCTTCAGATTGGTAGTTCCTGGTCTCCTGAGCCTACATCGATGTCTATCAAGACTGGGGAGTGGTCGGACGTGAGTGTGTTCTTTGTGTGCGCAATGATGAATCCTGAGATTCCCCGCGTGATCACAATGTCCAGAACGTCTGGGCGGTTGCCATTCCAGGGGTGGTGTGTTGGCTACTGTAGTCCCCAGATTTGCAAGTTGCGTCTGATTGCAAGCCTGTGGAGCTGTCCTGCCGGGATTGGTATTCTCGAGTTCCATTCAGGATATTTCGAATTTACATCTCCGCCGATGATCAGTTTGCCTCGGATAGAGAGGAGACTATTGGCTGCCTCCGCGGTGGTCTATATGCTGATCCTACTGTCACTGGCCCAGTTTTAGTCTTCACTTCAATGGCCCTAATTTCTAACTGGTTAATTTGTGGTGACAGTATCTCATTATGAGGAATACCAAGCTTTTATTTGTGAAGGATCATAATAAGAGGTACCACATATTAAAGTAAAACATTACAAATAAACGTTGTAGTGTGACCTGGCGTATGCCTGTGATAGGACTGTTTAATTTAATGTAAAAAAAAAAAAAAAAAAAAACCTAAGTAATCTGACAACCACCTCCTGCAGTTGTACCCGCTGTTATTTGCTGTTTGAGGTGTGGGCCTGGAGTGTTGGCATTGCTGGCAGGTTTCTTGAGAGTTTTCCTTCTCTGCTGCCTTTGACTTGATCTCCTTTGGTGGTGTTTTCCCATATGTCTTTTCAGCATATGTGGTGGACACCGAGTGATTTGCCGGCTACTGAGCTGTGCTCTTCTTGCTTCCTGCCCACCGTGGTATTAATGCCTTGTTTGAGGTGGGTTTCTGAGAAGAGGCAGATATCTATGTCTTCATCACGGAGAAACTGCCTGAACTCTCCGAAATGTTGTTGGATGCCATTGGAATTCCAAACGTACAAAGATAAACCGTGAATGTGCGTCCTATCCATCGTGGGTCAGGGATTTCTCTGGCCGTTCGGCTGCTGGAACCGTCTTAACTGCCGATTTGATATCCGCGGCGAGCTGATCAAACTTGGCGAGGAGAGACATCAACATGTTGAGTAGGCTGCCTTCCATGTTTAATAGTGGGTCCATCGTCCCGCTGTTATTTGCTGTTTGAGGTGTGGGCCTGGAGTGTTGGCATTGCTGGCAGGTTTCTTGAGAGTTTTCCTTCTCTGCTGCCTTTGACTTGATCTCCTTTGGTGGTGTTTTCCCATATGTCTTTTCAGCATATGTGGTGGACACCGAGTGATTTGCCGGCTACTGAGCTGTGCTCTTCTTGCTTCCTTTTTGCAAACCTTTGCCTGCTTTTTGTGTAATTCTTTCCGTTCTGTCGAGGCGAGGGTTTATTCTTGCTTTCTCGCTGTCGACTAGAATGGTCGGCCGCATATGGCTGTTTGAGTGCTATGTCCTGTGTCTTCTTGTCATCATTATTACTATGTTCACTTGAGGATTGAACAGAGGTGATACCTCGCTGCCGTTCTCGGGCTCGTTTAAACACAGGACAAACTTTGTAGCTGGCAACATGATTCCCTTGACAGTTGGCGCATTTGATGTGCTGTTACCCTTCTTCATAGTATAGTCGTTGGAATTGACAAAAACAGATGGCATGTTGAAATGGCATGCTATGTGTCCTAGAGCTTTTCAATTAATGCACTGAGTAGGACCATTGGAAGACTTTAACTTCTCGACGGAGATGCGCGGTGGCATCAGTGATTCCAGGACGAATATTTTTCTTTTATGTGGCCTATCTGGTAACACCACAGGAAAGAGAGGCATGAGATCTGAGCCTGGTCATTTTAGCTGAGCCACTGTGCGAATGTCGAATCCACTGTCTTCGAGTTCACGTTTTATATCTTCAGACAGCATGTTTGAAGGCATCCCGTAGAGTACTACTTTTAGTATCTTCTCTGTTGCGGAGGGAAAAGTGTAATAGGATTCGTTGGCCCTCTGCAGTGCTGCAGTCACTTTTAGGTAGTCACTGGTTGAGCTTAAGGTTAATTTCACCTTATCGCCACCGGCAGTCTTCGCTTTGAATGGCGTCTCTTATAGGATCCCATTAATCATCTGATGCATTTCTTTGTAGCTATTGGAGAATTGTACTATGATGGGTGGGGATCTGATGTCTAAGATGTGATGTCCGTTGCTGTTGTTGCTGCTGATGCTGTGATTGCTGTGCAGATTTTTGTTGATGTGGTTGCTGAGAAGATTCTTCTCGATTCAGCACTTCATATGGTTTTGATGTTTCAATGTTGTTTGGATGTAGAAATGGTGGGGGCTGCATGGTATGGTGCGCCACCATGAACCCCTTCATGTCGGGCTGCATTCCGGTTGATCTTGTTTTGTAGTTGCCTGATGTTTTCTTTGCAAATATGCCGCTATGCTTGTCCATAGAAGTCGGTGCAGGGAAGCTGAAACCTCCCTTGATTTTCTTCTTCCCCGCCTTCTTCTCCATATTAATTGAGGCAAGCTGTGACACAGGGATGCTGATTATGGAGTTTCTTCCCCTCTATTCACTCCTTGGTAGCTTGACTTTATCGCCAAGGATTGGTAGGTGTAGCATTTTTTACGCGAGGATCTTGACAGTGGGCAGGCCTGGTCGTTATCTGCGAGGTGTGTACTGCCAGAGTTTTGTCCATAACCAAATCCATGTTCGGTTGCCGGGTCATCTTATTTGCTTGCGGAGCCGTCCGTTTTGTGTCCATACCCAAGTCCGTTTCCGTTAGCCGGGTCTTCAATGTGGCCGCAGCTCCCGCCGGCAAAGTAGAGTGCGCTGGGGCACTCGGTCAACCTGACGCGGAAGTGCTGCTAGCATATTCCTCGCCGCACACCTACACTTGGTCGGCAGCGCGATAACCTTTGCAGTTTTCCACATCAACGATGAATTCGCTATTTACTACCCATTTCCTCCTTGGGCAGAGTAGGGTGGAGTGTTTGTCTTACGATATTTACTCCTAGTCGTGTAGATGGTTTGTTGTTTCACATTAGATGTATCGTAATGTTTGGCGTAGTTATTGTCAGATGGTTTAGGAGTTTATTGTAGGATAGTGGATTGTTGGATTAGTGCGGTGCATTATAGAATTTAATAGCAACTTACATGAATCGTTTTTTTTAAGGTTGGTAACCCTGTGTTGTCGAAAATCTGCAGTCGAGATGAAGGGCTCTCTTCACAGCGCGATTTTGTATTGCTTGAAGTTGGTCTAGATTTGATTTTGCTGTGTGTCCACACACAGGGCAGGCATTTTCAAATATCGGCCTTACTAAGGTGCAGTAGATATACGCGCCCGTGAGCAATTTCTGCTTTCCATTTACAAGCAGTTGTGGTGGAGCTTTTGTAGCTGGACATTTAATTTAATTTTAATTTAATTTTCATAACAATGGAGCATAGGCTCCGGTGGCAATTTCCCTACACACCTATCTTCCCCCTATCCTGCACCCACTTACATTTGCCCTCTACAAATTTTATCTTCAAATTCTTTCAACGCTTTAGGTAAATTATTCATCATTTCTCTTGGTAACTCATTCCTATCCCTGACACCCTTACCTAAAAAAGAGAATCTTCCCACACCCTTGTACCTGAAATCAAGTGCCAGCTTGTGGTCATGGTCATCTTTTTCCTTGCATGCACTACTTTCCATACCAACTTCAATATCTTTCCATGCCTCATCGCCAACACTCCCATGACCCTCCTCATCCTCCTCCTGTCTTGCAATGAATCCCATTTCTGCTCCTTTATCATATCCGTCACTGAATGCATTCTGCTATAATTTCCAGAAACAAATCTAGCAGCCCTTTTTTGCACCCTCTCCAACTCCTGTATTTGATACGTAAAATGAGGCTCCCATACTACACTACCATATTCGAGCAATGGTCTGACCAAAGTTTTGTAATCCAACTCCCTCGCTTCTCTCGTACATCCCCTCATCACTCTCTCCAACAAGCGCAGAATTTGAAACCTTTTCCAACCACCTGTCCAATATGTCCTTTCCAGTTAAGCTTGTTATCAAATGTAATGCCAAGATATTTACATTTCAAGTATTCAGCAAGCAATTCTTTCCCCGCCTTATATTCATAAATAACCATTTTTTTTATTTGTGTATCTAATAAGTTGACTCTTCTTTGCATTTATCTTCATCCCATGTTTACCAACCCAACTAGATATCCTGTCCAGATCACCCTGCAACTGTTTACACTCCTCTGTCGTTTTGATTCTTTTATAAAGCATTATGTCATCTGCAAACAATTTAATTTCAGATAGTAAACAATCAACACAGTTATTCATCAGAATAATGAATAGCAATGGCCCAATACACTACCCTGCGGTACTCCCATTTTTACTTCCACTTCTTTTGATACTTCATTTCCTACCCTAACTTTCTGATTTCTACCTTTTAAAAATTCTTCTACCCAGGAAATCACTTTCTCAACCACCCCAATAGTTTTTACCTTATTTATATCATTTTATGGCTCACTCTGACAAACGCCTTTGACAAATCTAGTGCTACAATATCAATTTGGCCTCCCTTTCTGCGTCTCATCTGAAATATCTTGAATATGTCCCACCAACTTAGATTCGCATGAATATCCTTGCCTTAACCCGTGTTGCCTACTTGAAAACCACTTACGTTCCTTACATATATTTCTGATGTGGTTGAATATCAATCTTTCCATTAATTTACCTACCACTAATGTCAAACTGATTGGCATGTAATTATCAACTCTATTTCTCACCCCTCCTTTATGTACCAGTACTACTGTTGCACATTTCCTTCAATCTAGAGATTTATTCTCCTTACTGGTGGTTTGTCTTTTGGTTGCTTTTTATTTGATTCAGTTAGAATTGACAATGGTCTTTTGTGTTTGCCAAAATTAGTATGATACTGACCTAGGAACATGTAGTGTTCGCCGAAGTGATCTGTTCTGCATCGTTTGTAGGCGATTCATTTGGGCCTTGGATGCGTATCCCCACACAGGGCACGCATATTCAATCACCGACTGCAGTAAACACTGACGCTGGTGCTGGCTGACAATAAGCTATCCCTGTTGAGCATAGGGTATAGCCCTTGTAGCTTAGCTGCAACTTTTCGTCGTATCTCCTCGAAATGATGTTTCAAGGTTAGACGAGTGTCCAGAATCACGCCCAGGTATTATCTGTGGTCGACCACTCGATGTCTTCACCATTTAGATGCAAGTTACGGATAGATGTTGCCGGCAAGTCACGCTTCCCCAGGCGCCTGGTCAGCGTAATGGCTTGAGTCTCTGTCGAGTTCAAGGTTATTCTCCAGCGTATGGCCCAGGCTTCAGTCTGCTGGAAGACTTTTTGTAATCTTCAGATTTCAGCGGCTTTACTTCTATGCGCGGTGAAGAATGCAGTGTCGTCTGCATATAGGGCAGTATGTACTGTGGCTGCAGCTGGTATATCCGAGGTATATAAATTATACAATACCGGACCTAGGACCAACCCTTGCGGCATTGCGGCGTTTATGGGGCGGCGAGTTACAGATCGTTGCCAACCCTCACCCTGAACTATCTCCCAGATATATAGCTCCTGATCAGCTTTACAAAAGGGCCGGGGAAACTCTGGTTATAAAGTTTGTAGAGCAAGCCGCTGTGCCAGGCGGAGTCGAATGCCCGTGCGACATCGAGCAATACTAGCGGACAGTATCCAGTAACTGAAGGTAGTACTGGCACGTTCTACTATATTCATACTATTTTTGGTTGCAGAGTGTCTTTTTTGGAATACAAACTGGAATTCCGGGAAGATATTTTCGTTCCGTACGTGTGCCTCTAGTCTCTTTAGCAATAATCTCTCAAAGATTTTACTCATTGAGTGAAGCACGCTGATTGGGCGATAGTTCTGAGGGAATGTAGTATTCTTCCCAGGTTTAGGCACGGCAACAACTGTTGCCTGCTTCCAAAATCTTAGGTAGTGCTGGCTGCGTTGAACTATGTTAAAGATTTCTGTGAGGGCCCCGGCTACGACTGGTTCCAATGCCGACCAGTCACGTAGAGGCATGGATCGTTATGAGTCAGGCCCGCAACGGATCTGTTTTTACACAGCGGATGGATAAGCAATTTATTGGGAAGGCTTTGTTTTCAGATATTTCCATCGAACAAGTGATGACTTTTGGCCCGTCTGCTACAGGCCATGCGAACAGGGGCACCGAATCAAGCTGTAGCTCCATCATGGCATCGATTCAACTTGTCGTGTCATCTGTCTGAGCTAGGCTCATGTAGCGTCTAAAATTCAGGACCTTTGGCCTCTGACTTTTGTCTGATAATGGTTTTCGTAATGGCTGTCAAGTCTTGTGGTAAATGGTAACATGTTTTTTTGGTCATGTTCTGTAATGGCGTGTTAGTGTCAGTATTGGTCGGTTGTAAGTTGGATCGTATGGGTCTTGTCCTAGGCATTGAATAGTCTCATAGGGAGAAGCTTGAGCTTTTGTGAAGAATTTTGTTGATTTATCTTTTATGTAGTCTGTCAGTGTTGGAATGCCTAGGTCGTTATGGAGTCGTATGTTGGTCATGTACCGCGGGGCATTTGCTATTATCTAAGGTATTTGTTTGGATTTTTTGCAGTTTTTTGAGGTTACTGGCTGATGCCATGCTGTATACTTCTGAGCCATATAGGATTGCTGGCCTTATTATAGCTTTGTAAATTTGTAGCTTAGTTTTGGTGTTGAGGCTGGCCCCCTTGAGGAGGGGGTACAGCTTGAATATACCGGCTTTGCCTATGTTGCATGCATTTTGAATATGAGTTGTCCATTTAAGCTTTTGTCAAAAGTAACACCTAAGTATTTGACTGTGTCGCTCCATGCTAGATCCTCTCCGTCTAGTGACACACAGTCGTCCGGTGCTGATCTTTTGGTTGAAAACATTATTGCTTGGGATTTTCCTGTGTTTATTTTGATTTTCCACTTATTACACCATTGTGTAATAAGTTCGAGGTGTTGTGTTAGTTTTCTGGCGACGAATCTTTGGTTTCGGCTGGACCTTGTTAAGGTTCTTTGGGTGGTTTAACTTACTGCATTTATTAATTAAAAAGTCCACCAAAAAACAATGTATGTTGATGCTCGTTTATTTTCAATCAAAACAAGTCTGCGACATTCACAAGCATAGTTGTTACAATCCAAAGATGCAATACTACTTACTGAATGAAAACTTGCATGAATGTCTCTGTAACACTGAATTAATACTTAATGCAAAAACTGACTCCTCTATCCAGGCGATCTGTTTATATAGAGTCTATCGAAATTACGAGAATTCTTCAAAGGCATCCGCCCGATATTTCTCGATCATTAACAATCACTCAAACAATCAAACATATTAAAAACAATCGGAATTGATACAAAATTAATTAATAACATTACAAAATGATTAGAAATGGTAATTAGAGATACTTAAATACAAAATTATTTACAGAAATCCTTTCAAATGGTGGAAAAGTGTCCTGTAGACATCGTAAATTACAGTAATACATGGAAATACAAACTTTTAAGAAATTCTCTTGCATCATTCGGTTCTTAACCATATTAAATGGTCTTTAAATAATTTTCTTACCTAAAACAAAGTCTATATACACTTATTTACAAGAATTTACAAAATAAACATATCAAATCACTTTCAACCAAACTTTGGCTCACTACAAATATTTCACGCAGTATAATGCTATTCAAAATTCAGGTATTAGGGCTGTTACAACCCCTCCCCAGGATTCACTTAATTTTACACAGATAAAATTGATTGAATCAGTCATGAATCTAAGCAGGTTGAATGTACACATAATGCAGACACGAACAGATTACAATCAATCAACCATAATGACTTTTACAATGAACAAATACAATTCTTCATCACATACAACATCTGCACATAGTCCATGACACTGATTTTGTTTACAATAATTGTCTTTTCTCAGATCCAATCATTTTCATTTACTGTTTTTACACAACAAACGTTCAATGCCATCACCTTAAGTTACAATTTTTTCACTCCAAATTACACACTTGATGTCTGCTTGTTAATTACACCAGTCTGTTTACATTTTACAGCTGATAATTTGTCATCACAATGTAGAAAGTCACAACATCATGAAAACCAAAAGTCTCCACACAAAACTGTCACAAATTATACATTGAAATGCTTACATCTGCATCTGCGCTTAAGTACTCACACAAACTATTTACATGCATCAATTCAAAAACTTATTTACAAAATAAGGTATTTACATGTAGGGACCCCTCCCCAAACCATGCATTTCAATTAATTCTCATAAGTGGGTTTCAGGATTTCCCTGGAAACCCAGAACCATGTAAGTTACTTTTTTCCTAACCTTCCAGTTTTCTTCAACTTTTGTATACACATTTAATATTACACTTCTATTTTCACAAAGCTTCATTATATACATACAGAAACACAAACTTCCAATCATCTCAGACAACAGACTTTGGTACAACCACACAACAGCTGAGACATACAATGGTTCTGTTTTAGCAAATTGACTGTCACTTAAAAGCAATGCTGTTGACTCAACTGGTAATACAAATTTATTATTCTCACTACTACAGTTTAGTCCATCATTACTCCCAACCCCACTCTTCATCATCTGATTACTACTTAAACTTACCAAATTATATGAATCAGTACCTAAAACTGTTTTAACATCTGGCTTACTGACCTCATCCACCAAATAATTATTTTTCTCAGCAACTACTACTTCACTATCAGCTTCCACATCAAAGAGAGTACAAAACATAGTGTCATCTAAGTCACATTCTGTACAATTTTCCAAATTAGAAACTGGTTCAATTAAATCCTTACTCCCACCCATTTCTTCAATGTCATCATCTACACCAAATAAAGAGCTAAATAACGTGTCAGCTAGGTCAAAATTAGGACGTTTTTCCAACTTAGGGATGGGTACATAAGGCTTTTCAACCTCTCTCTCTTCAGAAGACAAATACTTTGACTTACAATTTTCCTCCTCATATGGGTCTCCTATCCACACCACTGTATCACCTTCATCTTCAAGATATCTGAGAAACTCCTCGATTTCAGCACTTCTACAAACTTCATTACCACCTATATAAGCCCACATGGTCCCAACTATGCCATTCTGGACCTTACAAGTTTCTGATAGCCACACTGTAGTATGCACTATAAATTCTGCACCCCTTTTTGTAATTAAGCAGTGACCATTTCGAAAATCTTCTACATGAAAATTATTACTTTCGCACACTGATTCTAGTGATAAGGTACTATGGTGGTCCCCTTCCCGCTTTATCTTATTATCAACCTTTACATCATTAATTACATCTATCATAACCTTATCCTGAAATTCACTTGCTGCTACCCCCACCTCTTCCAATAAATCTTCTCGAGGATTATTCATGAAAATAGTATTAACGCTATAGCAGTTGGTACCTGGACCCACATTTTTGTCCACCACTGCTTGGCCCATCACAGGGGTGGTCTTTAGTTTGTCTGCCCCCCATGCTGCCTTTCCCTTTCAGATTGAGGGTTCTGTTCTCTCACTTCCCCATTATCATTCCTCCTTGTGTAATTATCACGAACCCTTCCCCTCGATCTACCATCTCTTGACCCATTACCCCTTCTAGGGGGACTCCTGCTGCCCCTCCTATGGTGTTGATGGTGGTAATGTTGTTCATTGAATGACTCCTGGGCATCCAAGCGTCTCAACAATTCAGAAACTCTATCCACATTTACTACATCCAAAGTGGCAATTAAACTTCTTGTTTGCTGAGGTAGCCTAGCTCCTATCAAATCAATAAATTCCTCCTCTCCATAAGGATGGTCTAGGTACTTACAACGGATCCAACATTTATGAAAAAAATCATGTTGAGTTTCCCTACCAGGTTTATAGGGTCTACCAGTCATCAACTCTCTCTTTTCTTGAATCTGCCTGCTTGTCGACCAAAAATGTTTCAAAAAGTTTTCTTTAAACAGCTTGTAGTCAGTCACTTCCCTAGCTTGTCTATCACCCCATGTCCTAGCATAAGATTTTAGATGTTTACCCACAAGTGCAATTTTCTTACTATCGGGTAACAAATTAAAGTAGTCTGACCTTTCAAAATTATCTATAAATTCAATAGGGTGAAGCCTCCCACTATCATCATAGAATTCAAATTCTTCTTTTACATCGACACTGAAATTTGGACTACCTGTTAAGGGAACCTGACTTAATTGAATCTGCAACCCAGTAACCCTTTTCTCTAACTGATTAACGTTAGATTGGGTTGTCTCCAATCCCTGGGTAAGTTGTTCCTGATGATTTGCCAATGCATTCACATTTTTCCCTATACCAACCACTTCCTGTCTCAACTCATTGACCCTTTGAGCAGCTTTACTATCGTTGGCTTGGAATAAAGTGACATATTCCTCCCTCATCTTATCACAATTTTCACTGACTTCCTTCACCTCTTTATAAATCAAATGTTCACATTCAGCCTTATTCTGTTCACAAAATTTTGTAACTTTCTCAAATTTCTCCTGACATTCTGTTACTACCTTCCCCAATTTAGAATCTAAATTGTTAATATCTTCCTTGAATTGAGAGCTAAAACCCTGAAATTGCTCTGCGATTTTAACATCAAAACATTTAGTCAAATCAGAGAATGTTTTATCATTGTTTTGTTGCAGTTGAGAAAACTGATCATTGATTACAGCAAACTGAGAATTAATTTCAGAAAATTTGCTATCAAATTTGGAAAATTTATTATCAAATTTGCCATCAATTTCGGAAAACTGAGACTTAATTTCAGAAAATTTGTTGTCAAGATTCAACTCAGTTTTAAATTCAGAAAATTTGTTATCCAATTTGGAAAACTTACTATCAAATTTGCCATCAAGTTCCGTAAATTTGTTGTCAAATTCGGAAAACTTTGCATTAAAACTGGCTACAAAAGACTCTAGGAATGCTTGTAGGTTCTGATTATCAGCCATTTTTAGTAATTAGCAAAATCAATATAAAAAACAAAATTAAGTAAAATTAAAATCTTTCCAATCTGCCACACATTAACATGCAAAATAAATCACTTGAATATTCAATGCCGTACTTACAGTTATTCCTCACTTTTGTATCACATTAAATTTCACTTAGAAGCACTTAATTGATCATTAAACACCACACTGACTTCAAACACTTAACCACACTTTTCACAATTCACTGTAGGAAGACGATTTTGAGGCCGAAGGAAATCCACTCGTCGTCGGAAGATTACAGCCGATTCCCGATGGAAAAATCTCCGCCTTAGGCCGAAGAAGGTCCGCTTGCCGTCAGATCCGTGTCGTAGCCGGTCGAAATTTTCTCGCAGGTTATTTTCGCTTATCGCCGATAATCCGTCGCAATTTCTGCAGATTCTTTTTAGAAGATAAACATCCCACAGATGTTTAAGAACTTCTCGTCATGTCAACGGTCGCCATGTTAAGGTTCTTTGGGTGGTTTAACTTACTGCATTTATTAATTAAAAAGTCCACCAAAAAACAATGTATGTTGATGCTCGTTTATTTTCAATCAAAACAAGTCTGCGACATTCACAAGCATAGTTGTTACAATCCAAAGATGCAATACTACTTACTGAATGAAAACTTGCATGAATGTCTCTGTAACACTGAATTAATACTTAATGCAAAAACTGACTCCTCTATCCAGGCGATCTGTTTATATAGAGTCTATCGAAATTACGAGAATTCTTCAAAGGCATCCGCCCGATATTTCTCGATCATTAACAATCACTCAAACAATCAAACATATTAAAAACAATCGGAATTGATACAAAATTAATTAATAACATTACAAAATGATTAGAAATGGTAATTAGAGATACTTAAATACAAAATTATTTACAGAAATCCTTTCAAATGGTGGAAAAGTGTCCTGTAGACATCGTAAATTACAGTAATACATGGAAATACAAACTTTTAAGAAATTCTCTTGCATCATTCGGTTCTTAACCATATTAAATGGTCTTTAAATAATTTTCTTACCTAAAACAAAGTCTATATACACTTATTTACAAGAATTTACAAAATAAACATATCAAATCACTTTCAACCAAACTTTGGCTCACTACAAATATTTCACGCAGTATAATGCTATTCAAAATTCAGGTATTAGGGCTGTTACAACCTGTATATTGCGGTATCAACTGCAAATAGTGCAATTTCTCCGCCTGGCTGGTGGGGAATGTCATTTGTATAAACACTCTACAGAATCGGGGCTATTACCGAACCTTGGGGTACGCCTGCTTCAATTGATTTGAACTGGCTATTGGCTCCTTCCACCACAACGCAGAATTTCCTGTTGCGGAGATAGCTATCAATCATTTTGAGCAAGTGTCCAGGACAGTGATAGGTGTTCAGTTTGTAGATAAGGCCGTCGTGCCAAACTTTGTCGAAGGCTTTTTCGATGTCTAACATAACAGCGCCTGTATGGTGTCCTATGGAGCGTGCCCGACAGATCTTTTCAACCAATCTGACGGCTTGGTGGGTGGTGCTGTGGCTTGCACGAAAGCCGAACTGTTCAGGAGTGATGATGTTCCGATCTTTGAGGAATTTTGGATGGTTGTGTTAATGAGTGTTTCGAGGATTTTTCCAAGGATATTGAGTAGGGAGATGGGTCTGTAGTTTTGTGGAAATAGAAGGTTTTTGTTGGATTTGGGAAGGGTTATCACTTTTGCAGATTTCCATGCTGTTGGGAAATAGGATAATTTTAGGCAAGCATTGAAGATGAGGGTAAGATGAGCTATTGCTGTTTGTGACAGGTTTTTGAGATGTGAGGCTCTGATTTCGTCAGGACCAGGGGATTTTTTTATTGCCAAGCGCCCTTATGATTGAAGTCACTGTGGACGACTCCACTGGACGGAAAGAGCCGCGTGTTCTTTGCCTCAGAATGCGAGGCACTTCTCTAATTACTCTTTCCTCGTGGATATCACTATCCTCGTCATCAATGATATGTTCTTGGAACTAGCGTTCCAAAGTGTCCGCCATCGCTTCCGCCTTCTCCAGCGCTGTGTATACTATGCCGTTTGGCCCGTGTAGTGGTTTTGAACGCTGAGTTGGTTGTTTGCGTGCCTTGATTAATTTCCAGAACAGGTCGGGTTGTTGCTCTGCACGGCGGAGAGTATTGTTCCAACATTGAGCTCTGTGTTATTGCAGGTGTTGCCTCACTTCGTGGGCAAGTCTGTTTGTAATCCAGCGGTCTATCGGGTCGCAATATTTCTACCAGCGTTTCCTATGGTGGTTTTTTAGTTTAATTAGTTCTGATATGTGTGGTGGAAGGTTTTTTGTTCCTGGATTGTGGGTGATCTTTATTGTCACCTTCTTTGCACATTCCACGATGGTTGTTACAAGGATATCTATTTGCCTTTCGATTTCCTGTTTATTAATCTGAAATGGCTGTTCAGTTATGTGAGAGTTTATAAGTTCTTTGTATTATTGCCAGTTAGTGGTTAGAGAGAATTTTTTACTCTCAGTTCGGCATACAGCTGCACATATACATAGTACCACCGGGTTGTGGTCGGAATCGAGGTCATTGTATACAGTGGATGCAGCAGACCAGGTGATATTTTTGAACAGAAAGATGTCCAAGATATCAGGCCTGAGTCTGGAGTCCCTGCGAAAGTGCGAGGGTTCGTCAGGCGCCACTACAGTCACCTGGGGGTGTTTTTCGACAAAGTCGTACAGAGTGCGGCCGCTGCTGTTTGTTGTATTGCATCCCCACGTGCGAGATTTAGCGTTAAAGTCACCCCCGAGGATTGTTCTGTCGGCTGTGGTCAGTGCTACCAGGTCGGCCTCTGGCATTTTCCTGCCGGGCGGGTGGTACACTGCTATGAATCTAATTGCCTGCCCATTTATTGCGACTTCAATAAATGGGCAGGCTCGAGGGCAGGTAAATCAATTGATTTGTGTGCAAGGCGTGTTTTTATGAGGATTGCTGTTCCTCCCCCTGTCCGGTTTGGTCTGTCGGTACGGTAAATAGCGTAGTTCCTCACCTGGAATCTTTGCCCCGCATGCAGGTGGGTTTCGCTGAGTAGGGCTATATCTATATTGTGTTCCTCTAGGAATAATTCTAGCGTGTGTTTTTGGCCGAGAATGCCATCGGCATTCCACGTCATAATAGTTAGGTTTTTTAGTTCACTTTGCGCCATCAATAAGGTTTGAGAAAGTATTAACAATAACCATTATTTTTGAGTCTATGTCTGGTGCTTGTTTGAAGTCTTGAATAGCGGTTTTGAATGTCTGTAATAATCCTCTGCAGAAATCAAGTACTTCCCGGAAGTCTGATAGAGGGGATGTTGAAGCTGGTGGGGCTTGCGAGGAGGGGGGGAGGGGAGGTCTCTTCTCCTGCCGGCGGGCTGGATGTAGTATCATTGCTGGTAGAATTTGAATTAGAGATGTTGGCTGTTAGAAGTTCATTGTTGTTTGCGGTCGATGTATGCTGCTCAGGGCTGGCTATGTTGTTAGGAAGAGGAGGAAACTGTGAAGTTTCAAGTTGAAAGTTGTTGGTTGCTTTGTTGGAGTCATTGGGTGCGTCAGACGAGTTTTTGTTCTCTTTTTGTTGTTTCTTTCGTTCTTCACGAGCTTTTTTGACTTCTAGGCTTTTCTTTAGGATTTCCTGGTTGGTATGACATTTCCTGTAGCTCGCGGGTGGGAACCATTGCAATTGGCACATTTGGGTGGTTCTTCCGGTTTTTTTTGGCAAGTTTTTGTGAGATGAGCGCCACCGCATTTAACACAGCGCGGTGTAATGTGACAGTTTTTAGACCCGTGGCCAAAATTCTAACATGAATGACATTGAATGGGGCCATTCTGTGCCCTATAGGCCTCTACCCTCACCTTGAGGCGGAGAATATATTGCACAATGTATATCTCTGACGCTTCTGCCGAGCGGTATAGCTGGACAAGAAACAGTGGCAGCGGTTTTCTAATACCTTCTGGGGTAGTGGTGGACATTTGGTGCACGTCGTGCACAGGGAGCTTTTTAGCAATTAAATCGTCATGAAGTTCTTCACGCGAGATGTCGGTAGGTAGATCTCTGATAACTACTTTGATGATTTTTAAAGGGTCCTCGTCATAGGTGTGGTACTGGAAGTTTCTGATGTTCATAGCATGTAAGAGGAATTTGAAGTCTCTTAAGTTGGAGGCCTGGTATTTAATGCTTTTACCGCGGTAGGCAGTGTGCAAGTCGCCTGTTAGTCCTTTCTCTATTTCTTTAATGAATGCCATGTATCCTGTTGTTTGGTAGCAGAATATGGGCGGGACTCTGGCCCGTTGGCTTTGTGGAGGGGGGGGGGGGGAGGTACTGATTCTGGAGCATCGTCTAGAGTTTCAAATCTGTTTGAAGTGGGAATATTGAATATGGATGTTTCATTGGAAACTATGTCTGTATCAGACTCACTATCATTTTGTGGTAGTGCAAGAAATGACCCCTCTGGTACTGAACCCTGGTCTGTCTGAGCAGTGGTTTGTTTAGTCTGTTTTGGTGAAGATTGGGATTATCTCTTATTACTGCGGGAACCCATATTTGGGCCGCCGCGGATTGTAATAGTCAAAGGTGGTCCGATTTTCGTCAGTCTGTCTGTCAGAGAGTGTCACTTCAACCTTTCGTTTACACCTGAAAGGTATCAGGGCTGAAAGCGACCCTACACAGCGCGCATGGGGGTTCTGCTCAAAGAGCGGGCCGTGAGGCGGTAATACCCTATAGCTGGGTGGAGAGTAATGTCAGTCTTTTTCTTAAATAGTCTGCCTATCGGTCAGACGACAAAAATTTGCTTGTATGGCGACGTCCCACGGCGAACGGCGAGCGTCGAATCGGCGTAATCCAGCACGCAAGCAAGCGAGAGCACCAGAGCGACGACAAGGCACACCAGCTCAAAGCAAACACATGCACGTCGCTAAAGAGCAGAACCATGAATGTCTCCGTCTCATTCAACAGACAGACAGACGTCAATAACTGGGAAAGTGGTGGTCCCAGGTTGTGGGGAAGGTTGTGCGCAGGAGCGCATCTCCTTTCAGTTTACTAGTTTGGTTGACATATTTCGGTGTATCATGATCAGGTTGTTCCTACCCTGTGTGCTGTTTCTTTATTGGTGGTCAAGTATTTTCTTTGGCCACCTTAATCTGTCATTATAGGTGGGTTCAGCATTCAACTACAGCAGCAGCCACGCCAATTTACTGCCTATTAATTTCCGGTGAGGGTTTTGGAGGCCACCAAGGAATTTTACCCAACCACCAGCTAGGGTTTCGCCGCGGGCATTCGACCACTCAACAGCTGATGAGGGTGCTTGAGTCTGCCACTCGAGCGTTCAATTTTAAACACTACTGTGGAATGGTACTTCTGGATATTTCCCGAGCCTTTGACTCGGTCTGGCACGCTGGCCTTCTGCTGAGACTATATGAGCAGGGGTTTCCTGGCAAATTAATCAAGCTGATAAAGTCGTACCTAGAGGAACGAACATTCAGCGTAAGAGTAGACAAAGTCACATCAACCCGACGCAGAATAATGGCTGGCGTACCCCAAGGATCGGCCCTCGGCCCCTTGCTGTACTGCCTGTATACAGCAAACGTGCCCACCCAAGAAAATGTCAACACAGCAACTTATGCAGACGACACCGCCTTTTTCACCAGCAGCCGTAGCAAGGCCATCGTCACTCAACGCCTGCAAAACGTGCTACAGAAAACCGAGGCCTGGGCGAGGCGTTGGAGAATTGAGATCAAACCTGCCAAAACCCAGGCCATCATGTTAACTAGAAGAAGAGGGCCACGCTTGCGTCAGCAGCCGGACCCTCAGCTGAAATTAAACAACAATCAGATACCTTGGTCCAAAACTGTACGATACCTGGGAGTTACACTGGACTCAAGACTAACGTGGAGAGCCCACATAGAGGACCTGCGTAAACGTGCCAGCGCAAGGCTGCAAGCACTATACCCGCTTATCAATAAGGACAGCAAGCTACCTGCGTCCACGGGCGTGCGGATCTACTGCTCCCTGATCAGGCCAATATTTGAATATGCCTGCCCTGTATGGGGTTATGCTGCCAACACTCATCTGCACCGTCTACAGGTTGTGCACGTAGACTGCTGAGTTCGCGGCTATGTTGCAGTCAGAATCTTTTGTGGAGTTTGGTCCTGTCCCTGCAGTGGCCGCGTAGGATTGTCCGGCCTTCCGCCGGCTGGTGGTCTTTTTATTCATAGGTGCCTGCCGGGGATGTGAATTAGTAGGTGGAACTTGTGGGAGGTTTTCTTTGGCCCGGTTTGTCGCCGGGGGATCGTTGCTTTCCATTTTTGATTGAGTAGAATTTGTTCCTCTGTCTTCTGTTTTTTGAGAAGAGTTTATTCCTCTGTATCGCTCACGGGCTTTCTTATATGCAATACAGCCCTTGTAGCTAGCGACGTGCTTGCCGTCGCAGTTGCTGCATTTGGCTGCGTCCAGGGTCTTCTGCAATGAACA
Source organism: Vandiemenella viatica (assembly GCA_031002005.1). NCBI lineage: Eukaryota > Metazoa > Arthropoda > Insecta > Orthoptera > Morabidae > Vandiemenella > Vandiemenella viatica. The sequence continues at coordinate 301,800,884 of JARYHS010011408.1, read as the reverse complement.
TTCGTTTGATTCATGTCCCCCCGCACATTTTACACATACAGGGTCCATCCTGCAATGTCTGGCCACATGCCCATACAATTGGCACCTGTAACATTGTGGAGGTCCAGGAGATGATCTAAGCTTTTCAGTAGAGACCTTGAGGTGTGATATGGACTCTACCTTAAACAGATTCCTATTGGCTGGTAGATCTGGAGCCACCACCAGGAACAATGGCATGGCAACGTTTGTACCTGGTCGTTTGAGCTGAGCAACAGTTTGTATTTCGAACCCCATGTCCTGGAGCTCTTCCTTCAAATCTGCTGTAGGGTAAGTTCGAGGGATACCCCTGAAAACTACTTTAATCAGCTTTACTGCCCCAGTGGGGAAGGTAAAGTAGGGAGTTTTGTTGGCTGCAAGCATGTTTGTTACATTTAGGTAATCTTCTGTAGTAGTGAATGTGAATTTAATTTTATCACCACCAGCTGTTTTGGCAGCGAAGGGACCTTTTACTGCATTGGCCACCCAGTCGTGTAGTTTTTTGTAACTCTCCTCGAACTGAACAACGATGGGTGGGATGTTGGAGTTCTTCTTTGCCTCCTGTGTTTCGTTTGATTCCTGCACTACATCTTGCAGAGGCTGGAATGGGTTTGAGGTCTCAACGACCTGCGCTGTGTCAGTGGTTGGAGACGCCCTTGCTGTACGACGGGGAGAGATGAATTGCTCTTCATCCAGGTGTTGAGGCACTTGCGGTGATGACTTCACAGTTGAGGCTGATGCAGCGGATAGTAGACTGAGGCATTCAACTTGCTACTACATCCGCCATTCACTGCCATTATTTCGTGGCAGTCTACTATGGAGTTCTTGTCTCTCGACATTTTCTCCTTATTCATTTGATGGTGTATTACGTCACTTTGGGTGTGTCGTATTGGTTGGCGTTATGTGATTAACTTTTTATTTTGTCTTTTTAGTGTTGCCTGAGCAGTGCTAACGGTCTTCTGTGCCGGCCGGTGGGAACTTCATATCGACCGAGCACGCTGACCAGTGGGTTTACTCGTCTCAGCTTTCCGATAAAACGCCGTAGCGAGTGCTCGGAAGCGGTCTTTAATGGGTGGTACGCCTGCCGCCGCGTGCAGCGCCGCAGTCGGGAAGCGCGATGGCAGGTGTAGGGCGCGCTTCAGCGCCCTGTTCTAGATGACTTGAAGCCGGTTGACGTGTTTGTCCGCCGCGTAGCCCCACACTGGGCAGGCGTACTCGAGAAGTGGCCTGACCAGTGTGAGGTAGATCTTCACGCCCAGTGCAGGAGGTAGCGCACTGGTTCTGTTCGGCCATCACTGGCACCAAGGCAGAACCTGCTTTCATCAGAAAACACAACAGATCTCCAGTGTTGGTCAGAAGGAGGCCAGGGGAACGCCTGCAACCAAACTGTCTGCGGCCTAGACACACTGGACCTACACCTGGAGTCATGGTCTGGGGAGCAATTTCCTATGACAGCAGGAGCACTCTTGTGGTTATACCAAACACACTGACTGCAAATTTGTACGTCAGTCTGGTAATTCAACCTGTAGTGCTGCCATTCATGAACAGCATTCAAGGGGGAGTTTTTCAACAGGATAACGCTCGCCCTCATACCGCTGTTGTCTCGCAACGTGCTCTACAGAGTGTCGACATGTTACCTTGGCCTGCGAGATCACCAGATCTGTCTCCAATTGAACACGTATGGGATATCATTGGACGACAACTCCAGCATCATCCACAGCCAGCACTGACCGTCCCAGTATTGACAGCACAAGTACAACAAGCATGGAACTCCATACCACAAAGTGACATTCGAAACCTGTATGACACAATGCATTCACGTTTGCAGGCTTGCATTCAAAATTCTGGAGGTTACACCGGCTATTAATTTAACAGTATTTCACATTTGAAATGCATTTTCTTGAGCTTAAATTAACCTGTGATCTTGAAAATTTAATCAATTAAACATGTTAACTTGACAAATGCATTGTCCAAATTTCATTACTCTACAATAATTTTTTCTTGGTGTTGGGATTTTTTTTTCCGTCTGTGTATTTCTTCGAAGGCGCGCAGTGCCGTATCCACGTCTTCGACTCGCTGGTTGGCTAGAGCGGAAGAGACGAGTTGTCGGTAGCTTGTCCAGTCAGTGTTGCGGAAATCTGGGTGAATCTCTTCTGTTTCCTGCCACGGTCCAACATCCACTGCGACTATCACCGGCGAATGGTCAGACGACATCCGGTTAATAGTGGTCGCGTCGATGAATCCAGTGAGGCCTTTGGTCACCGCTATGTCTATGACATCAGGCCGATAACCGCTGGCTGGGAAGTGTGTAGGCTCTTCTGGGCCCCACACACACATGTTGTGTCTGAGGGCCAGGCGTCTCAATAAGTTGCCAGCTGGGTTCTTGATTCGACTGTTCCAATCGGGGTGTTTCGCATTGAAATCACCACCGATCAGAACCTTGCCCCTGATTGTCGCCAGCGTGGTGAGGTCGGCTTCCACCATCTGCCTGGTGGGGGGCCGGTAGACTGCCACGACCGTAAGTTTACCGGTAACAGTGGTAAACTCCACTCCGACGGCTTCTATTTGCTGCATTGGCGGTAGAATCACTTGGCAGTGCGGTATTCTCCGTTTGATGAAGACTGCAACTCCTCCCCCGGCGGTGAGGCGGTCTCGTCTGTAGCAGCAGTAGTTAGCTGCTGAAACACGGAGTCCCGGCTTGAGGTGGGATTCGCTGATGAGGCAGACATCTATATCCTGCTCCCTCAGAAACTGCCGGAACTCAATCATCTGTGAATACATGCCATTGGCGTTCCATATGCAGAATTTGAGATTCCGTATGTGGGGTCCTCTATCCATTGTGGTTGTGGCATTTGCAAATGGGAGAGGCCGAAGCCGACGTCGCTGAGGCATGCATGCTGCTTGTCATGGTGTCGAATCTCTGGATCAGGGTGACCATCATATTCATTATGGTATTCATCATGGTGATGAGTTGCTCCATGGTGTCTGCAGGTGCTTGTGCGGCCCGCTGCATCCTTCGCTGGATGGGATTTGGTCTGGCTGCAGGTTGCCGTGGTTCTTGTATAGCAGTCTCTGTTGGTTCCTGCAACCCCCCTGGGCTGTCTGGAGGATTTCCATTTGGTAGGACGCCAGAAGTAGCTGCAGCAAACGTACGGTTGTCTCTGCGGTTGTTGGTTATCTTCTTGGCAGGTTTCCTCTTGCCCATTGCTGCTTGCCCAGGTGTAGCTGCCAGCTGCCGCCCCTGGTCTGCTGACTGTTCGTTCTTCTTTTCGAGATTCTCTCTTGTGGTGTTCGTCCCACGAAGTCGATCGCGTGCCCTCTTATAAGCGCTGCAGCCTTTATAGCTGGCAACATGGTTGCCACCACAGTTGTGGCATTTGGCGGTGTCCTTGGTCTTCGCTGCAGTGCAGTTGTTGGAGTCGTGCGGGCCGGCGCATTTTACGCAGACCGACTTCATCCTGCAATGCCGGGCCACGTGCCCGAACAGCTGGCAGTTGTAGCATTGGGGAGGCCCGGCTGAAGAGCGTAGCTTCTCTGTGGTAACCTTCAGGTGGCATATACTTTCCACCTGGAAGATTTCACGGTTCTGCATTCAACTTGCGGCGAGACGGAATCCTTGCTACAACCGTTTCCAGAGCCGACCAATCACAGCGTAGCAGGAGAAGTATGGATTGGCTCAGCCTCTGCTCCGCTTTGTCATTATTTGTCCGTTCTTTTGGGCTCCCAAAAGCGCGCGCTGCACCTGCCACTGGCGTTCCCGACAGCAGACCTTCACCAGATGTCCCAGTGTCCGAGGTTGATGACGAAACTGCGGCAACATCCAGAAACTTATTGGTAAGCGGACTGAGCGACTACGACCAAGAAGGACTGCACCATGATAGACCGAAGGCAATCTTTAACAGGTAACAGCATGGAAAATGCAGAGAAAGAGGAATGGTCATACGCAAAGCATGGGTAAAGTGAACCAAAAATATATGAATAAAGAAACCAGTGTTAAAGACTCCAGTGTAAATAAACCGTAAGTCAAAATAACCTGTAAAATCATTATGGCAAAAAGAAGTTAAGAAATCAAAAATGCTACATAAACTCTAAACCGAAGGTAAATGTAGGGGTATATGTCGCCAGCAGGGTGACAGGCACCCCTCCCCAATCACAGCCAACGCCTCCGGCGTTGGCAGCAATGTTGCTCTCCTGCTGCTGCTGCTGCTGTGTCGAAGGTTCTTGTCTCTCAACATTTCCTTCTCGTGGTTTATGATAGTTCACTTCTTTTCTATTGGTGCGTCGTCTTGGTGGCTGTTTTATTGGATCAGTGACAGTGGACGTTTATGGAAATCAATTGCTGTTGCATATGTACCTAGGTTACTGATGAAAGTATTGTTGTTTTTGTGTGCGGATCTGTAGAAGGTGGCTACGCTTTCTTGAAACCTTTGCTGAATTGTTTGGAGACCTGTTGCTTTATGGAGGTCATCAGTTGAGAATCGTGATGGCAGATGTAGGGCCCTTTTGAGGGCTCTGTTTTGTATGACTTGGAGTTTATGGATATTTGTCCTTGAAGCATAACCCCACACCGGGAAAGCATATTCAATGACTGGTCTTATTAAGCTGCAGTAAATTTTTACTCCAGTCGCTGGCTCCAAAGTGCCGTCTCGGTTTAACAGTGGATATAGTTGTTGCAGTCTCGCGCTGGCTTTTCCCTTTACTTCTTCCATGTGCGAGCGCCAAGTTAGCATCTAACGTCACACCGAGATAGCGTGCGGTTTTTTTCCATGGTTGGGCTGTCCCTGGAGCGTCACTTGTGGGTGAACAACGTTTCTTTTTCCCCGTCGCTATGTGAGCGTGGTGGCCTAGGTCTTTTCTGGGTTGATGGCTATATGCCCAGGCCCCAATCTTATCAGAGCTTGTTGCAGGCGATGTGTGGCGAGTTCCCTTTTTCGGCTGCTCCAGAAAACTGCCGTGTCATCGGCGTACTGAACTGTTTTGACTCCTGCAGTTTCTAGGATGTCAGATATATACAGTGAGTATAGCACTGGTCACAGAACCAATCCTTGCGGCTTTCCGGCGTTTATTTTTCTTTTTGAGGACAGATCTGTCCCTACTCTCACCCTGAACGATCTTCGCCGCGGGTAGGATTCTAGTAGCTGTACGTATGGCCCGGGGAATCCCAGCTTAGACAGCTTGCATAGGAGCCCGGAGTGTCATACGGAGACGAAGGCAGAAGCACTAGACCACAGAAGTTCCTGTGATCGAAAACTTTAGTCGCCTCCTCGAATACTAGTAGGAGTTGGTGGGTGGTAGAGTGCTCCCGGTGGGACCCCATCTGTTGGTTTGGGATAAGATTCCCTTCATGGATGATTGTCTCCAGCCTCATAAGCAGTATTTTTTCGAATATTTTAGTGATCGATGCGAACAGGCTAATAGGCCGGTAGCACTGGGCGAATACAGGTTCTTTGTCAGACTTATGTATCCCAACGACTATTGCCTGCTTCCAGCAGTTTGGGAAGGTCCTCGTTCTGAGAATGATGTTGAATACTTCAGCTAAGTATGAAAGAGCGCCTAACGGTAGGTGCTTTATGAGGGTGTTATTTATTTCATCTATTCCTGGAGTTTTTTTGGGATGAGTCTCTTGACGCAGTTTTTGATTTCAGAAACGTCAACTTCTTGAATGTGCTGTGCATCGTCGGTGGCGGCTGCCTCCATGTTGGTTCTCAGTCTCCACCTAATTTCAGTTACCTGTTCTTCGTCTATGTCCCTATATGAGGTATCTGTCCCAGCTGGCGTGCTTGTAATCCGGAACAGTTTGCTGTTCAAGTTACAATGGTCCTAACGCTATCTCGAAGACTACAGGACAATGATCGGACGACAGCCGGTTGATGTTGCTGGTTGCTAGGTATCCCGTGATGCCTCTACTAATGCAAATGTCTTAGATGTCGGGGCGTCTTACATTCGCCGGGTAGTAAGTAGGCTCTTCGGGGGGCAGTTACGTTCATGTATAGCCTTTCTGCCAGTCTCCTTAGCTGTCTTCCTGGGCTGTTACACGCTTGGCTGTTTCAATCTGTGTGTTTACAGTTCAGGTCACCGCCTATGATCAGCCTGCCCCTTATGCTGGCCAGGTTGTTGATGTCTCTTCTTGCAACTGCGCCCGTGGTGGGCGATAGGCTGAAACTACAGTGACCTATCCATTCGCGGTGGCTGCTTCGACTCCTACCACTTCAAGTAGGTTCATTGGTGGGAGAAGCACTTGGTTATATTGGATTTCCCGTTTAAAATATACAGCTACGCCACTGCCTGCTGTTGGTTGGTCGTAGTGACAGCAGTGGTAATTTGGTATTGATACTCGGGTGCCTGGTTTCAGATGTGTCTCCGACACTAAGCAGATGTCCACTCCCTGTTGGTGTATGAACTGTCTGAACTCGGTTGACTGGTTATAGAAACCATTTGCGCTCCACACACAAAATGCGATGCCATATATATGAGGAGCTCTATCCATTATGTTGTTGGGTAGTGCTGGTGGTTGCATCTAGAGCTGACATAACTGCTGCCTGTATGTTCATTGGCAAGTGATTTAGCATCTCTATATTGCTATGCATCATTTTCATCATGCTCTCCATCATTCCAGACAATTTATCCATGAGACCATGCACCAAGCTATCAGCTACTCCTTGTTAACTTGGTTGGTTGGAAGGGGCAGGTTGGTTGTTGGCCGTTTCAGTTCGATCTGCAGGCAAGTTACTTTTCTTATTTGCCTTTGGTGTTTCGGCGTGGGTGGAGACCTGGGTTGCACAGGTGTCCGCGTATGTGCGCTCATTCATACCAATTGTTGGGTGTTTCTTTTAATTTTTGTCATGTTCGGTGTTCTGCTTTTTCTGGGTCCCACGGGGGTCTTCTTTCTTGTTGATATCCTTTGGTTCTTCTTCTTGCTGGCCAGCCGTTGGCGGGATCTCCTGTTGATTTCTCCCTTGCAGTTTCTTTCGGCGTTGGAGAGTTTTGTCTAGTTCCGCGAGCAGTCCTCTTTATCGATTGCGGGCTTTCTTGTACGCCTGTCATCCTTTATAGCTTGCGACGTGGTTTCCACCGCAGTTGGAGCATTTCGCCGTGTCACTTCCTCTCTGCGCTGAACATTGGTTGGAATCATGGTTACCAGCGCACTTGACACGAACTGGTGGCATTTTGCAATTATTTGCCATGTGCCCGTAGAGCTGGTAATCATAGCATTACGGCGGTCCATGTGATGAGCGGAGTTTTTCTGTAGTTACTTTGAGATGAAATATTGTCTCTATCTTGAAGATCTTTCTATTTTTTTGAGTGTCCACCAAGACGGCGAGGAACAGTGGCATTGCTACGTTGCTGCCCGATCTCCTTAGTTGAGCTACTGTCTGGAAGTTAAATCCTATCCCCTGTAGCTCCTCCTTCAGATCACTGGTTGAACTGTTCTGGATATTCCTTGAACACTCAGCATGGGTAAGGCCCAGTTGGAAATGTGTAGTATGGGGTGCCCTTTTGCTGCAGTATCTCGGTGACTGCGGAGTAGTCGTCCACCGCAGTAAAGGTAAACTTGATTTTGTCCCCTCTTGGAGACTTGGCTACGAAGGTGTCCTTGGCGACGGTTTCCACTTGGTCGTGCAGCGTCTTGAAGTTTTTTTTCATATTGGACCACTATAGGTGGAATATGGGCCGATCTCTTAGCTGGCTGCGTTGGTGATTCCTCAGTCTGCAGGGGCTGGAATGGATTGTTGGTTTCCATCACCAGCTCCGGGTCGAGTGCGGGCGGCGGCTTTGCTGTGCGGCGGGGTGCTATAAACCATTCCGCGTCTGGTTGCTGCGCTTTGCGTCGGTTTCCTCAGCTTGCGGCAGCAGTCGTCTGCTTGAGGGCATTTGCTTTCTGAGGTTTGTCTGCAGTGTTGTATAAGTCGTCTGATAGGGGAATGTTGCGGCCGAGCCCTCAGTCGTTTCCTTCTTCTTCTTGTTTGCTTTCTTCTCTTTGCTGGCGGAAGCACTGGAGAGTTGCTGTGCAGGTACGCTCACTTTCATACCACTTGCGCGTTGTTTGTTCCTTGGTTGCTTTATTTTCCCCGCTGTGTTCAGTGATGTTCTTCTATTCGTGTCTACTGGTCCGTGGGCAGGCAGGTTCGTCGTGAGCGTTATCCTTACTATTCCGTCGGGTTCCACCGTCAAGTCCTGTGGGAACTGCCTGGTCGTCGTCTGTGTTGTTCCGTCCGTATCCAAGTCCGGTAGGGATAGCCGGGTCGTCACCATTGCCGCAGCTCCAGCCGATAGAGCCGAGTGCGCTGGGTCACTCGGCCCGCCTGACGCGAAAGTGCGGCTAGCGTATTCCTCGTCGCACACCTTCACGTTACGTCAACTCGGGACTAAACGCCGGGTTGGCTCAGAAACATCGCACGTTCTCTACCGCAATACATCACAAGATGGCGACGACGCTTGTGATCGTCTCGTATAATACTCCTTTAACTCACCCGAGAACAATTTTTATACTCTCAACGCCGAGAAAAACTGCGTTTTGAAGTATATTTCCGCTGTTAACAATAATTCAGAACATATTTTTAACAGCCTGTATGCATAAATCTTTCACAGAATTCTAGGATGATCAAGTCCCAAGCTTACGAGGCGAAATATTACCGTATTTTGTCAAATACAAACAGTGAACACTAATTTCCAAATATATGACTATTCTTTTCTCCGTCAACTATTTCAAATAGGACGGATTATCAGCAAAAGATCTCCCAGCATTAAAGCAACATTTAATAGTTTCTACAGGAAATTTTGAATTGCAATTAGTTGCACTCGTATCCCAATAGTTCCTACATTGTTTCCTCTTCGATCTGACACTCCTAATTCTCGAATCGCTTTATTCTAACCGTCAATGTATATACAATGGAGTCCAACTGCAGGCATATTATTTGAATATTTCTACCAGGAACAATCATTTTATAATGATTTTGTTCAGTATGAATAGTTTTCCATTGTCTTCCTTACAATACGCCTCTGAATTTTATTTCATGTGTAACTCCGAAATTTGCATCGTCACCTGGAAGAAGACTTTTTATTAGCCAGCCATACGGTCTCCAAAACTTTGTATGATAATCAGGAAAAACTGGGGCAGAAGATATTAATTGTTCTGTGCATGTATTTCACCAGACTCACTATCCCAACTTTCCACAACTTGGACGCTTTCATCGTAGATGCAATTAGAAATTTTTACGTAGCGTATCTTGGATGGATATGGCCAGGGGCGGATCCATGGGGGGGGGGGGGGGCTAGGAGGCTCAAGCCCCGCCTAAAAGTATCTAGGTCCATCTCCAAAATCCACTAAAGGCAAGCCCCCCCCAACCAAAATCCTCTCTTGCCAAGCCCCCCCCCCAAACCAAAGTCCACTTAAGCCCCTCCAAAACCAAAATCCTGGATCTGCCCCTGGATGATGCGGTTATTTATAGGGAAGTAAGGAATTTGGCCGATTGCTTAGAAGTTCAGCGTGATCTGGATGTTATTTTGGCATGGTGTGCTGAGTGGCAACTTACACTAAATTTTAAAAAGTGCAACACAATGAGCATAACTAACAAAAAGAATCAAATTGTTCAGAAACACGAGTTAAACAATTCAGTTATTGATATGGTCGATTCTATGAAATATTTGGGAGTAACAGTACAGAGGAACACGAAATGGGACATACACATTAATTCGTTAGTAGATAGGGCTAATTCCAGACTGTGATTCATATGTCGAATCTTGAAAAGTTGTAATGAACAAACAAAGGAGATAGCGTACAAATCTTGGACTATTGTTGTGTCATTTGGGATCCATTTCGTAAGGCGTTAATCAAAAGTATAGAGAAAGTACAGAGAAGAGCCTCTCGATTCGTAACCACTTGCTATAGTCATGATGAAAGCGTCACAGAAGGGATTAGTAGACTAGGCTGGGAGTCTCTGGTAGACAGACGAATGTTTCATTTAAACTTATTGGCAAACATATGTACTCCCACTTTCACTTTTGAGTGTAGTGAAATACTTCTTCCACCAACCTATTTGAGCCGGAATGACAGGAAAGAAAAGATTAGAGAAATAAGGTGCCGCACTGATTCTTATATGAATTCTTTTTTTCCTCGTACCATTAGGGATTGGAATGCACAACAAAGAGATTAGCCTTGGTGCTGAGCACCCTCTGCCACCAGAAATTTTGTGAATAGCAGAGTATATATGTAGATGTAGAGATATGAAACACGTGGGAAGCTGCAGCGTTAGTTTTACGAACGTATTTAGTTACTGGATTTGTATGTAACTTGTAGATTTGTCTGGCGATGATGCTTGTTCCGAAGAGAGAGGTGGCGTGGTGAATGACGTATAATTTCCATGAGCTGTCTCCTTTATCGATATCTCGTAGAGATGGAGTACCTAATTAATCTTCTGTGCGTCTTGTTTTCTCCGATTTAAGAAAATCCAAATTTTTTACTATGACAGAAATAAGAGTCACGTGAAGAGATTAGAGTCGTTGCGGAACCAGAGGACTGATAAATCCTTTACTTAGCCTCCATCTGTCACCAATAGCAATCAATATCTTACGCTACTCGACCCGCTGATGGAAGTTTACACACCCGTTTGTGTTCCTGATTCAGTCTAATGTATTACGTTTGTTGGGCTTTTTGCACCCGTTCTTGCACCCGTCTGTGATCTGATATGACCTGATCGAAATTAGTTTCTAATCATCGAATGTTTGTTATCCATGTATATTTGCACATACCTCTTTATATTACTTCGGCCTCATATTTCATTTTCTCGAAACAAGAATTGTTATTTTAAACTACTAATTTTCAATTTAGAACAATACGGCCATTTTGATGCCAATCAATTTGGAGACATCAAAATGATATCAACGTGTCTGTTGCAAATTTTGCTTAGTCGATTGATCAACTAATAACGAACGTATTTATACCAAGTACCAAGATTCAGGAAAAGGTGAAAATATTTTCAAGAGTTGAATGGTGGCAAAGTAGTTTAATCAGTGTTCTAGTAAATTTTAGGATAATTAACATGAATGCAGAAAAGACTGGCTTTAATATTTTTTTTTTGCTGTGATTTTTAAAATGCCATAGTTTTGAATAAAAGATTTTTTTTTTTTTACAACCACTGATCTAGGAAAACAATTTCCTAATATTATATCTATGGAGCACAGCACTTATGGAAGTGATGCCTGGAATTTAATATCTTGTGCCGTAGTAACAGGGTCAAAATTAAGTGGATAGATAAAATATGAAATAAAGTTGTTTTTGGAAAAAGAAAAATTGCGGAAGTGTCTGACTGAAAAAAAGACAGAATGGTGGATCACATTCAACAAACGCGGAATTGATTAATTTATTAGTAGAGGGAACAAATGAAGGAAAAAACTGTGGAGGAAGACAAAGATTAGAATATGTTCTAACGGCCCTTGGGGTAGCCTCATTTACTTCTTAGAGAACCTTTTAATCATTAGTTATTCTTTAATTACTTAACGTTATGCTTACATAGTATATATCGACCGCGCCGCTATGGTTTTACGTCACATTACCTCTAGTCGTCTCTTTAGTTGTCCTCATTATCTTACCAAGTTCAAAATCCTGCACAGTCAGTTATTACCAATGCAAACTTCTGTCGGATCCTCTTCAGTCGAATTTCTCTTTACAAACATCTGCCTTTACCTGTAAGGAATCGATTATACTTCAACTTTCACTTATGATACCAAATTGAACCATTCGTTCAATTAACATTAACTACTCCAAATTTCGCGGACGCAACATTCAAACAACATTTTTTTTTCATAGTTTTAGTGCATTCAACTATTTTTTGATACAATTACAATTCTCACAAAACATCGTCCATATATTTTTCATTCCTATACAGCTCCAATCCGCTATATAGAAAACCAATCATCGCATCAGTCTTGTTTATCAATTTCTGTTCACTTGTTCCACACTTCCAATATATCTTTCCTTTTCTATGGTATTCGCTATGTCCTCCTTTTCTTTTCTTACAAGAATAATAAAAAAATAATACTATTAATACAATTATTTATAAAACGTACATATATTTAAAATACATAATAATTATATACCTATTCACATTGGCGTGATGCATGTCCGTTAAAATGTGAAGCAGATAGCTGGGTACCTATGTTGTAATGACTGTGTTGAGGGGAAGAGGGAAAAAGTAGACGGTTACAAGAAAAGGGAAAGTGGGTGTGTCGGGAAATTGCCACCGGAACGTGTGCTTCATCGCAGTTAAATTAAATTAAAGAATTATACAAAGAGATGGAAGACTGCGTCAAACCAGTCGGAATAATGGCGAGAGAAAAAGGAGCCCAGATATTTAGATTTATGTCTTTCATCATGAATTTTCCTTCCTAATTTTTTTTTTACCTGTGTGTATATTGAGCTGACTTATCTTTTGTAGTCAGTAAACAAAGTAAATTGAAGTTGGTACTTGGAATATTATTTTCCAGTAGCTCCAAATAATAATAATAATAATATTTTAATCGTTTTCAACAAAATATAGTTTATATGATAAAGAAGCCTTCATCAGGAAGACATAGAGCCTAAAATTGAAAACAATTCTATGTCAACTAAATTAAATACATTATACTACAATTCAATGTTTCGGTAGATAACATTTGCAGCACGAATAAATGATATCATAACAAATAATAAACAAGAAAATGTAGTGGAATATGTAAACGTAGAGAGTTTAAGTAAGAATTTAAAGCAGCAGCAGTGAAGGAATCACAACTTGTAAAGGATATTAAGCTTAAAAGTTGAAGACAAGAAATTAAAGTTGCTTTCTTGTCCTGTCATTGACAAAATGAATGTAAATGCAGAACCTGCGTCAGGTGCGCCTTAATCTTCAAGTTTATTCGTGATCATGAAGGTGAAGGAGGGGCTGGTATGAGGGTACGACACAGTACCATTCTACTGTCTCACGAGTACACTCTTAAGAGACACATCAACTCCTTCGTAAGAACGAAATATGTAACAGCAAACATCAGTAATACATGCGAGAAATAAGTATCCTGGTATCTTGAATATCTCACATGCAAATTTTCTGTTTACTGTAGATTTATGGGTGACACATTCGTCGTAAAGCTCACGGTCTGGAAAATAGTTAAGTTTGTTGTCAATAACTGGACCGTGCCTCAGAATAACAGGCCAATTTCTCTTCCTCGGATCCTTGCAAAGGTCCTTGATCGTCTGATTCTCAAACTATTAAATCGTGCAACAATTTAGATTTAAAAACGATCACAGCGTAACTCACCAGTGTACCTGGCTTGGAGACAAAGAAAAGCAGGCAGGAAACGGGCGTGCTGCAATATGTTTTTCGAGTTAGAGAAAGTTTTTGTTTACTAGGTATTGCATAAATGCCTTTTATACAAATTACATCAGTACAACATTTTAGGTATAAGATATATATGCTATATGCCTCTGTTGAATATGATAAAGCAGAAAGAGAAATAAAAAAGATAAAGGCACACAGAGGAGCGTCCATTTACCATCCTGCACAATTTCTACCTTAACGACATTTCACTCTTCCGTCACGACACGGCATTGTACGCCAGCAATAAATGTAGTGTAACGCCATCTTGAAGCAATTAAACAGTGGTGAATCGTATGGAAAATTAAAATCAACAACTGTCAGGCAAGTTTGTTGTACATACATCTGAATATATATAAATAAGCATCGCTGATGAAGACTTGACTGCACTGGGTGTATGATGTAGAGGTTAGGTCCTGTGACTAGATATAACATTGACGTGCAGTAAACTTCTTCTTTCTTTTATTTTGCTTATGGCTTTTCGTCGAGGTCATTAAAGGTGGGAATGGACTGGGGCTAGGAACGGGAAGGAATTCCGCCGTGGTATTCTGAAGAAACCATCCGGGTATTCACTTAATGTGATTTGGGGAAACAATGGAAAACCCAAATTTGGATGCCCGTATGGGGATCCTTACCCGCATCCTCCCAAATGCGAGGGCAGAGCGTTACCATTCACCCACCATGCTCACTGAGGTAAACAGATAGACGATACAAAAGCAAAGTCTAAAGCAGAATTAGCTGCCCTCTATCCAACAATCAGAGGCGACGGCTTATCCGCATATACTAAATTGCTCAGGGAGGTAAGCATACCTCATACGGTAAAAGCCAAATAAACAAGGTTTTACAGAAGCCGCTAATGTCAATACACACACTCATTGCCGAAATACGAGAAGAGGAGGAAGAAATGTGACCAGCAAAGCTGATATTTATCATACCATGTGTACTTGACTAACTTTTCGAAAGTACTCAGCATTCTTGCTGTGCGTCTTCTATATCCAAGGAAATATTACTTCTTAAAAAAACAAAACGGAAAATTTTTTAGACGCTGATTTGAAATTGGCGCCAGAACGCATGCAGCTGTGATGTCGTCTAGAACTACAATTTGTTAATAAAATGACGAGCAGTGTATAGTGCCATAGTATGTACAAAAAAAAAAAAAAAAAAAAAAAAAAAAAAAAAATCATCTAAAAATAAGACATAATATTTATTTACGACCAAACAAGTAAACATGGCTAAAACTTGCACGACGTGACCCATCATATTTGTCTTCAATATATTTTGTGAAGACTTCCTTGATTTAAGTTTTTACTTAATATTTTATTATGTTTAATAATCTACGTACCTCAATATTTTGTTCTGTCTTAAACTTAAATTTTTATCGATAAAGGAAGCATCACTTTCGAAGTTAAGTATCATATGCTCTCATACATACAACGTCTTTATAATCTGTCGAAATTTGTCAAACATTATCTATACGATCTGATTCATGATTTAAATGAATACAAGTACATAACGGGTCTAGGAAATTAACAATTCTTTTCAAAGTATGTCCTTAATTTTCGTAAGGTCACTATTGTTAAGACTACGCTGTTCATCATTAACATTGTCTGCGATTTATTTATTATTTTTTAATAGCCTATGGCTAGTAAAAGTACAGTTACATTTTGAGAGGTTTAACTTTATTTTATCATCACAATTATTATATCATAGCTTCTGAATATTGGTATATTGTCGCGAAGAATGCTTGCAGTTAGTTCTTTAATTATAATTGTGTTCAACAATTAACTTATATTAAAAATTGTCTCTGCTATTATTGTCGTATTAAACAATTTTTAACTTAAAACACCATTCTTTCTAGACTATCCTCTAAACTGAGTCTAAAGCATGACATTCAAATACAACAGTTAGAAAGACTTCATTCTTATGTAACTTATCCTAACTATATGACAATATGTGTACTCTAGGACAAAACTACGCTTTCAGTTTTTGAGTACATACATAGGTACATAGGTACATTTTTAATTCCGGAATTCTGCTGTGCAAAAATCATTTTTTATGCCAAAAATTTTCTCATCACCGGCACATGAATTTTGGGCATATTGGGGAAATTGGAAGAAACAAGCTTTCACTGCAAATATTATTTGTTTTATGGACAGGTAAACCGTACTAATAACAGATTGACACACAGATTGGCTGCAGATGCTTAACACACGGATCTAAGCTAGTCCGTGCTGGGTTGTGACGTCACGCGCTCTGATTTCGCGTCACGTGACTTTTCTACATTTTTATTTTATCAGAAATACAACTCTTACTAAGCAAATAAAGTTTCTTAGTTTTCTTTTTAGTGTCAGGCACCCCAAATCACACTATCAACAACTACAAAAATTCGAAATACAGAATTAAATAAATATTACATTTTGTACGTTTTGATTACTGATCATTTGTTTCTACTTAAGTAGTAACTTTTCCCATTGACAACAAAATAATTAACAAATTACAACTACAGCTCATGCGAACTGTCTCTGTTTTAATTCGCATCCCGGTAGACTGAGCCATTTGCGAACTGTCTCTGTTTAATTTCTTGCATTAATATGCTCGTCGTAAACTAATGGCTTTATTCACGTAATTGGACTCCACATTAAACGAAGGTATGGCGTGTTTTTGGTGGTTTGGCGCTATAACCGCCTCTCACAGCCGTGAGCCGACAGTTCGTTAAGTTTTTATAATTAGTACAGTGTCTGAAATATACCCACGAGTTACTCGGAAGGTATTATTATTACATCAGTAAAGAAAAATACACCGTTCTGATAACACACGTTAAATTTAATACCTGTTTCAAACAACCACGACATTACACATTCGCATTTTACATTACTCCGACAAATTATTATTGCTTGCACAGTCTAACTATAATATCTGCATCGCTCGCTCAGCGAGCGACTTTTACCGTGCGAACAACTTACGATTAAACAACGGTATTAAGATAGTAATCATAATAAATAATTAATCCACCAGAAAAAAACTGATGGGGTTTGTAACAAATACAGGGCGTTCGCCGGAAAACGCAACCCTCCCAGTCTGTTGCCGTCGGCAACTTGCTCGGACAGCGGAGCCAGCAGTTTCCGCCACACGGGACCGTGAATCACCGCACTGTTTAACACCTCCGCTGCCCCAACAGTGCAGTGCAGTGACCCTTACATTGTTAAGAACGGTTTCTTTGCATTGTAGCTAGTTTGTGACTTCAGTCTCTTATTAATCAGTGTTGTGAATAAACGTTTCATTGCGGTTTGGCTGGTTTGGGGCTTCATACTCTTACTAATCTGTACCGTGTTTGAGTGTGAGTAAAATTATGGTACGTTACAGTTTGCAAGAAAGAATATTTCTCTACGATACATATGTGAAGAAGAAGTCGTTTAAAAAGTGTCGCAGTAAATTTCGTCGCGAATATCCTGGCGCTTTACTGCCAGCTAAATCAACAATTCTGCGTCTGGTTAAAAAAGTAAGAGAAACGGGTTCATTTTTTAACAAAAAGAGACTGTCGGTCAACCGTATTCTCACAGAGGAGAAAATTTACGATATCGCTTTTCGACTAGAACAGTCACCCAAAAAATCATTAAGTCAGTTAGGACAGCGTGTGTCTCGAAATATGTTCAGAAGATGTGAAATGTGCATTACACAAGAGTGTCAACACTTCCAGCATCTTTTATAAGGTAAGCTAATGAATTACGTCACATTTAAATGCTTAGCACATACAAGTTTATGACATAGTGCCCGGGAGCTGACCGCTCGCTCGCCGCGAGCAGTTTCTTCCTTGTAGCGCTAACAGTGGGTTGCGTTTCCCGGCGAACGCCCTGTATCACACCCAATAAGAACAACTGATTCCCGTCCATGCACTCATGAATGACATCGCTGACTTTTAACGTGAGTGCCGCGAAAAAATATTTCAAAACATTAGTAGTTGAAAGAAACTTAAGAGAATTAACGTTGATAATAAGAATAACTGCATGTACTCCAAGTTTAGGTGCCACTAAATAATTACTAATGGAAGATAGCAAAACGAATTTTTTTTGAAACTGTGAAATTCATTAATAACATTAGTCATCATTATCGAAGATGACAGTGATTACTTTACAGACAATAATTAGTTTGATCTTGAATATGAACATGAATATTATCCAATAAATGTAACTGGCGAAAACGGGTATCCTAAAACCTTCTACAGATTTTGTCACAGCCCATGCAGTGGTTCACTATAAAGTATGGATGCTGGACTATTCTGAGTGTGCGTGCGATGCAAATGTAGCAGCTATCTTAACCTATATACATTCAACTGGTATTTTTGATTTGGTGACGTTTGTATTTGAGGAAACTGCCTACATTAAAATCTATTGATGTGGATATTTGCAAAGACCAAAAGCTATTAAAAAAAAGGTGAACAATCTGAAAAAACGTTGCATTGTGTTTTTAGACTAGTATTTTCTCTGAAGACAGAATTTGCGGGTTTGATTAGACTATCAAAGCTAGTAATCCGCTTCTTTGTCATTTCTCCAACCTGCTTACCGATCTTTTACTTACTTTTCAGTTCCAAACGTCACCGATATGATCAGATCTTTTGAGTGGTTTTTCGCGTTGTGTAACCTTTCAGTTTATTAAGAGCGTCCTGGTTGAAGCGTACAAAGTGTTGCATCTGTCTGCAAACCATGCAACATTCGGTCTTATGTGCTTTCTGCTGCTATTTCGTTTGCGTAATGGACAGTCTATGAGGCTGTAGTGACTAATCTGACAGAAAGATTGCAACGACTATCCCTTATATCTCCTAGTATTCAGTATGACAACGCTTTAACATATTAAGTCGAATTTTAAGTTTTTTTTGTTGTTGACTGAACAATGTAAAGTGATGATTTGATGAGACTGGAACCGTATTAAAGCGGTAGAAAATCGCTGAACGATATTGCAGAGTTAACTACAATGCTTAAACTGAAGCCGAGAGGTGCTTCCACCTAGCGACCAAACAGGGAGCTCTATAGTTTTCCTCTCCGCCGCTAGATGTCACAGAGCCGTCGGATTTAAAGAAAGACTTTGCCACTTGGTGGGGCGTCATCAAAGCGTCTTTTGTTCCGCCTGCGGAGTCCTCCTTTTTTTGTATTCAATGTGACATGAATAAAGTCAGGAGGGATGCGAGTGTGAGGCGAGGGTGATGCCGGGACTTCAAATAGCGGCCGTTTGCTCGCAACAGCGTGCTAGATTATCTCTGCCAGGAAATGAATTATGCAGCAGGAGGTTGAGGGAAGCGCTACAGAATTTTGCATCAGAGGGCCTCCATGTCAGAGCTTTCACGTTTATGCATTTCACCGCTCTAAGTTGTCAGAGCGTCGCAGCCAACCTTGGGATTTGCGGCCAAGTTGAGTCGACAGCATCTGATTACGGCCCGGCGAGGCGCCGCGGGCTTTAATAAAGCGGCTCTTTGTTAATGCCGTGCCCGCCGCCTGGCGGCCGGCGCTCCAACTGATAGAAGTTGGGATGCTTGCGGAACAATAAATCAGGCTAATGAGGTGAGAGAGGGGGAGTGGGGAGTCTGCTGCTCTCCTACAGAGATAACTTCTTCTCAGCCATTTTGTGACAAAGGAGCAGTTGCTGAAAGGACTTAATTTATACAGCAGTATGTGTTGACGTAATCGAACGGCAATACTGTTTCTTCCAAACCTGCTACATTACAAGTTCCTAAAGTAGGAGGCGTGAAGAGAAGTTAGTGGGGCTGGTAGTGCGAAATAACTTCGTGCGGAAGACACTCTAGGGATGCACCGAGGGAAGTACTATGCCGCATTCGGCGTCTCTATCACACTCACAACGGACAACTTTCACCTCGAACGTTCGAAACCGCACGAAAACATGCATAGAATAACAATCGATCATAAACAAAACAGTGGTGTGTTTCATTTCCATGCAAAACATTGCATTCTACCTCAAGTAACATTTTAATAAAAAGAAATAAAGTAACAAGATATCAACACCGTATAAAGTAAATTATACGTAATTCAATGAGGTCAGTGTATCATTATAATTTCAATCAACAGTGGAAATAACTCTCTGCTTAAAGTACTTAATATAACGCAAATTATATAAAACAAGTTATCTTGGTGTACTGTAATATCTCAAAATTGACAATACTATTCAATTTAATATAAACAATATTCAGTGAAGTTTGATTTAAGGTGTTCTGCCGTGTTCGCAAGAGTCCAGATTCAGAGTCCTCATCCCGGCAGGGTGTGTGTCAGTGGGGTTTAATCAAAGATATTTGAGTCATGTAAAACTATCTTCATTTATTTCTTAAAAGGTGACGGAGAAAATAAAAACAGCTGAGGAACACATTAACCGCAAAGGCCGGATAAAGAGACTATGTATGCAAAGAGCAAATGGCGGCCATTTTGAATTTTTTATTATTAATTAAATAAAAAATATTACAATTTGCTTTTTTTCAATTATTTGGATGCGCATCAAAGCATAAAAACTTTTTTCAACATCATTAATATCATTTATATTTACTACATGTTTAAAATGCACAATGGTCTCTTTAACAGATTGAACTACCACAAAACAATCATTCTAAAAGTAGTATAAAGTAATTAAACCATTTAAGTTTTTTTATCGTTTTAAGAAAAGAAAAAGAACTTTGTTTTAGATGATTCAAATATCTTTAAGTAAGTAAAAATAAAAAAAAATCGGGATTCAAAAGTCTTAATTTGCAGAAATGGCATGGAATAAACTGAACAAAGTCATACGTTTCACAAAAATATTGAAAAATCAATATCTCGAAAATAGCGAGACTTTTACTAAAATAAAATTTTGTCATATAGTAGGAAATTCTAAGGGTTAAAACTGATACTGGGGAGTAGTATCGGTTCAGTTACCTTAACTGACTTCTGACTTATTGAAAGTTCCACTAAGTTTGCATTAATAAATTTGAATGACCATGCATTTGCCTAGATAATTCAACTGTAAAGCCTATCGGTTGCCACAATACTCATTTAAACCAAAAGCTACCGAAAGGTTGATGTCCAATACGAAAGCATATAAAAGTCCACTTGATGAAAATTTTAAATTTATTTCACAGTCACATTTGAAAAAAAGTAATTACAGTCGAATTGGCAATCGACTCCAAAAATTACAAGTTATGTAGAGGAAGAAGTACCGGACTAATCCCCTTTAGAAAATTTATAAGTCCATAGTCAATGCTAGCAGTAGTCACTGAAGGGAAAAGTTAAAATGGCGGTGTATCACGCACATGTAGCATCTCAAAGTTCAAAATCGACCAGAAGTCGTCTTGGTTGACCGACACCCAACGAAACACCTTAGCTCATGATTACTCCGCGACTGGAAACAAAAGGTAAGGCAGCACCTTAATTTATACACTCTGCCGCATTCTAACCGTGATCTACCGCTTACCACAAAGATAGTCTAAAAAAGTTTAACTACCGTTAGTGTTCAAAGTTTAACAGTGTGTAGCCTGGCCCTTAAGGTTATTAAAAGTATGATGACTATAATTCTAAATTAACGCGCCTTCTTGTAAATAATTAAAGTATGTAAGCGCAATGGTAACGAATTTCCTAAAAACAGTTGGTAAATCCTCCCTTATGCTCTACTGCTAAGAAAACTAGAATTTACCCTAATTCTAAGTTGCTTACAAAGTCATGTGTCCTGTCTGTGGTTGCAGGATTACACTTTAATTACTGGAGACCCTGTGTATCGGTATCCGTGGTACAAGAGGCCTGCTTGTTTGAATTAGGAAATTCAGGCAAATATCTGGAGTAAGGAAATGTGGTCTCAATAGCAAATGAGGAGTGTGCGTGTGTACGTTGCGAAAGAACTATGAAGGCAGTAGTGAAACAGGCTTCTTTTTTATTAACAAGCTAACAGTTCATAATTTAACTGTTTTCCGTATAAACCACGAGAGTCTGATGGCTCGGGACTGAGATGATGTGCTGTAGTGCTTTGTGCAATGGCGGTAGAGTACTTTGTCTCGCGCTGTTTGGACAGACTGGTGAGGCGAGTGGTTTCCCTTGCTGACGACTATTTTTCATGCAATCGTCTGAAGCGATAGATTTCACTTTTACGCACTTTTCTGTTGAGATCTTGGCGGCGAAAGCCATCGCCCATTCTCTTGAACTTCTGCCGTAAGTTGTTGTGCAGAGAACTCTATCTCTGTTACTTCTTTTGGAATACACCGCCATATATGAGTATGTTCGCTTCTCCATTCGACGACGCCCTACTGACAACAACTAAACTAAATGGATTCTCCCACTATACCAATACATCAGTCACCGGACTTCAGCCATTTGGTAATTTAAACAGGATTCTATTGTATTTGCAGAGCGTTCTGATTGGCTAGCGTCTTCAGATGATGTCATTAATCTAACTTTACATTTGTGACCTATTAAGGGAATGTTACACGATTTTAAATACTTTCGTTTAATAAATGTTTATTTACATTTTTATTTGGAGGTGTTTAATAATAATCTGAAATAATTTTTATTGAAAATTCAGTGTGGTTTGACTCTTTACAGTAACATTATCCTGATTCGCTCTCTAAATCTTTATATATAAAGATGAATGTATGTTTGTTTGTTTGTTGGTTTATTGGTTTGTTTGTTTGTATGTTTGTTCTTCATACAAATTCACAGTTTTCATCCGATCTCGACGAAACTTTGCACAATTATCCTTTGAAACAAGGAGAAAAATAATGTATACATTTGGTTGGAAAATTATCTGTATAAATAACACATTTTGTCTCATAACTTCGAAATACGGCGATAGACAGACACGTTGAATATGGATGTCTCCGTGCCGTGTTTTCGTGTAGTGGAGTGCCAGCTCAGTGGCTAAAGCGCTTGCTTACGAATGTCGTGGTCTCTAGTTCAAATCTCCGTTAAGGCTAAGATTTTTAAAAATTGTTTTTGATCGTAAGAGTCACGGTTGGGGCGTCGGTTATTCGGATTGAATTTTAAACTGCAGATTTCACAAAGGTAGGGGTGCAACCTGAGGCAATTCGTAGGTAGTCTTGCAATACAGTAGATGTACACTTTTTTACGTTATATTGATCCATCAGGGATGATTCGTAGTCAGTGTGTGTGTAACCTGCAGTAGGAAACTATAAATGCGAAAGTAACTGTCTTATGTTACGTTTTGACAATTAAATGCCTATACCGATATTGTCGGAATTTGACGAGAAAATCTGTAGGGAGGGCACTGGACTTTGTTTGTTCTTCATACCAATCAACAGTTTTCATCCTATCTCCATGAAACTTTGCACACTTATCCTTTGAAACAAGGAGAAAAATACTGTCTACATTTTGTTGAAAAATTATCTGTATAAATAACACATGTTGTCTCATAACTTCGAAATACGGCGATAGACAGACACGTTGGATGTGGACGTCTCCAGACCGTGTTACCGCGTAGTGAACTGGCAGCTCATTGGCTAAAGAGCTTGCTTACGAACGTCGTGGTCTCCGGTTCAAATCTCCGTAAAGGCTAATATTTTTAAAAATTGTTTTTGATCGTAAGAGTCACGGTTGGACCGTCGGTTATTCGGATTGAATTTTAAACTGTAGATTTCACAAATGTAGGGGTGCAACCTGAGGCAATTCGTAGGTAGTCTTGCAATACCGTAGATGTACACTTTTTTACGTTATATAGATCCATCAGGGGTGATTCGTAGTCAGTGTGTGTGTAATCTGCAGTAGGAATACTATAAATGCCGAAGTAAGTCTCTGTCTTTTTGTTACGTTTTGACGACTAAATGGCTATATCTTTGTGATGGAATTTTATAAGGAAATCTGTATGAAGGGCACAGGATATTTTTTCCAGTATGATTAACAGTTTTAGTCACGAAATTTTGAGATAATATCGAATAGTGACAGAAATATGTCGGAAATTGATTCTCTTCAAGAGGCAGGTTAGACGGTAGAATGATATAGTGATAGCTTTCCTGTCATATTATGCCGACTCGATATTGTTTGGGACCAATCCTTGGTTACCAACAACTTTCTATATTTAATTATGGCAAAAAAAATTCTTAATCCACGCGTACGAAGTCGCGGGTACGAGGCTAGTTTTACAATGTTAATACATATTTTTGTAAATGATTATTGGTTACTTTGTTAATTCGGTATTAAACCTATCGTGCCCAGTAGAGGGGTAATGTCTTTCTGTATATTTACTGGAAAATCCAGGCCTCAGACAATCAGTCGTATGTTGGGACCGTGGCATCACAGGCTAGCGGATCGGCCTAACCAATGAGAGGCCACGTCCTACTGACTTCAAGCCCCAAGTGTAACTTCTGTCTCTATATGAAGGAACCAATAGTGGCTCACGAACTGTGGAAATTGCCCAGGCTGGTGGTGGAGGGAGTTAAAGAGAGCGTATCTTCTGTCTATCTGGCATTTCCATTGATGTCACATCAACAGCCCGAGGGAACCCTCTCCTTCTAGACTGGAATGTAGGGCTGTCCAATACAGCACATGAGATATAGCGATCAGCTATTTCCGAAAGGAATTTTGGACTTCAAAGCCCTGAATTTAGAGTGGTGACAGGTATTTGTTTGGTGGCCAGCAGGCAGCCGTTAGCGAGAGTTATGTACAAGCAAGGAATATGGTCCTCTGACGGAAGCAGTTTTGAACATGTTTTAAGCCCAGGGACGGGAACGAACAAACTAAGAACGTAAAAATATCCAAGTGGCCAACTAACAGGCAGGAAGGAATTAGCGATCGTTATCAACAAACAAGGAATGTAGCACGCGCCAAGAAGGTCGTGACATAACTCCATTAAAATGTAAACGCGCCCACCTGACGTTTTTGTGCAACGCTGAGCATACTGGTGAAAGCGTAGGTACACAGAAATATTTCTGACCCAACCAAGCACACTATCAACATATTTTTTAAGACAATTTTTTCAGGCAGGACCTAAAACCAACTTTCTCAAAAGGTAGCTCGTGCTTCTTTACCTACGTGGTACGATATGTACTTTTAAAACGAAACACAAATTTTTTTTTCCACCCTGAGTGAATAGAAAAGCTGCTTGAGTCACTATAGTTTATTAGAAAAAACATACAGATGATTGGAAAGCATAAAGTTTTTGTTTAAAATTTGATATGGCCCTAAATATAAATATCTGTATGACTCAGGAAATTGAAATCGTAGTACATAGGTGATGATTTCTTTGAGAAGCTGTTTTATAATGAATTCATGAAATAATACTTGCTATTGATTAAGAGAGAACATTAGCAGGTATAACTTATAGAAAATTGTTCCCAAATCACCGAGTTATTGCAGTTAACAGTCAATCCCTTGTGATACAGTACAGCAATACTCCATATACGTTATTCCGTTCAAAATTCAACCTATGAACCATGGCTAAGATTAAGAATATTCCAAACAATTCTAATAGATCTAGAAGACACGTTATTATTCAGTTTTCCATCACTAGCATATTGAAAAGCGGCATCTTAAGAAATTTTTTATATGTAAAGTTTCACTATTTGAGATTATTCATCGATAGCTTAGTCCAATACCTGACTTCATTCCATACAAGTTATAACTATTCACTCCCTAATGCCAAAAATGAGTACTGCTTCACGGCCACACGCCTCTCTTACCTTCACATTGAGGTTCTGAATAAAAATTTATTCACCGACGAAGATACGGAAAGCATATCCACTTTTCCACTTTTTTAGTTAAAGATAGATTTGTTACGAACCATTATAGTTAAGTTTCTAAAATTAACAGCATTAATGACAATTCACAAACTTCAGCTACATTTCCAATATGTTAAAGAATTTATTAAATTAGGCGTAACAATGTTTCTGAAGTTGAAACAGTCGAGACATACAACGAAAACCCAACAATTCTTTAACACTAGAACCACCGAGTGGTCAACTTGACCACTTTTTATATTTTAACATATTATTATTCAGTCAGTTTCTAATCAATGCTGTTGTGAGTTAATGACTTTTCCTAAATGTTTATGTAAATCATATAAATAGTCCAATATTTGTTTTATCTTCATTAGTTTTCTTTGAAAGACCACTTATACTTAGAACCGCCGAGTGGTCACTTTGACCACATTACGTGAAATCTGAAAATAGATTATTTAAAGATTGTTGTGCGTCACTCCCCGAATTTACTCTTAGCACTCGTCAACAATATACTAAATATCTGGGTTACTGAAGTTTACTCGCATTGTTTGAAGCTCAACAATGCAATATGTCATTCATTTTTTGCTATTGGGTTTCGCATAAACGAGGCAGATTATTTGAGTACTGGTCTCAGAGCAGTAGACACGGCTCAGATGTCACAGCGATACAAACCACGGCCACGGCCACTTTCAGATGAAGAAATTGTCGCACTTTTGTATGAATCGGATGTTGAAAATGATCCTGAAGTTGAGGACCTTGTGGAAGACTCTACAGATGAAGATTACCAACCTGTCGCTAATGCGGAGAGTGACAGCTCCGAGACTGAATATGGAGGTAATTTACATTCACTTATATTATTATTATTATTGTTACTATATGAATAATGATCACTATTATAAGAGAGCTGACACTTCTACTGCTACTTCTGTTACTGCTATTTTATTGTGTGGTATGGTTTCTTTATAATGAGTAGTAGCTTTCTAATTGTCTCTTTCCTCATGCAGTTGCTGAACCAGGACGAAGCAGTAATATAAACAATGCTAGAGAAGGACCTACCCTGGGTAAAAGAAGAACTGCACCTCCTGTAAGTGGACCAATACAGAATCGACGTAGAAGAGGAGAACAAAGTGAGGGTTCACTTCCAGAAACTGGCTCAAAACTCCTGGGGAAGGACGGGATCACGGAGTGGACTGTAGCAGACGTCGGGGTTACTAAACCAGGTATGATAGGTCAACAGAATATATTGAAAGAAACAAGGGTACCTACTCCACACGCAAAGCGGCACGTCTCAAATGATAATGTTTCGAGTGCCTGGCGCCTTTTAGTTGATCAATCAATGTTGAAACACACAAAGAAATGCACAGAAGCAGAGGCACAACGGCTTCTTGGAAATTATTCTTGGAGTTTGCCTTTAGAAGAATTAGATGCATTTGTTGCTTTATTATATGTTTGTGGTGCACTAGGTGCCAGATGTACTGAAGTAGATGAGTTCTGGTCGAAAACGCGGGGAGCCCCATTTTTCACTGACACAATGAGCAGAAACAGGTTTCGAGAAATTTTGAAATATCTGCGTTTTGATGAAAAAAATACACGGTCGGAACGGTTGAAAAGTGACAAATTTGCACTTATATCAACTACTTGGAATCATTTTATAGAAAACTGTCAGTTGAATTACATACCTGGATCAAATGTCACTGTGGACGAACAACTTTTCCCCAGCAGAACCAGGTGTCCGTATTTGCAATATATGCCGAATAAGCCTGATAAATTCGGAATCAAGGGTGTCAGGGATTGGAATGAGTTGCCAAGAGAAGTGATGAATAATTTACCGAAAACTTTGAAAGAATTTAAATATAAAATTTGTAGTGGGCAAATGTAGGTAGGTGCAGGATAGGGGGAAGATAGGTGTGTAGGGAAATTGCCACCGGAGCCTATGCTCCATTGCAATTAAATTAAATTAAATTAAATTAAATTAAAATCAAATTCTGGCTTCTAGCGGATGTAGAAACAAAATATCTTTGTAATGGGTTCCCTTATGTGGGACAGAACGAACAGAGGGCACCTAATGAGAAACTTCCAGAACAAGTAGTAATGAAGTTGGTAGCTCCATATCGCAATAAGGGTTGAAATGTGACTACTGACAATTTTTTCACTACGGTCACACTTGGGGAGAGACTGGAAAAAGAGAAAACTAGTCTTGTCGGCACTATCAACCGTGCAAGAAAAGAAATTCCAAACACTGTAAAAAAATGAAAACTCCTCTTTATACGTCTGTTCTCTTGAAAATGGAAGGTGGTACTCTGACTGTTTACCAAGGGAAAAAGAACAAAAATGTTCTTCTGTATAGTACCATGCATACAGATGTTGAAATACAAAATAATTCTAAACACCTTCCCGAAACAGTGAGCTTCTACAATAGCACAAAATTTGCTGTAGATGTCTTGGACCAGATGACAAGGAAGTATTCTGTCCGCTCTGGTACTTGTAGATGGCCTGTCCACGTATTTCACAATATCCTTGATTTAGCAGCCATCAACGCATGGATCATTTTCAAGCTAGTGACAGGGATCAAGATAAGTAGGAGGAATTTCATCCTAAATCTAGCAGAAGAATTACGTAGAGACTATATGGAAACCAGAAATCAGGAAAGGATGACAAGGGAAGGAAAGGAAAAGGAAGAAAAGGAAGATGGTGATGAAGAAAGAGAAGAAGCGGAAATTCCTACGAAAGTTAGAAAACTATGCCAAACGAGGAAATGCAGAAACAAGACAAATGAAGTGTGCAGTAAATGCAAGAGATATGTTTGTGGGCCGTGTACATATAAAGTAATAAAGACAGTAGTTTTTAATGCTTGTAAGTAGGATTAGGTACTATACATAGTCATATCTTATGATTGTTCTTTCTCTTAACATATTCATGGGTACTTAGTTTCTCCAGTATGATTAATTTCTATTAATTTTAAAACTACTGCAATACAATTAGTATAGTTGCCGATAAATATTGTGAACTATGCTCTTTAATTTTAGTAATATTATGTTCCCATTGTTGTTGTAAAATACAGTGATACTGTTAATAAATGTAATTAAAGTGATACATTGTTATCAAGATCATTAATATTTACATTAATCAGAACAGCATGCAATTACAAAGAAAGTGGTCACTTTGACCAGATCGGCGGTTATAGTACTAGTTCCGGCGGTTCTAGTGTTAATCTCGAAGAGAATAATGAAGAGATTTCCTGATGTATGGGTGTGTAACCTCGATGAATTAAGAATTCCTAATCTTAAGGTAAGCAAATAGTCCCTCCTGACAAAAGTAATCTACAGTCTGTGTACTCCAGTACTAGTGCTAAGGAATTAACTTGCTCTCTCTTGCCTATTTCATCTGAAATATAGTGAACTGAGATTCACATGAATATTATTCCATGGAGCCAAGTCGATTAGCAAACCGGTTTATTTCCTTACAGACATTTCTGATGTGATTAGGTATCAATCTCTCCATCAATTTACCTACCACCGATTTAAAACTAATCGTGATGCATTTTTCAAGCCTGTTTGCTGTTCCTCCAGACTCATTGTAAATGATATTACAAGGTAAAACAGAGGTTCGAGTTATTTTAACAGAATTCAAATCCATTGTAGATATTGCTTCACCCAACAGCGTTAGTCAAACAATTCCAAAAAAAAAAAAAATCATTTTACTACTGCTATTGAATACTTCAAAAATATGTTTTGTGAAAACAGTTGATATTAGTGACTTGCATATGACTGAAATGCAGCATCAAGATTATTAATATTCGTTTGAAAATTTGTAAGTTTTAATCGCAAATCACAACGGTTTTCCAGATTAAATCTGTTCCTATGCGTTGTCAAAATTGCGTTCGCTTGGTTAAAACCAGCTTCAACCATGTATGAAGTTTGGAACTTAAGTAAGAAAGATTCGGCTTCTACTCTGAGCTTGGGGTATTTAGTAGCAATATTGTAATTGATCCCAAATTCACTGAGGTTTTATTTTTAAGCAATGCTTTAGCTTCGAGATGTACACATATTTCAATCAGTTTATCTTCTAAGCCTAGTTCACTACTTTCGGGAACATGTATATACTCCAAGTCTTCCAAACATGCTTTAAAGTCTTCTCTTAATTTATCCAAATACTCGCAAGTTTGAAAAATATTTAAAATCTTTACGTGCCAGTGAAGATTAAAACTGCTCCACTTGAAATGCCATTATGATTGTTCGAGCTTGAACAATTTTAACGTTTTTTCTTTACAAACGCTTCTCTACTTCACTAAAATTTCGAATAAAGTTCTGACAAATAGGTTCTTGCACTGCTTTAACTCTTGAGCGATCAAATTACTAAGAAACTCTTCAGATGAGTTGCATAAGTCAACAAGCCTTTTAGCGAAGCTTAGAGCGTAAGGTATATCGGTTCAGCTTTGTGAATGGATAAAGTATTTTGTAACTGGCTGGTTGCAGTATGTCGTTGTTGAAGGAGAGACTTCTTCTAATCTAGATGTTACATCGGAAGTGTAATAGGATCACTCCTTTTCTTAATCTTATAAACGTCACTGCTGCCTGGATTTCTGCAGGCAGATGATTTATCCTATCGACGAGGCTTAGTAATATATTAAAGTCTCTTTCAACCATCATTCTGAGCTAGAGCTGAAGTTCCGAGAGGTCGATTGCGTTGGCAATTGTGATGTCTGGGCGCTGCGGGCAGTGGAGCCGCTACTGTAGTTTCTGCTGGAGAGGAGATTTCAGTAGTCATGTAGGCGGACACTGCACATTTGATGTGGCCAAACAGCTGGCATTTCTAGCACTGAGGAGAGCCAGGTAATAGGTAATGCTCATAGCCTTTCTGTGGTGGCCTTGAGATGAGACATGAACTCCACCTCAAATAGTTGCCAGTCCACAGGAGTATCTGGCACGACTGCCAGAAACAGTGGATGGCTGTGTCAGTGCCCGGTCTCTTGAGATGAAACCCATATCCTGATGCTTCAATAGTTTTACTGGCCCTGTGGGGAAGGTGAAGCAGAGGTTGCTGTTGGCTACAAGCATGATTGTCTTCAGCTTTTGCTAACGCAAATTTAATCTTTTCGTCTCCTGCTGTCTTAGCGACAAAGGGATTTTTTACTGCATTGGCTGGAGCTTCTTGTAGCTTTCATCAAAGTGGATCACTACCGGGGGGATGTTTGAGCTCCTGTTTGCCTTTTTTAGGCCCAGATTGCAGAGGTTGATAAGAGTCATTTTGCAGGGATTGATACTGATTTGACGTCTCAGTGGCCTGATTTCAAACCAAGGGCGGGGTTCTTGCGTTGCGATGAGAGTAAATCAAACCCTCTTCACCTGGTGCCTCAAGCGTGAGATAAATTTGCTTCATTAGGCGGAACCGGGTGACTTCTTTCATTTGTTGGGGGAGTAGTTGACTCGTTGGTGTCTTCAGGGCCGGGAATAATAAGCCTACTGCGAGTATCTGGCAAAGAGGCAGCCGATCAGATCCACGACTGGTTATTTTTTTATATATATATATTCCTTCGGACATGCGCTCAGACGTGTTTCTGCAATTGCTTTGTTCCAGCAGGAATGGTTTCACCTACCTTTCGAGGAGCCGCCCGCCACGTCGTAGCCCATTGCCAAGTTGTTCAAATAAGCTTGCAAACATAAAAATACTGTCTCACCTTTTGAATAGGTTTGAAGATATTTAGCAAACAGAAATTAATCAATAGTCTCATTCAGAGATGGGTTATGAAACTTAACATAAGCCATGAGAAGATTTAAACTTCCGATAGTTGATTCGTCAAGTTGAATAGCAAGCTTACAATGATGGAGCTCAGAGGCCAAAGTTCTTCCCACATCATTTCTTTAATACGTAGGTGCATAGTATTTGCCCTTAATAGTATGCATTTTAAAACTAATTGAGAATGTTTCTTGATAGTATTTTCAATACATCTTTTATAACTGGTATTATAATATCTTCTTTGCTATATTAAGAGAAATGCTGTCGGATGTCTTCAGTCCTCGTTAACTATAAGTGCTAACAGATGACTTCAAAAATTTGGCCAACTCTCAAATTTTTTTTCAGCATTTTGAAATACACAAAATATTTGTTTTTCTTATCAGATTGGATTGTTTCCCAGTAATATTTTATTTTCGTCGGCTTCATAGCATCATACACATAACAAACACACAGGAATTTGAGTGCATACTTTCCCGGCGTACTGATTCAGCGGTTGGAACGTTGTGTTTACACCATCCCGTTGAACATCCAAGATTACTTCACATAGGAATTAGCTTCATTAATAAACGATGGCACAACACCATATTTCAAATACTCATTTTAATATTGCCTTCACTTCTTCTTAGCATTGGTAGCCGACATTGTGGGCATTCGGCCGTGTTAGCCATTCAGCCAGCTCAATGTGTTTGTTTGTTTTACAATGTATAGATTTCTTATAAGTATCATTATTTTTCTCTAATGTGTAAGGACGACACAAGATGAACACAACACTTTATTAAAACTACACACGCCCTAGGCCGGAATCGAACCGGGGACCCCTGCAACGAGAAGCAAGCACGCTACCCCTACGCTGCCGGGGTCGGCCACCAGCGTTCATAACTGTTTGCAGCATTAGCACGGTTGCCACATGAGTGAAGATAGTTCAGCTGTCACATGCGCTGGGCGGCACAAGCTAACGCAAAACTCAAGTGATAACTAGGGCTGTCAGAAGTCGATCATATTCGTATTTCGAATTTTCATTGAAATATTCCCATTCTTCCCCTAGACAATTTAACTGATCCTCCTTAGTATTAATCCACCCCGTTTCGACCCCTGTGTATTAATCGACCCCTAGACAATTGTTTTTTTCTTTTTTCTTTTTGCTCTACCGTTTTTATGAGGGCGGCAATCAAGGCCGGAGTCAAGCAACCCACCCCCCAAACCAAATCCTAGCCCCCCCCCCAAACCATAATCCGGGATCCACCACTGGACTTATAAACGTATCGCATGACAACAATGCTTCTAATTGGCTAGAACCTTACACAAAACGATATCATGCAGCTGGGTATTGGGTATTCCTTATCATTTTGAAACAGTGTCAGGAGTTTGAAGACGTTCGGAAGACATCGGAAATTGAAGTCCTTTCGTTACTTAGATGGCGAAAAATTAATTGCACAAATCAACAGGGGTTCTCAGTTAGTTGTTTCCACTTGGACTTTAGCAATACAATAGTTTGAATTTACAGCTTGAGAAATCTGTCAGTTCAGCTGAGATTATCAGTTCTTGTCTTCATACTCCTCACACGCAATGTTCTCTATAATCCAGTATGAACAGTAGCATTGTTTCCTTACATGTTAACAAGACTATTGTTTTCGACAACTCTACAGTGGGAGTAACCGCTAACCTAGGGAAAAAAAAATATTCGTTCCATTAAAAACACTGACCATATCGAAAAAGAAAATATGGAAGGAACAATGTCTCGCATACATATTCTGCGGAGCCCACCTAAGTGTGACGAGTTGATTGCTGACACTCTGACATGCGATAAAAAGCTATTCTACTCTCTCGCGCTTGTGAGCTGATTCTAAGTGAAGTGCATTTACTTCAGCCCTTGAAAGTTTAATACCATGATTTTCTCAACAACGTAACGATCTTAACTATAAACAGGATGGTCTGTGGATTTCTGTTACAAGTTAATCCATTTATGCAATCGTCGGTCCGAGTAGGGATTTATTTGGCTCTATAAACACTAAGCCAATAAACGCTTTTGCCTTTAGTAGTTGGAAGATACTTACAGTATAATGAACACTCTCAACGTAACAACCGTTCTGATATTGCAGAGGAAATATATTCAAGAAACTTGAAATATTAAGAGCAAGGTCAGATCTCTGCTATCGTCCTTTACTTTCCGTTTAACCGTCTCCCAGAGAGCCATGTTTACATAATGTCACGTCACATGGATAGAAAACCTAATTAAATTACATAAACGAGATGTGCGGATTTGATTCCGTGACCAGAATCATATAACATAATGAGAGCCGTAAATTATCAATTTGAGGCTTTTGTATTTTTAACAAAAATCACAAAATTTTGCTATAATTCACTCTAATTAATAGTTACCTAAAGTTGACTAATGTGCAGTTAACATTTTACGTAATTAACAGTGAATAAAAGTAACATAACATGTAAATGCACGATAATTGGTGTGGTTATGCAACATAATGGACAACGATGGACACACGGCGGCGCGCGGGTGATTGCTCAGCCGAACGTTCCAAGATGGTGAGCTGTTTACAGCATTCTGCCCCTGAAGATGCCAAAGCATGTCTGTCGAAACGTCGTACCAGGATGAGACGCTACCGATAAACATAGAAAATATTACGTTCGCTTCGGTATCTCTTACTCAGAACTGTTTTACATGTTTCTACTTTATGGAAAGAACACATCACCGCCACAAATGCTAAACTTACTTGTGATTGTGGTTACGGTTAGTGTAACGTTTGATAAGCCACCCTAGACGTGACTGGGTATCGCAGCCACACACCTTGTGGATAACGAGACCATTAGGCTGGGCCGGGCGTGACGAGTCTATCTGGCAGCCTAATAGCCGCCTACAACGGCCCAATTAAAGTTCCAGCCCGCGCGGCCGGTGTTCCCGTATGCTAATGACGCCGCCCACCTGTAAGTGCTCCCGGGGCAGGCAGACGCGGACAGCGCGGCCACCACACGTGCACCCTGCTATATACATTGCGAAAATATTATACCAAACATGATTAGCTAATTAATAGTTTATTCATCAATTAAACATGAGATGAAAAATTTACTTTATTACCTAGCCAATAATATGATTTATTATGATCATAATACTCAATCAGCTTGATAATGCAGATTATGAAAATACTAGTAAACAATTTTCCGTTTTTCTATCATTTTCCGTGTGAGGAGAATCACCATCATTGTTAGGGGTTTCTATTCTAAATGAACAGTTATTCGTTTTATAATTATTGATAGTAACTTATCCTTTATAATATCAGTAATACTTATTCCAACTACAATTACGAGATAAGCAATAGATTTACCGTGTGCAGAAATTAAGGACTATGTGGGAGTTATGAGAAATAATAAAAGCAGATTTGTATATTACCTACAATATAACAGTTACTTTAGTGCTGGATGACCAATGCAGGCAGTAGTTTCCTTTGAGTGAGCCTGATAAGGTTAGCCCCCACTTTTTCTGTCGTATTTGATATTTTTAAGTGGAACAAGTCATTCAGAATTTTAAAGAAGTCAGGCGGAGATAGATGAATACTTTATAATCTATTGTTACGTAGTGGCTATATTAAAAGCAGAGAATAATGAGAGAAATGCATCAGCTAAACAGGGTATGAGATAAGGTTGTACTGTATCTCCATTAATATTCTATTTTTACGCAGAGGAAGCAATAAAGGAAGAAAAATTTTGAGTACAGTATAAGTGTAAAAGGGGGAAAAAATCAGCTTGTTGATTGTAACCTTTTTCTACCCCCTGGCCAATTTGCTCTTCCCAGTTGAGATTGTTGTCAGACGTTATGCCAAGATATTTACACATGAAGCCTTTAAAAAACAATTCTAGCCCCACCCCATAGGCATAATTAACCTTTAGTTTTTTTTTATATTTGTACCTAATAAGCTGACTCTTCTTGGCATTTATCTTCATTCCATGCTGACCTACCCATTTAGATATTCTATCCAGGTCACCCTGCAGCTGTTCACAGTCTTCACCTGTTTTGATCCTATTACATACCATTATATCTTCTGCACAAAAACCTAAGTTTTGACCGCAACTCATCAACACAGTCATTCATTAGAATAATTAACAGCAACGGTCCCTATACACTACCCTGGGGCACTACTTTCTTAAAATGCCGGTTTTTTCTGGAATTTACATTAAAAATCCGTATAAAATACCTCTGCAGCTGTTTGGAATTATCTCCCGATCTTCAAAATCATTATTAGAGCTATCAGTTTCTACTCTAACGACTTGATCGCAATAGCTTAAAATATCCTTCACGTAGCACGTGAAATCACTGACGGTTCAGGTAATGTAGGAACCTAAGCACTGATTACTGAGGATCTCTGGTTCGGATCCTATCGGAGATACAGATACTTTTGATTAAATGTTATATTGATCGTGTGTTAATATTACGCAATTCAGTAACACTTGTAATGAAATGATAAAACCGATATTAATTTGAACAAACGCAGATAAATTCTTGATGCTATCATCTTTTACAATACACTGTTCACCAATTGCGCATTTTTTTTTTTTTTTTTATATATATATATATATATTTATTGACACTTGGCCTGTTGGCCATACAGTCAATATACATTCTATTTATACATATACACTGATTCGCTCACATTTACCCAACCATATATACAAATCACTGTTTATATTATAAGATCAAACATACTTTACGAATGGTATACAGCAGAAATAATAATTTACATAACATTAAGAAAGTACACATCAACAATGAGGACATAAAATTATAAAGATGGTTAGATGGAGAGTTAAAGATTAAACATTTTCACAGTAAATTTTGATAATACATGATTTTTATAGTTTATTAGGTTAAAATCTAATAAAACCATTACCGTCTAGTGTTCCATGAACGGTAACTATTTGCAATATTGAAGAGTGGGGTGGGATCTCCCGATTATATCTCTATACTGTTTCTTGTAATAAAATGTACCATCTTTTGGTATATAGAAATATTTCCCAAGGCAAGGAGATGGCTGACATTGACTGGATATCTTATACCCCAATGTTTCAAGTCTTCCCAAAAGGTGTCCGTTTCTTCCTTGTATTTATTACATCCAAAGAATATATGGTTTGTGTCGGCCTCGGACTGCCTATCACATTGACAAAAAGGGGAGTTCACTAGCTTTATTTTGTATAGATGGCTTCCGAATCTCCCGTGGTTGAATTTTAGTCTCGATATTATGGTGACTGCTTTTTTTGTGGCGTATTTCTTTTGGTACCCACTGTGTCCTTGGTATCAACGGATGTATCTGCCTATAATGTGCTCCTTTGTGTTGGTTAGTGGATTTCCACATATCATTCCAAGTCTCCATACATTTTGGCGAAATAGTGGGATTAGATCACTTCCTATTAGAAGTTCAACTGGGTTTCCTGTTTGTGCGGCTATTTTTGCAAGAGCATCCACTCTTTCGTTGCCATGTAGTCCGACATGTGCCTTGACCCAGATAAAAGAGATCTTCATACCTTGTTTGTTTATGTCGGTCATCAGCTCCAATATGTTATACAAAAGTGGAGTCCTCCCTCTATCTTTGATTCCATCATCCAGTTTTTGCAGTGCTGATTTGCAGTCTGTAAGAACAACTGTATTCTGAATGCGCATCTCTAGCGCATATTCCAGCGCTTTAAGTATTGCAAACAGTTCGGCTGTGAAAGAGGATGTTTCCTCGCGCAGCTTAAACAACCTTTCCACTATGTTAGTGCTGTCAAAAAAGGCACTCCCAACCATGTTGCCAGTCTTTGACCCATCTGTATATATATATACCACTCGACCCATACCACTTAGATAGTCATTTAGAAGATTATTGTTGCTAAGGGCGTTCTCTGAATATCTCAGATTTTCTACGATCTCGTTCCGGATCATATGGGTTTCGTAGTCAACATCGTAACATGGTAATCTTGGGAGAGAGAACACTTGTGTCTGATATTCATTAAGCTCAGCGATGGCTGCAACTAGAGGTGGGCTGTTCCTGTGGGTCCAGTAAGCAGAGGTTGATGTTGCTGCCCACAGGGCGCGTATTTTTATTGTAAGCGCGTTTCAGGTTTTCTGGAACTGTTTTATTATAAACTTTTTACTGAGATATTGGCGCCTCAGTGCGAGTGGCATTTCATTGGTTTCGACTAGCAGTGCATTGGTTGGCGTCGACAGGAATGCCCCTAAGCAGAGTCGAAGAGCTCGGTACTGACATTTATCCAGGCGGTTCAGAAGTTGATCGGACGCGGATCCGTAAAGTACACAGCCATAATCTAGGTGAGGTCGCACCAAGGCTTTGTAGAGAGCTATTGAGATTTTGGGATCAGCCCCCCACCAAGCACCGTTTGTGGCTCGGAGTATGTTTATTGCTTTATCACATTTCCCAACTGTTTCAGATATCTGACGCGTCCATCTTAGCTTGTTGTCTAAGTATAATCCCAAATATTTGATACACTTTAGGAGTGGCAATGTATATGGTCCGAGTCTTATATTTTCAGCTGCCGGTACCTTATGCCGGGTGAAGGTTATTACTGCGGATTTTTCTGGTGATATTTGGAGTCCGTTTTCCTTTAGCCAAGTCTTGAGTTTAGTTAGCGTTTGGCTAAGGTAGAAATAGGTGTCCTGAAGGTTCCTGGATGTTTTGTAAATGCAAAGGTCGTCCGCATATTGTATAAACCAGGTATCTGGTGACAGTGTTATGCCAAGGATAGACCCTTGCGGGAGCCCAAAACTTGTACGCCGAGGACCAATTTTGCCAGTTGGTGTCATAATTATCAGAACTCTATTTTGCAGAATGTTCCAAAGATTTAATATAAATGTTTCAGGCAGTTTCATTAGGAGGAGTTTTTGTACTAGAATTTCTGGAACAACATTATCATATGCTCCAGTCAAGTCTGTAAACACACATGTTGTGTACTTGTTAGCTGTCAAGCTCTCTTGTAACTCAGTAACTAGGTGTGCCAGAGCGTCAAGCGTACCCAGGCCTCTGCGAAAACCGTACTGAAAATGGGGGAGTTTTATATAGTGTTCCACGTGCCACTCTATTCTGAGCCTAATCATACGCTCCAGGGTTTTATACATACAAGACATGAGAGAAATCGGCCTGTATGCTGCTGGGTCGCATGGGTCCTTGCCTGGTTTGAGGATAGGGACTATTCTTACAGTTTTCATAGATTCGATGTCAATGCGTTGTAACCAAACGTCGTTCATTACTTTTAGAATTGCTAACTTGCCTTTTCTTGGTAGGTATTTGAGCATGGCGTAATGGATGTTGTCTGGCCCAGGCGATGTGTTCTTACTATTACTGACAGAGGTTTCGAACTCTTCCAGATTAAATGGCTGTAGTATCTGTTCATTGGATGTATTTTCCTGTAGGCAGATCTTGTTTATTACTGATGGTGGTGTCATCTTCTCCAATATCTTCTCTAACACCTCTTGCGTTGCGGTATGAGTTGAGCGGTTACTCGATGAATTACGGAATTTTCTTATCTCGTTCCACCCAGTGATCGGGGAGGTGTTACGGTTTAAGTTTTCGCAAAAGGCTATCCACTTTTGCCGCTTTTTCCTTTTCAAGAAGCGTTTTACTCTGGCCTGAATTTTACTTAAAAGAATAAAGTTTTCCTCCGTTGCGTGTTGTCGATAGATTTTTAGGGCTTGTTTTCGTTCTTGAACTGCCGCGGTACATTCTGAGTCCCACCAAACTGCAGATCTTCTTCGCTTTAATTTGACTGGGTGGTTTTCGGGAATCGTCGTAAGAGCCGCTTGTTCTATTCCGTTTAATATTTTCTCATAGTCGCGCTGCGTATCCCCGGTTTCTTTGAAGTTTGAGAATATATTGCTTGCTGCTTTTCTTTAGGCGCTCCAATCGGCACGCTTAATGTTCCATCTATACGTGGGTTTTCTTCCTTTGTATTCTATGTGATGTCGTTGATAAGAGAAAAAAATGGGAAGGTGGTCTGACCCACTGGTGTCTTTTATGGTTGTCCAGACGGCTGTATGGGAGAGGTTGGTCGACGCCAGAATTATATCTACAACTGATCTCCGTTCTCCTGGTTTTGATGTCCTTGTGTACGAGCCGTCG
The DNA here is from genome assembly GCA_031002005.1 of Vandiemenella viatica. NCBI lineage: Eukaryota > Metazoa > Arthropoda > Insecta > Orthoptera > Morabidae > Vandiemenella > Vandiemenella viatica. Next base: position 301,761,981 of record JARYHS010011408.1, on the reverse strand, counting down.
TTAAGGACCACTAGTTCCTCTTCTTCTGCTACCTCCATTATCAGTCTTCCGACAACGTCCGTTCTTTCACTCCCCCAAACCAGATTATGACCGTTTACATCGCCCATTAAAATTACAGGTCGGGGGATTTGTTTCACATAGGAGCTAATAACCTGCTTGCTTACAATCGTATTTGGAGAACGATAAATTACTAGTATGGTCGATTCAATACCGTTAACGCGCGTTCTTATTGCGCATCCTTCTACACCATTTATTACATTCCTTAGTTTCAGGCTGCGGAATGGTATGTTTCTTCTAATTAGTATAGCCACTCCACCGTAACCGTCTGCTCTGTCGTATCGCTCGGTATTATAGCCAGGGATGTTGAATTGTTCCTTAGGTTTAAGCCACGTTTCTGCAATTCCGGCAACACATACATCGTACGATTTTAATAGATGGTGCAAACTTTCTTTGTTGGAATGAACAGAACGTGCGTTCCAAAATAAAAGATTGTTCACTTCCCTATTCCCCGCCATTGTTACTTAGCAATAAGTTGGTGACACATTGTTTAAGATTGGATGGTAAAATTCCAGAAGTGGCCATATTGAATATCGTTACAACCATCTCGCAAATCTTATCTATCATCTGTTCATTTATAGGTACAGGTGAGGGTCTATAGGGATTGTTGGTGATTGGCTCTATGTGGGGTCTGTTGACATCATAGTATAAGTCAGACGGGATATTTTGAGTTGAGTTCTGTTGGCCGACCGGCGGCCGATTGAGCTGTTGTTGTGGAAGTGGATGCCGGCGGCTCGTAGGTGGAATGCTGGTCCGAGGTAGAGGCAGAGCCGTTATCTTTGAGGAAAAGCTAGTTTGTTGTACCGCGCTCTGTGCTGAGCGTAAAACAGGCAATTGCGGAAAATTGTTAACATCTCTGGTTGGTGGTACGGCAGTCCTTTTCGCATAGGTGTTGTTTGATTCAAGTGCTATGGCTTCCTCCCATGATATATTATCATGGGCCATGCGAAATTTAATTTGTTTCTGTCTAGTGAATTCGGGACAAATACGATCCGTTGAACGGTGGCTACCCCCACAGTGTACACAGTGTGGGTTTCCCTGATAAGTACATTCCTTCGTGTCGTGTTGTTCGCCACAATTTGCGCAACGACACATTCTACTTGTGTGACCGAAACGGAGACAGTGAAAACAAGTTACCACGTTCCCCACGTATGGTTCAACACTGCAGCGAGTGCTATGAATGTATACATAGTTTGGTAGCCTTTGACCAAGAAATGTAACCTGTACTAGCTGCCGAGGTATTAGTTCTGTTGGTCCTTCCCGCACCACTTTCCGCATGATCCGACGGACTTGTAAGACTTCCGTATCACACTCAATTTCTTTCTTTAGCTCATCTTCCGAAAAGGACGTGTCTACATTACGTATAAGCCCTTCCTTTACAGTACAAAATCGTGATATATAGAACTTAATTTTTTTGGGATGGTTTCTGACTTTAGCTAAACAATTTGCCCACACTGCCGAGTTGAGTTCTACTTGCACACGGTTACGCCCTTTTCTACTAATATTAACTATAGCAGATTTAATGCCCGGTATTGATTCTCGGATTATTTTTCCTACAGTCATGGGGTGTAACCTACCGAGATTCTGTTGATCACTTTGCACTGAATCATATTCGGCAAAGACATAGAATGGGCCACCATCACTTTCTCTAAACAAGTAAAAATTGTTGGCTTCACTATCACATGTGACTGTGGAATTTAAGTTAGAGCACTTGCTTCCTGATTCTTGAGTTTTGACTTTTTTTTGTTGCAACGTTGTCACTAGTTTCTGGCAACGACGACCTCGGTCGCTGTTTACCTCGAACGGCGTTCTCCCACGAAGTCTGGTTCACTGCGTCCACGTTATGCTGGTCCATCAACTGCAAAGCTGCTTGCTGCTGTACTGGTAGAATAGCTTGCTGGTAGAAGCTGCCGGAGACGTCTTGCTGTCGACTGCTATCGCGCTCGTCATTCACCACATTGTAGTACGTCCTTAGTCCTTCACCGACCGCCTGGCCAGTGTCATCTGCCTCCATTTCAAGCATTGCGAAACTGAGACTGTGTCTCAGTTACGCGTCGGGATTGTCGTTGTTACTTAACACTTGCTTTACACCACTGATTTAAACAAAAATAAGGTTAAACTTGGAACTGTCAATTTCTTGATGTCTACTGCTCCGAGCGTGTGTTGCGTAGTTTCCTTCTGAGTACGAGGAAGTTATCGCTACGAATGCCGGAACTAGACTCAAATTGCGCATTATTAAGGTCAAACGAACCGTTCAGTAGTTCGCAGTCCTGTTTGTTTCTCCTCCCTCATGAACCGATGATACCATAACACATTTTCGAGCTTGTGGCATACTACAAGTCTCCAGAGTACGAAGCACAATGTCGCTTTCACCTACGCTTACCTCCGGATTACTGTCAGTCTGAATATGTTGTTTCACAAAACAAAGAAAATTGAGAGAGGAGATGAAGTTTACCTGTTCTACCACCGACGATGATGCATATGTCACTCTTTTTCATTTGGTTATCTACAGTGATATTAGTAAATTGCAAACACTTGTGTAACACATGCCGTAATTTTGGCTATAGCATGGTCAAGAGTGATTTAAGAAACTTCCTTCGGAATAACGGAAGTTAAAACTTTACAGAGCAAAGGGAAACTGCAGAAGAAGACGTATGAGTGGACGAAACTTTCCTTATTGTAGAACATATATGAATCAAGTAAGCATTTAATTCATAGTGTAGGGTAGCTGTACGGTCAAAAAATCTTATTAAGACAACGTACAGACGGTTCTTTCATAAGCCTCTGAATTCTTTTTTTATTATGGCTTTACGTGTCGTTTACGTCGAGGTCATTAGAGGCGGGAAAGTATGGGGGACAAGGATCGGGAAGGAATGCGGCCATGGAACTTTATAGGAAGCGTTCCGGCATTCACCTGGAGTGATTAGGGGAAACCATGGAAATCTGGATGCCAGAACGGGGATTCGAACCCACGTCGTCCCGAATGCGAGGCCAGAGCGTTAACCTCTCACCTACCACGCTCGTTAAGCCTACGAAGTTCGGTTGGTGCTAGCTTAGGAAGATCGTAATTTTTTAAAACCTCTCCACTAGGGGTGGTCAGGTTTATTGCCGAAAAGTTTTACCTCATTTCATAGCAGGATTAGTGAACCTAGAATTTCTAGCATAAATTTAGCCTCTAGAAATAAATCCGACCTTCACCTGGCTCTGAAAGATGGTCGTTAATAGTCCGTGGTAGTGCCTGCTAGGAGCGTCTGATTCCCTGCAGTAGGTGTACGACCTTAATGAGGGCGATTGCCAGGTTCCTGCTGTGCATGGTAATGCCCGCCTCTCTGGGTGGCTCCGCCTGTGAGGTGTGACGCAGTCTGATCACAATCTCTTCCTCCCGCCCACGAGCCGACTCAGCCCATCTCGCGTCATCTCGTCGTTAACAGCTCTAATCAGCGTCACGGAGTAGTCCCACGTTGTTAGGCCACTTGTTTAATGTGGTCATAACGCAGCAAAGTGGTCCACGTCTCGGAAGATGGCGCCTAACATTCGACTGGAATTGACTTTCCCTTGGAGGCAGAGTTGCGACATCGAGCAGTTGGACGCATCTGGAAGGCATTTTGAGCGGTGAGAATTTCTTTCTTCAGATCTGTTAGTACAAATATATCTATCCATTTTTTCCATGCGAATCATATAGACTCAAAAGAAAAAAACTACGTTATTTCCTAAATATGTAGTTCCCGTTCGACTAGCCGTATAATCACCGTGTTTTGCTACAACGTATCGCAAACATACACACCGTCGCAATCTTCGGGTGTAATGACCAGGCAGGTCTGGCAAAAGCTCGTGCTGATGACTGGCTGACATAGTCTGTGTACAGAACTTTGAACGCTGATGTCGCGAAGCTTCGATAACTGGCATTTTGGTTTCACTAAGCTGGGAGTGACAATCGCAATTCACAAGATTAGACGCGAGGTAAATTTCTGCCACTTCAGTGAGAACATTGTCCTCTGGCACGGACCACCACCCTGTTCGTGTCCTGATTCGAGGCTATATTCTGACATTGCAAATCCTAGACGAATATATCGGGCATGCTCCAAACAGCGCTGGGCATTGCATCGAACCGTTTGGGCAATATACTTTTCCCCCATATTTACATGGAATTATATGGACTCCCAGGGTGCGAAGCGCAAGTACATCCTTGCGTGAGCACTAAATGTAACTTAGTTTTTGTGGTGTTTGGAAGACGGTAGGACGGAAAAAGTTCTGGGCAATCATGTAGCCCATTATTGGTGTTATAAAGTCAGCTTTCCAGTTTCTGGAATCCTAGTCTGATCTGTGCACCCATTTTGTAAATAACAAAAGACTGCTCTAACTATTAATTTATTGTTTGATTTTAACTTTCAATTCCTTCACTTTTTCCCAACTACATAGACATCTATATCTACATGTATACCGGTACTCTGCAATTCACGAAATTGTGTGTGGCAAAGTGTGCTTTGTACCAAAATTGATTTCCATTCTGTGCATTCCGATTCCGAATGGCACGAGGAAAAAAGAATTCATACAAGCATCACTGCGATACCTTACTCCTCTAATCTTATCTCTCCTATCATTGCGTTCCAAATAGTTTGGTGGACAAATTGTTTCCAGTTTTAGAAGAATTTCAAGCTTCAACATTGAAGTTACACCGAAATTTTTTACTTCTAAGTTCTCAAATTGCTTCAGTACAGAAGAAAATCGTTCACTAATGTCAAGGTCATCGCCATTCATATTAAACCTAACTTCTGAATAAGAAATCAAAGAAGCGGAAGAAAAGTTGCAGTGTGAAATCATTTACTAGTTTCAAAACTTAGTTTACTATAATTTTATCAAACTTTATCAATTTTTTTTTTTTTTTACGTTGAGGTCATTAGAGGCGGGATGGGATTGGGGACAAGGAACGTGTAGGAATCCCGCCATGGACTTTTGAAGGAAGCATCCCGGCATTCGCGTGGAGTGAAACTATGGAAAACACAAATCTGGATGCCCGGACGGGGAATCGAACCGGCGTCCTCCAGAATGGGAGGCCAGAGCGTTAACAACTCACCCACCACTCTCGGTTTTATCAAACTGACGTATAATAGTGAAGGTACAGAAAAATCAATGAATGGAGATCAATTTGTACTAACCATACACAAAAAAACTGAGTTGATTTAGCACATGAGTTATATAAAAGTCTCAGTACCAAGTTTGTGACAGAAATAACATTTTCTATTTATTTTTTAAATAATTTTATGCTATAGTAGAATAATGAACAATATCAAAATAACAATAGAAGTGTCAAATGGTTGTAAATTTGATATTTTTTGCTAGGGCTTAACGGCTTATCTTTGTTGAGGCCATTTGAACTGGAAGATGATTGTTGGGGGAGAGGGAGAAAAGAACAGAAAGGGATCCGTCCTGACATTCCCTTGGAGTGACTTCAGGAAACCATACGGGGCGGATGGGTTTTAACGCACGTATTCCTAGCCCAATAGTTAAAGCTCGCCGAAACAGGTCGGTAAAGATTTGTGAATTAGAATAACAAATTTGCTATTATTTGCGGATCCTAAGAGAATGCGAAAGAATTTCAAATTTAATGAAGTTGTGATGATGAGTGAAAAAATACAATGCGGTAGCTACGTGAGAGGGTAGGCTGTTGCTACGGAGGGTGTTGCACTTCACAGTAACCTCCGTGGAAAATGTTAACTGGTTGGCCTCCCGTTTATTCTTCACTGCTATTATTTGTCTGGAAGGCAGTAATGTGTGTTCATTCATTATAGTTTGTTGATGTGTTGTGATAGACTTGGAAATATTGCGCTAGATCACTCAGGGCTACTATTCCGAAAGACGTCAATGGGATCATGAAGCTTGATACAACCACCCTACATACAAATCATCACCGACTATTGTGTGCCGTTAGTCCTTATGCACTGCGTATAGGTTTGGGGTTCAACTAAGGACTCTGGTTATTAGATCACTGCCACTACTAACCTTATTATCAAGACTCCATGAGGAAAATTTCTTTCACCACCACTGATGGAGCTAGCGAAGACGTGGTTCTTATCTCTACATAATTCGTTTTAGAGAGATAAAAATCGTGATAAATATAATTTCCCCAACGCCAACAGGGTCTTTAGTTAATGTAACTCAATAAGGTTTTTGGACGATTGTATTTTTTACAAACTGTAATTTAGTCGATTAAAAGATGTTAGGATGTTGGGTAATTTACCGAGGGGCACCATCACAGTTTTACTATGACTTCAGACAAATGTGAGCATCAGTACTTCAGAGATCTACGATCACAAACAAAAAAGTCGCAGACATCTAAGAAGATGTGAACTTATAACAACTAAATTTTAAGCGGAGTTTTAAGTCCTCACTTAGGATGGTAGAGGGAGGTAATTGTTGAAGGCCTCCTTTTAAGTTTATAACGTTACTCTGTTATAAATATAGAAAGTATCGATCACGGAGGGTCCTCACCGACGTGCCTCGGCTGGTTGAAAAACATTTGGCTTTCAGAAGCTTAGCGACGTCATGTGAACAAAAAACAACGCAAACGGCTTTGAGTGAATAGTAAACAAAAGTTCAGGTTGGTTGGTTCGCTTGAAAGTATGCGCCATGTATTGAATCAATGTTGATGGTTCCTGTGGTATGTCAGGGTGATGAGCACGTCGTATTAATAACACTGAGCTCAATGCTGGAAACATGTGTAGTTGACATGTTTAGCACATCCTCTAACTCGTCTGTCTGAAAATTTTAACGTAATAAATGCGCAGCTTGTCTAGTATTATTGTGTTTGCAGGATTTTCTAATTGCGGAAAGCTGTTGACCCAACTAAAACAGTTAATTCGTGCAGATTTTATCTATCCTGGATGAAATTGACGTAATTTTGGTGGTTTACACTACATTTTTGTTGAATTACGCAATTTTTTATAATTTCACCAGTTTTCCTAATTTTAAGCATTTTAAACTACTTTATAATAACTACAGTACTGTGAAACTTATAGTACGTTATTGGAGAATTGGATTTTTAATGTTGGACGTGCACTCCCATTCCGTCAACATGCAATTGTAACCACTGACTGTACCGGGAGTACCCACTAGCTGTGTCCTGTCATATGTGTTGGGATACGAACTGCCTTCCTCGCGTTGTTCACTTTGGCATTCTAGGGCTTGGGCGCGAGATCCTTTTAGACTTCCAGACAGATCTTATCACACGTACACTGACACTCCTGAAATTTTCACGAATGACTACAACTTACGAAAGTATATTTGTGGACGCTATCTTCAGTGGATTTTAAGTTGTATCTTCCCGTGGGCATTCTCAAATCACTGCAAAGTTAGTGAAATTTCGCGCGTTTGACAGCTTTCCAATGAAGAATTAAAATCAGGTCATTTTCTTACAATAAAGGAAATGTGAAAGTCTCTCTCCCCGTGAACCTAAAACACAATACCAGGAGACGCTCGCTTTCTAGCGAAGTCGTTCTCTAGTACTTACAAGCTTGCCTCACATTCGGGAAGTAATGGTTTGAGAAATCTCTACTATTCACGACCCCCTCTTTAGATGCCAAATCGAAACACACATATATTGGAATATGTTTTCTTCCGCAGAAGCTTCGCTTCGATATGTAAATTCTTCCTTTGCCTGTAAAACTGTGAAATTAGTGAGCAGCAAGTCATGCAAAGAGAGGCATTAGTAACCGAAAGGATGCACCGATTGCAGCAATTAAGAGTTTTCGTGAAGTAAATGTAACAGGTAGCTGAAATCTCACTCACTCCAACAATTCAGTTTCATCATGCCGAAATGAAAATACTCCCCAGATATAACAAATGACATATGATCTTAAGTTTCCAGAATTCTTAAGTTTGAAGTGACTCCTTACATCAGTAAAGGAAATATAATATCCAGGCTAGAACTTCGTGTATGTACGTATATCCAAAACATATCAGTGGAAACGACCATGATTAGATACCATGAATGTAAGTTATAGATGGTCACGGGATGAACAGAGGAATATATTGATCCCGTAAGTATGTGGAGTAGTCCGTGGAGTCACTGTAAGGCGCACTCCAGTGTCAGATTCGTACTGATTACGTCTCTTTACGATTAATTTCCATCGTTTTTCAAAATTTTAGTATTCTGATTAATTTTTATGATTGGTGTCAGTGAGATTTGAAGTACGTTGCAGCTTGTCTGTGTTTTATGACATGTTAGCAATGACTGTCCGCGTATGAGTTGGCTAGTGAGAATCTTTATGTGTGAGTCAGTTTTGATGTAGTGTGGTTGGTGCATGCATTTACGTGCCTTGATGTGTAAGTCGCGGTGATGCGTCATAAGTATTGAATCTGCATACGACGATGATAATTAGATGGAGCATTATAGAAGACTATATCCTCTGCCGTTCTGACAATAAGTGGTCCAAATACTCTGACACTGCAATAAAACAGGGACTGACGCCATCTTACATTTATTCTAATTCTAAATGAATAATTTTTAGAAATAGTAAAGTCGAGATCAAGATCATTTTCCTGAAGTTATCATGAGCTTTAGTTAGTATTCCGGATTAGGGATCTATGTGGATTAAAGTTTTTCGTGAGTTGCAGTTTTTTTTTTTTTTATTTATTTAAAAGATGTTATTATAAAGTTTTTTAAAAGTCTATCGAGGTCATTATTGTTCACGTCGTTATTGCCTTCAGTCAGTCTATGATGTCTTTTGTCTATTTATCATGCTGAAGCTGCAAATGGATGATTTTCATCATGAAAATCTATTAGCATACAACTAACATTACTTAATATATTAACACATTCAGTATAATGAAGGTCAAATACATTCCCGTGATAAATACAGGTGAGCAATAAATGTTCATATTTTACTATCAATACTGAGAGGTAGAAGTAAATATGAAATGTATGTGAGAAATGAAGTTTTAGCGAATGTAAGTTAACGCGTCACCAAGCATGAGGATCTGAAACTTTCGAACTTCTTAATGTGTGTGAGGCTACTCCCCCCTGCGTTGAGCTTCTTGATGTGGATCACTTAACAATCACAGCGTCGCCGTAGCTACACCTACAAACGCATTCGGCACAGCACTGCAGCTGCTGCACCGGGGTACAGAGATCACCGACTGACCGCTGCTGAGTCTTGTCTGGTACGCCCTGTACCTGACACCTCGTGCCAGAAACTGAGTCACAACTATGTGAATCGTGAAAGCTGGTCGGCAGCGAGCAACAGCCAATCTCGGATACTGTTAAGCTGGCCTCCCATGACCCGGCCGTGCCGAGCCGGTTACCAAGGAGCGGGCCTTGGGAACAGTCCTGCCTTGGGAAGGGTCCCGCCTGTGCTGTGGGGACGGCGCGCCTCTATACGTCGCCCAGTCGGTAAAGATGAAAGGCTCGGGTAGCTGAAACGACACCAGGCAAGGTGGCTGCGGGGTGGCTGAGGGCTAGCCTGTGGCGCGTGCTGATCCGTACACTGCGGCTGATGTGGCGCGACCTGTAAAACCACGCGCCGTGGGAACACACCTCTACGTGACCTTCCTCTTTCGCCCGCCTGGAACTGCGTTACTCGAAGCAGCGCCCTCTCCTTGCAGTCGATCGTCCGTCACAACCTGTTCTCACGCGCACCTCCTCTGCCTGTCTCGTTTATTGGCCGGACATATGGACAAACCCAAAATAATATTAATGTGGTTCAATACAATTATTTTTCTTATTCGCTAATACATTTAAGGGAACATTCAAACACGTATCACTTCTGCCTATGATTCTTGCCCCAACCTTCAACGCGGCTTACCGGAAAACACAGTTTTGGTAGGCAATCTTTTCGAGTCATTTGCTATGGCAAAACTCGGTTCCTTCACAAAAGTTTGTTTAGTCACCCCTGCAGACACGTTAACCGCCCCACTCGACGTCACTCCTATCAGTTTGTGCCTCTCGCTCTGTAGAGACGTCTTTACGTTTTTCATTGTGCCGCCCCGTGGCATTTGCGAGTTCCTGGCTACCAGCCTGATAATCCCATTCTTTCGACGTATTCTTTGGACTCCCATCCTACTGCTTATCATGACTTTCAGTGATTTGCCCGCTATTAACGCACCTGAACGTTGCATCTCCAAACTCGTATGCAAAATCGAAATTTTATATTGTGTCTTTTGAGGATTACACCTATAACAAGTTTAATTATTTGTATTACCACTTTGATTTATGTTTACAATATTAATTATCATGGTTGGTACAGTGGCTGTATGGCTCAGTATAGCTGTTTAACCATAATAATATCTTTGAGGCTGTAACTGTCGATTAAAATTGTGACAGTTGGCAGAACTGGATTGTTTTGTTTGACCAAGAACTTAATAACAGCAAGAACAAAACACATTAATATGCAATTATTGGATTAATTAGAAATCATAGTTAAATTTTAATAACTACTATCTGTAGATACCCTACGAGTATATTGCCTTTTGTTAAACAGTAACCTTTTATTACAGTTCAGAACCAATTATAACAACTATCTGCGGTGAAGAATATTGTTACATTACAACGAGAAAAAATATCCAAATAAGGACTGTGCTATCTTATGTCGCTATAGTCTACCCAAAAGCATAATAGGCACATTTATTCCACAAAGGGTACCCCTTACAGACTGTACAATTCTTTAAAGAAGTCTCAAGACTACCAACCAGAAAATTATTCTTCGTGACATTTTTGGAAAGCGCCTATTGTTCTTCAGTAATACATCAGTTGCTGCACAAAAACTATTACCTAAAACGTTGAGAAATGACAGAATTTGGGGTATTTTGAAACCATGTCATTATAAACACCGGAGACTATAATCATATTTTGATATGTGTTTTTATGCTAGATATGTCAACGATAATACAACAAACACTGCGTTACCTGGCGTATGCTGCGTCTAAGGTAACGACGCGAAAAGATTTCTCGCATGACGTGGTAATGTGAGTGAGATCTGTTTGATGTCCAGCTCAGTATGTCCTGATGCTGCTGTTTGGATCGAGTTTCAGAGGAGCAGAGGAGGAGTATCGGAGGAATCGGCAAGAGCTGTGATCTGGCGAGGAACCATCGCCGGTGGAAACAGGGACGTTGCTCGCCAAGAGAGCCGCACTGAATACAAAGGAAGCGGCGGACGGCTCCCCCGATCGAAGCAGTCACTTCTCCTCGACCCCCCATTGGGATCCATTTGCGGAGGTCGCCCAAAGTAGTTCTTAGGGGGTGGCGGCGCGGCCATTAAGGACGGTGTCCCGTGTCCAGGCGAGATGGCCCATTAGCGTGGAGGTGGTCGGCCGGACATCCGACAGGCCACTGCTGTGCAGCCACTCATTAGCAGCTCCAGTGTCAAAACATGTACAAGTCTTGTTCACTACATATTTCACATCAATAACTCCAATTACAGCCAGCGTGTTGGTGAATCCACATTCCACTGTTCAAATATCCTGCGTAACCTTCTACTTAATCTCACTAAACCCCGCAGAAATCTAGCTTACTTTGTTCGTTATGGTTTCTAATTACTTGCCCTGCCCACACTTCTAGCAATCGACAATCGTATAACGAGTCTGTCACTTCCGATGCCTCCTCCCTCAGCTGTCCCCACTCGGAGTACTCACTAGGGTACTACGTAACGCCATAATATTTACCTGGAAGAAGCCGCCTTTCAACATTAAAGTTGAAAGTATTACGTGACCTCGGGACACCGTTTGGATCTTTAATGGAGTTGCCTTCTGGATTACCCTGTCTCAATCATATCTGATTGATCTCGGTTTGACAACTGTTTCAAACCCACTCCCTACTTCTCTGCCCTCCATTCAGAAGGCCGTTGGCAAGCTGTGGCTGACTCCTTATACCGTGAACCATTCATTAGTCAGAGCCTTGTCCTGGCAAACAAGGAGAAGTTGACATCTGTTTAGAAGATGCTAAAATAATCTCACCCAAACCGTTACCCCCGATTTTACTACAATATACGCAAAACAAATGTAACAAAATTTTTAAAACGTCCAAAAGCAAGTGTATGCTTTTCAATACAGTTTTCGCAGCAACGAGAAAAAGTAAAATACAGAGAGCGTTATAAGAAATATTTTTACTAGTTACAGGCTACTATGAGGATCTAATACTGAATGAGCAGCAGACGAGCAGGCTGTGTGCACGATTTAACCACCGGAACTCGTCTCCGCCTTCGTAATCACCGCTCAGACCGCAGAACAAACCTGCCTTGGGCCCACTTACTGTTAGCACGTCCCATCTGACTTCAACAACGCTATTTGTTTGGAGGATAAAGCTAAACACCTGTTGCGTGACGTGGAGAAAAGGAAAATTGTTAATGTTTGCATAAACGCAGACGTTCCGCAGTAGAATCCTAGACAGAAACGAAAATATGATCATACAGCTCTCTATGCGTAGATTCCACGTAGCCCAATTCAATAATCCAATTAATTTAGGAAATCAGACGGTAAATACCCTAATATAATGATTTAAGCGAATAATCCATTTAAGTGCTATAAGTAAATTATCTAATTAGATGGTTTAAATTTAATGCTTCAATTAGTCGATACAATTATTTAACCCAAACATTTGTCTCAGTTACATGACCGAAATAATTGAACCAACCATATGACATAATAATTTTGTGGTCATAATCATCGCGTAAAGGTTTCGGCATACACCACCATCTAGTCACCACCTCCCATGTTGTACCTGGTCCCAGGTGTCTAGTCGCCACCTCCCATGTTGTACCTGGTCCCAGGTGTCTAGTCACCACCTCCCATGTTGTACCTGGTCCCAGGTGTCTAGTCGCCACTTCCCATGTTGTACCTGGTCCCAGGTGTCTAGTCACCACCTCCCATGTTGTACCTGGTCCCAGGTGTCTAGTCGCCACCTCCTATGTTGTACCTGGTCCCAGGTGTCTAGTCACCACCACCCATGTTGTACCTGGTCCCAGGTGTCTAGTCGCCACCTCCCATGTTGTACCTGGTCCCAGGTGTCTAGTCGCCACCTCCCATGTTGTACCTGGTCCCAGGTGTCTAGTCGCCACCACCCATGTTGTACCTGTTCCCAGGTGTCTAGTCACCACCTCCCATGTTGTACCTGGTCCCAGGTGTCTAGTCACCACCTCCCATGTTGTACCTGGTCCCAGGTGTCTTTGACTGGTTGAGAGCTTTGATACCCAGACTTCCCATGACGATGTTAATAACTTATAACAAGTCAATGAAAGTCACTTGCCAGCTAGACAATGCCCCATGAAACATTAAGGAAGGATCATTGGACCTTATACTCGTTTTCACCAGTGCTCCGTACCTCAACACGTTTGTTGATAGCTATAATTCAACGCACTAGGACGAAGTTGGAAGAAGGGAAATATTATTGAATACATACATAGATTATATGGGAGATTACTCCCAGCTTAAGTGAAGGACATTGACATTGGTTGTGAGTCACAACAGCTCTGACATATTAAAACTCTTAATTATTCTGGGCCTAAGACACTTGTTTCCTACATTAATCGCAGTTGTGCACTAACAGATACTTTTCGCAGAACATTTGTTTATCAATGCATAAATCTCCATTTACGGTTTCCCCAAATCACTCCAGGCGAGTGCCGAGATGGTTCCATCAATAGGCCATGGCCGAATTCCTTCCCATTTCTAGCTCACAGTCCTTTCCCGCATCTAATGACCTCCACGTCATCAAGGCGTAAAGCGAAAATATCGATTTCTTTAATTTTATGTAACTTCTGTATCAATAGTTTTTCTATCACCAGTTTGTGTTTTAATAAAAATTTCATTGCAAAGAGGAAATTTAATATACAATATTTACAAAATTCAATAACTGTTAAAAGAGATATTGTTAGTAGCATTAAGCAAAAATTATAAATGATTTATTATTATTGTTTTCTAACTACAAAAGGATAACTTTAGTCAATCCATTATTTAAATCTCTTACAAAGGATAATTTAATATTACGTGTACAATAATTTTTTCTTATGAGCACTGGCGCTTTAGCAGTTCACCTTAAATAGGCTTCACAACGGATGCTTTTGCCATTACTCACATACAGACGTACTTTGAAGACGCATCTGTTAACGATTCTGTCGAATCTGGAATTGAATCTTAACTGAATCTTTAATAGTGTAAATTCCTACACAAAGACGCTATCTCAAAGAGGATCTTCATGTTAGGTGCCTGTGAAGATATAGTCGTAATTCGAATCTCAGAATACTCATCCCCGAGGTAAGGCTCTGGAACATATACACTCAACATCGCTCACAAGACAAGCAAATGTTACCGAAATTTAAGAGCGGAAATAACACAATTGGAATATGCGTTAGTGCAGCTTCTCATATGATCTGTAAACACATTCAAAAAATACGTCGAACGGTTCGGAAAAGGTAAAAATTAGAGAATCTTGGAAAACACACATCATTTAAAAAGGGGAGAATAAAGGCTGTGTTCTATCCCCATTATATTTCATTTTTATGTACAGGAAAAATCAAGTAATTGGGAGGAAAATTAGAGTGAAGTGATAATAATTGAAGCAAAAATTATCAGCGAATATTCAACAGATGGAAGTGTTGGCTTAGTTAAAAGATTTGGAGAACAATCTGGGTTAATTGTAACCCGAGTGAAGAAAATGTAATGAAATGTATCAGGAAAAAAGTATGCATAGTCAATAAGAAGATTCGATACAGGAAATGACAATTTTCGGTTTAGGTAACAGAGTTTCAAATGATGGATAAAAAAACTATCCCAAAGTAAAGCACCACTACCAAAAGATTTTCTACAAAGATATATACGCTGAAGGGCCAAAGCAACTAGTATAGGCATTCGTATAAAAACACAGAGATATGTAAGCAGAGTAGGCCTACAGCGCTGCGGTCGGCAACGCCTCTATAAGACAACTGGTGTCTGGGGCAGGCGTTAGATCGGATACTGCTGCTACAATGGCAGGTAATCACGATTTAAGTGAGTTTGAACGTGGTGTCATAGTCAGCGCATCTCCGAGGTAGCGATGAGGTGGAGATTCTCCCGTACGACCATTTCAAAAGCGCACCGTGAAAATCGGGAATCCGGTAAAACATCAAATCTCCGACATCGCTGCGGCCTGAAAAAGATCCTGCAAGAACGGGACCAACGACGACTGAAGAGAATCGTTCATCTTGACCGAATTCCAACCCTTCTGCAAATTGCTACGGATTTCAATGATGAGCCTACAACAAGTGTCAGTGTGTGAACCATTCAACGAAACATCATTGATATGACCTTTCGGAGCCAAAGGCCCACTCGCGTACCCTTGCTGAGTGCGCGACACAAAGCTTTACGCCACGCCTGGGACCGTCAACACCGACGTTCGACTGTTGATTGGAAACATGTTACCTGGTCTGACGAGTCTTGTTTCCAATTGTATCGAGCGGTTCGACGTATGGAGACAACCTCACGAATTCATGGACCCTGCATGTCACCAGGGGACTGTTCAAGCTGGTGGAGGCTCTGTAATGGTGTAGGGTGGGTGCAGATGGAGTGATATGGGACCCCTGATACGTCTAGATACGGCTCTGACAGGTGACACGTACGTACGCATTCTGTCTGATCACTTGCATCCATTCAGGCCCATTGTGCATTGCAACGGACTTGGGCCATTTCAGCAGGACAATGCAGGACACCCCACACGTCCAGAATTGCTACAGAGTGGCTCCAGGAACACTCTGCTGAGTTTAAACACCTCTGATTGCCACCAGACAGGAACATTATTGAGCATATCTGGGATGTCTTGCAACGTTCCGTTCAGAAGAGATCTCCACGCCCCCGTACTCTTACGGATTTATGGACAGGCCTGCAGGATGCATGGAGTCAATTCCACATAGCACTACTTCAGACATTTGTCGAGTCCATGCCAGGTCGTGTTGCGGTACTTCTGCGTGATCGGGGAGAGGTGGGGGGGGGGGGGAGGGGGCTACACGATATTAGGCAGGTGTACCAGTACCTTTGGCTCTTCAGTGTATATTTTAAAATGAAAAATTTCATAGGATTTAGAAAGAATATTCGAAATCTTAATGTGAAAAAAAGTAACCTGTCGAAATAGGGTACTATGGATATATGCTATACTTTTGGCGGATATAAAAATACTGACATATCCAGGGAAAAAATTCTATTTATTTTATATGTTATAAATATCAGCTGCTTCTAATCAATGATTGTAAAGAAAAACTAATATCTTTATGGAAAAACCGGGCTTGGCTCCTACGGTCAGGGCGCTAGCGTCTACACCGACTGGCGACTCAAAAAGCATTTTACGGTTTATCTTTCACTTTAAAGGTTGTTGCAATTCATCTAACAAATTTTGTAATTCTCCTTACCGAATATATACGCGTAGATCATATTTTTTGCTCGCCAAGAAATATCCGTTTTTGTGATTCCGTTAATCACTACCAAGTAATTATTTACTCGGTGACGCTAGAGCAAACCGCAGAAGCTGAATTTTTACGAAAATTTGATGCTCAGTACATACAACTATAAGTATGCCGGAATATTTTGCAAAATGTGTCTAACGGTCGGAAAATATTAACTAGTGCTTGTTCGGACAACTAGACCTAAAGCTAAGTTTTCACACAACGCCTTCTGTAGTTAATTTCCCCTTTCCTAGAAAATGAGGAAAACATTAATTATCTACATCTACATCTATACTCTGCAATTCACAATTACTGTG
This sequence comes from Vandiemenella viatica, assembly GCA_031002005.1. Taxonomy (NCBI): domain Eukaryota; kingdom Metazoa; phylum Arthropoda; class Insecta; order Orthoptera; family Morabidae; genus Vandiemenella; species Vandiemenella viatica. The sequence continues at coordinate 301,745,210 of JARYHS010011408.1, read as the reverse complement.
GGTGGCAGAGGGTGCTAAGCACCAATCCTATTTTAGAGTATTCCAATCCCGAACAGAACGAGGAAAGAAAAAATAGATAAATGTATCAGTACGGCATCTTATCTCTCGAATCTTATCCCTCCTGTCATTGCGACCTAAATAGGTTGGCGGAAGAAGTATTTCGTTGTACTAGTAAATTAGAGATTTTCGCATATTCTCCAACAAATTTAAACGAAAACGACGTCGTCTGTCCGCCAAAAAATCCCAGCGTAACCCACGTATCAGCTCTGTGACACTTACATAAGGACTGTAACTAGCGGTCACGAATCGAGCGGCTCTCCTCTGTACTTTCTCTAACGTGTCAATTAATCCCTTGCGATAGGGATCCCAAATTGCACAACAGTATTCCAAATGTGGACGCACTAGTGTTTTGTACGCTATTTACTTTGTATGAGCATTGCAGCTTCTCAAAATACGACCTATAAAACGTAGTTTTGAATTAGCTTTGCCTACGACTGAAGTTATGTGCAAGTCCCATTTCATGTTGCTTTGTACTGTTACGCCTAGATACTTCAGGGAATCGACCGTGTCAACAACTGAATTGTTAACTTTGTACTCGTGAGCAAACGGTGTCTTTTTATTACTTATTTGCATTGCCTTGCACTTTTTACAGTTAAGTGTAAGCTGCCATTTACGGCACCATTCCGAAATTACATCCAGATCGCGCTGTATTTCTAAGCAATCGTCAGAGCACCCCACTTCCCTGTAAATAAGTGCATCATCAGCAAAAAATCGCATCCTGCAATTAAAGTTGTCACCGAGATCGTTTATAAAATTAAGAAAAGAAGTGGTCCTATTACACTTCCTTGAGGAACGCCCGAAGTAACATCTAGCTTTGAAGAGGCCGGCCTCGGTAGCGTAGGGGCTAGAGTGCTAGCTCCACGTGCCGAAGGCCGCCGGTTCGAATCCGGCCGCGGGCATGGATGTTAAGTGTTGTGTGTCTGTGTGAATGTCCTGTCCGTCCTGTGGCGTCCATACATTGGAAAAAATTATACACATTGAGCTGGCTGTATGGCCTCCGTTGCCGAATGCCATTAAAAAAAAAAAAAAAAAAAAAAAAAAAAAAAAAAAAAAAAAAAGCTTTGAAGAGGCTTCCCCGTCAACAACGACATACTGCGACCGACCAGTTAGAAAATCTCGTATCCATTCGCAGATCTGATCAGATATACCGTACGCTCGAATCTTCGCCAAAAGGCGGTTATGTGGTACAGAGTCAAAAGCCTTCTGGAAATCCAAGAAAATAGCATCAACTTGTGATCCTGCATCGATAACCTTCATTACGTCATGCGAAAATAGAGCCAGTTGCGTTTCACACGAACGGTTCTTACGAAATCCGTGTTGGTTTGCTGTAAGAGACTCGTTTTCATCCAGAAACTTCATAACGTTAGAGCATATGACATGCTCCAGAATTCTACTGCAGACAGATGTTAGAGATATGGGTCGATAATTCCTAGGATTTCTCCGATCACCTTTCTTGAAAACGGAAATCACCTGCGCTATTTTCCAGTCAGAAGGTACTTTTCTTTCTTCTAAAGATTTACGAAATATATCTGATAGAAATGGTTCTATTTCTTCCGCGTATTCCGAAAATAATCTTACTGGAATACCATCAGGACCCGGCGCCTTCCCCCACTTCAGGAGCTTTAATTGCTTTATGATACCTACACTATCAATTTGAACTGGATCCATCTCAAATTCTACACGCCATGCAAAAGCGGGAATGTTTTCCATGTTTTCGTCAGTGAAAGAATTTTTAAATTCGGTGTTAAATACGGTAGCCTTTTCGCGGCTGTCATCAACTTCCCGATCGTCTTGTAGTAGAACTGATATATTGTTGTCACTACCACTAACTTTTTTTACATACGACCAAAATTTCTTTGGGTTTTCGTTGAGACTCTTAGAAAGTGAGTTGCATCTAAAGTCGTTAAAAGCCTCGCGCGTCGCATTCTTAACATGTTCTCTTGTCTCAGCTAACTTTTCTAAATCACTCCTATACATCGTCGTCCTTGAGCGTGCATGTATCTTCCTTTGTTTTTTAAGTAACCGTTTAAGTTCACGTGTATACCACGGGGGATCGTTCCCATCCCTGATTGTCCTTTTCGGTATATGTAAGTCCATACCTTCCCTGACTATATGCATGGATCTAAGCCACATGTCTTCAACCGAGCCTCTTCCTTCTATAAAGGTAATGTAATTATCCCTCAAAAACGTTCTTAAACTTTTCTTTGGGGCCTTTTCGAACCTGTAAACGACCCTTTCTTTTTTCTTTTTGCGCGTGACTGTTAATTTTACTGTAGCAATTACAGCTTTATGATCACTTATTCCCATGGTGGTAGAAATGTCCGTGAATAATTCAGGCCTATTCGTAACGAGAATATCTAAAATGTTTTCGTTATCGTTGTGGCACCGCGTTGGTTCAGTGACGAGCTGCTCAAGATTAAGATCTGAGAAAAGGTCAAGAATAATATCACAGGATGTTTTATCCCGGCCACCAGTAACGTGGACGTAATTATTCCAGTCTATATACGGAAAGTTGAAGTCACCTCCTAGTATTATTGCATGATCTGGAAATTGTCGAGCTATATTACATACATTAGTTCTTAAGGCCTCAGCAATAGATACATCTGCATCTGGTGGACGATAGAAAGACCCTAATACCAGTTTTGTCCTAGCTACTTTTAGTCTAATCCATAGGATTTCACAGACCGTATCGATATTTATTTCGCTACACGACAGGTGTTGACTAACAGCTATAAATACACCGCCTCCATTGGAGTTCAACCCATCCTTACGGAAAACATTCATTCTATCGTTAAATATTTCTGCTGAACTTATATCCGGTTTTAACCAGCTTTCAGTACCTAATACAATATCAGCTTCTGTACTACTAATAATGCTTTCAAGCTCAGGCTGCTTATTACAAACACTTCTGCAGTTAATAACGAGTACTTTTAATGGTCGAGACTGATTTACGCTACTCCTAACATATGGTGCCGAATTTGATTGGGCTGCCCGTAACTGTGATTCCAGTTTCGGGTCTTCCTGCCTCAGGCTAAAAAATCCCCCAATGCACTCCACACGGCCCCTGCCACCCATGTTGCCGATTCACGTGTGTAGTGCACTCCTGATCTATCCAAAGGAACCCTACACGACTCGACCCCATGGCGAAGATATAGGAATCTGCATCCATGAGTATCGCAGAAACGCCGCAGTCTCTGGTTTAGACCCTCGACTTGGCTCTGAACCAGAGATCCACAGTTGGTTCTATCGACAATGCTGCAGATAGTTAACTCAGCCGAAATCTTGCGGTCATCAACTATTTCGCTGAAAGTTAATAATAACAATATTTATTATATTCAATAAAATTGCGATGGAGTGCAAGCTCCTGTGGTAATTTCCCTAGACACTCATTATTCCCCCTTCGTGCACCCACCTTACATTTTCCCTCTGCAAATTTTAGCTATAAATTTTTCAACGTTTTTGGTAAATTATTTCTCCGATCCCTGACACACCTACCCAAAAAAAGAGAATCTTCCAACACCCTTGGACCTGAATTGAAGTGCCAGATTGTGGTCATGGTCATCTTTTCCTTTCCATGCATTACTTTTACTTCTTACACCAATATCTTTCCAAGCCTCATTACCAGTATACGACTTGTACATTCCCTTGACCCTCTTCACGCTCCTCCTTTCTTCCAAATCTCATTCCAGCTCTTTTATCATATCTGTTACTGATTTCATGTTACCGTAATTTCCAGAAACAAATCTAGCACCCCTCTTTTGCACACTCTCCATCTCCTGTTTTGTAACCCAATTCCTTTACTTCTCTCGTACATCCCCTCATCACTCTCTCCAACTGCAAAATTTTGAAACTTTTTCCTACTACCTGACCAATGTGTCCTGCCCAGTTAAGCTTGTTATTAAATGTAATGCCAAGACATTTACATTTCAAGTCTTCAGCAAGCAATTCTTTCTCCACCTTATAATCGTAATCAACCTACAGTACTTATTTGTGTATCTAATAAGCTGACACTTCTTTGCTTTTATCTCCATCCCATGTTTACCAATCCAACTAGATATCCTGTCCAGATGAGCCTGCAACTGTTTACAGTCCTCTACCGTTTTGATGATTTTAAATAGCATTATATCATCTGCAAACAATCTAATTTCTGATAGTAAACAATTAACACAATTATTCATTAGAATAAAGAATAGCAATGGTCCCAATACGCTACCGTGTGGCACACCCATTTTTACTTCCACTTCTTTTGTTACTGCATTTCCTAAGCTATCTTTCTGTTTTCTACCTTCTAAAAGTTTTTCTACCCAGTAAATCACTTTCTCATCCACTCCAATAGTTTTTACCTTGTTTACTACCATTTTATGGTGCACTCTATAAAAAGCCTTTGAAAGATCTAGTGCTACACTATCAATTTGGCCTTACTTGTCCCTTTCATCTGAAATATCTTGCATATATCCCACCAACTGAAATTCTCATGATTATCCTTGCCTAAAGCCATATTGCCTACTTGAAAACCACTTACGCTCCTCACATATATTTCTGATATGTTTGCATATCAATCTCTCCATTAATTTTACCCACCACTGATGTAAAACTGGTCGGCCTGTAATTTTCGATTCTATTTCTCACCCTTCCTTTATGTAACGGAATTACTATCTCACTTTTCCAGTCCTGTGGTAAGCAGCGAGTATCCAGACACAATTTAAATAATATTTCGAGATAGTGTACAATGTCACATCCGGCTGTCTTTAAGATGTCTGTAGTACACCAGCCCCTTCACGTTTTTCCAGCATCCTTATTTTCTTCATGATATCCACTGGATGAATTTCAAACTTTTTGGTATCTTCATTTCAAAGTGTGTTATTAAGCTCGTTCTCCGAGTTAGACCTTCCGCCTTCTGATTAATTGTCCCTAATTCTCTCACTAACCCAGTTACTTAAAATCTCTGCCGTTTTCAAATCCTCAGTAACTTCTTCTCCATCCTTATCTATAATTGTCTCAACACCCTCCCTTCATCTCAGTTTTCTAACATAGTCATATAAATTTCTAGATGCATAAGTCAATTGGCGTCCTGCACTGACAATTCTCTTCATAAACCCATTTTTTGGCACCTTCTTAGCCTTGTTTGGTTGTTTTAAATATACCCTAATATCCTGCTGTCTCTTAAATCTGTTATGTTCTCTTCTTAAAAACTTCTTTAACCTCCTCACCTCCCTAACAGGTTTTCTACTTCTCTTTACTTTCTGTTTTGGAATAAATTTTTCTTGCCCCTTTATTATTATCTTCTTGAACTCTTCCCACCTTGGCTCTACGGTACTTGTGCCTTAATTCCATTTGCTGAAAGGTTCCCTGAAATATCTCTTCAAATTTAAAATTTGTGCCTTTTTATAAATGTACACTCTTTGGCAAAAAAATTGACTGTCGGCGCCTGAGTCTAAGTCTCTTATTTCGCACAATGTGGCATCATTGCGCGTATTCAACTCAGCGCCATCTGTTATTCATTTCCTTAAGTCAAGCCTCGAACAAAGCAGGAAGACTCCGCCCGCCCATTGACGATTCTTCTTGGTAGTTCATCTATCATTCCCCACATTTCAGTAAAAAGCTATTGACAGATCTCGAAACAAGTAACGCATTTTCCTGTCCCTGGATTGACTGTAATATTAGGCAAGATATCGCCGACAATACCTCAATCGGACGAAATTCGGTTCCAGCTACACTTTTCTTAAATTAAGATCGTGAAACATATCGTTAAAGTTGTTATTAACAAGGTTGCACTAAAGCGCAGTAAAAATGAGGTTCAGTTATACATTTTATTCCAAATGATTAGCGTAAAATTATAACGATATTTATTTATATATTGATGTGGCTATTCAGTTGCAATAATGCAACACATAATGGGGTGTGTGATCCGAGAAGTGGGTGTAAATGTTCAAATATCCAGAGTTTGTGGTTCTACAAAACTATTGAAACGATTATAAAGAGATTATTTCGGATAATTGTCTAATGCCAGTTGAATGTAACTGACTTCCGAGGACAGGATAAGGTTGTTTACCCACTGCACGAGCCGTCTGTGAAAATGAGCTCCGTTTGCTTGTGGCTAACCATCTAGTCTTGTAAACGCGTGGTCCTCGGTTCGAGTCTAGGTTTTCCAATTATTTTTTTGCATTTATTTTAAACAAGTCGAACCTACAACTGCGTTATGCGTAAAATATAACATCGACTCTTACCTGCTTGCGTCAGGACATAACATACTTAAGGAAAGACTTATAACTGAGTGCTTCTTAATAAACTGCACACGTAACTATGAAAGCTTTCACAGAGGTAACACTGAAAGAAATCTTCTCGGGCTTCAACATCGTCGAAATAGTGTCGTGTGGTTACGTTAGGTGGACTATAACGAGTTCGCACCATCGTCAAGGAGACGAAAAACTAAATAATATTACTATACCAATTTCTTATTATGCGTCTGGATTTACGATTCGTCGACTTCTAAGTCATTAAAGGTGGGAAGGGAATGGAGACAAGGAATGGGAAGGAATTCGGACCATGGGTTTTCGAAGAAATAATCCCGCCATTCACACGAAGTGACTTGGAGAAACGAAGGAAAATCCAAATCTGGATAGCCAGATAGGAATTCAAACCCGCTTCCTCTCGAATGCGGAGCCATAGCGTTAACGCTCAGCCATTAGGTTCAGTTTTTCAATATATTTCGTATTTGGTCTATGATGCCGTCCATAAAATTATTTAAAAAATCTATTGAAAAGTTAAAAATCGTAAATTAAAATATATGTGCAGAAGTGAGTTCATCTGATGAGAGCGGGGATATCAAAAAAATCAGAAACGCAATTCAAATTTCATTTTCTCTCTCTCTACTCTTTTCGCACCCTCTCTCTCTTTTTTAATTTTTTTTGCTAGGGCTTTACGGCTCGTCGACAGCAAGGTCATTAGAGCACGGGATCGGATTGGGGCAAGAAAACGGGCAGGAACTCGGCCATGGCCTTTTCAAGGAAGCATCCGGGCGTTCGCCTGGAGTGACTTGGGGAAACCATGGAAAACCCAGATCTGGATGCCCGGACGGGGATTCAAACCCGCGTCCTCCCGAATACGAGGCCAGAACGTTAACCGTTCACGCACCACACCCGGTACTTTTTTTTAATTTTTAGCAGCTATCAAATTCAAAGTGAATATAAGCTCCCTCTTATATGGAAGATATTGTCATATTAATCCCGTTGTTTAATGAAGTAGTATTAAACCAAAAATGACGAGCAAAATTGATCGGTTTGCTAGTAACCAAATAGGTAACATTTCAGTCTTTTCGTAGAAATGTTAAAAAGAAAAAATAAAAAAGAATCCCAATTTCACATTCTACTTGAGCAAAGACCTCAAACCGGATGCTAAAACTACAGAAATTTGCAGTCTCAATAAAATGTGGTAAAATAAGAAATTTCAATGTAGTTATGATGTAATTCTCTATAATACTTTCTCATTTTTTTTCAAGTATGTCTTTCAGTAAAGATTAAGAGGTAGTTGGAATGAAATTATCACGCTGAGCAATAACACAGCTAATTGTTACAAAATTTTATAAATCGGCAGTACTACTCTCCGCAGCTAGAGTGTAATTCTAAAATATCGTAGTAGACGGAAACGTAGTGTTTACAAAGCGTATAATACTGGTTTCCTTGTTCCTTGCCACACTGACATTCCCGCACTGAATTTCAATTTTATGCCTCAGTTTTCCTCCTACAATGTTCTGATTGAATGCCTATAAGACTTTGCAATATTTAAACGTTACAAAAGAAATTGTTGCTTGTCATTCTGAGACAGACATTATAATGTAAATTCTTTGGGTTGGAATAAAATATATAGTAGCTACAGTTTGAATTTTGGAAAAAACCGTGCCGCAAGAGAATCAATTCTTATCACCGATCAAGAAAAACAAAGTTACTTTCATAGCGTTTGTTGATTTAGAAAAAAAGCTTTTGGTAATGTAAGGCGGGACAAAATGTTCAAAATTTTAAAAAAGTCAGGTCCTACGTATCGAGATAGAAAAATATTTTATAATTGATATAAGAATCAAGTGGCTATAATAAAAGTAGAGAATCATGAGAGTCACCAATCAGTTGAAAAGTGTATCAGATATGGTTGCAGTTCATCCATACTAATATTCAACTTATATGTGGAGGAAGCTATAAAAGAAGTAAAAGAGGAATTTGACTGTGGCTTCATGAAAAAGTAGTTTCAAATATTACCCAGGAACCAGAGAGAACTTTTTAAAACTGTATGTATGGAGCATAGCACCTTATAGGTAACGAAGCATGGACTTCAGTAATGCCTGAAAGAAGGAAAATTGAAGCATTCGAAATGTGGTGCTATAGGAGGATGCTGAAAATTAAGTGGACAGTTAAACCACGAAATTAATATGTTTTGGAAATGATGGCTGACGAAAGAAGTTTGTGGAAGAATCGTAAACAAAGAAGAAACAGATTCGTGGGTGGTTTTTTTAATACATTTGCGATTGGTTATGTATGAAGCAGATAACGGTGGACGTGTTTTAAGAGAGGTGTTTTGAGATGAAGGGGATAGTGCAAAATAAGAAGGGATGGTGGTTTATATCAAACCAATCGAGAGACTGACGACAGTAAAATAAGAGATAAGAGATTGAATAAGACAGAAGGTGCCGGCCGATTGAGATCTACTCCCCCGAAACACATCGATGGGGCCGACAGCTTAACGTCCAAATCCGGCGGACGAGTCACTGTCAGAAGTTCCATACTCGCTACAGAGAGGTTTCGGATTTAAACCAGGACTTTCGTGCACCATCTGATAATTAGTAATAATGCACCGCCACCGAAACATGTCCTAGTTCTAAAACGTTCTTCAACCACCGGAGCTCAAATCAGGTGAGGCCGTATCTGACGCCGCGCATCATCACGGAGCTATAATGACCCGAAACGAGGAAGTTGGCTATAGAAGTGTAGCATTTAAAAATCAACCTTTCACCTCCGTCACATGCTGTTTGGTGCAGACGCGTAAATTCCAATTGAGGTAGCTGACTCAATCTCATACCACTGCGGCGCAAGACAATCTTCTTATATCTATCACCTTAGTAATATATGAATTTTATGAGCGGAACAGAATATAAAGTATCCGGCATCTTTAATTCCTTTAATTTATAGCTGCTAAAAATAGAAAAAAAGGGAGAGGGGTTGAAAATGAGAAAGAGAGACAGAAAAACATAAATTTGAATTGTGTTTCTGATTTCAGAGATTGTTTTGGAAACTCACACTCTCATCAAATTATCTCACTTCTACCGACATTTTATCATTTACGATTATTAACTTTGCTTTAACACTAGAACCGCCGGTACTAGAACTATACGTAGAACCGCCGATGTGGTCAAAGTGACCACTTTCTTTGTAATTGCATGCTGTTCTGATTAATGTAAATATTAATGATCTTGATAACAATGTATCACTTTAATTACATTTATTAACAGTATCACTGTATTTTACAACAACAATGGGAACATAATATTACTAAAATTAAAGAGCATTGTTCACAATATTTATCTGCAACCATACTAATTGTATTGCAGTAGTTTTAAAATTAATAGAAATTAATCATACTGGAGAAACTACGTACCCATGAATATGTTAAGAGAAAGAACAATCATAAGATATGACTATGTATATTACCTAATCCTACTTACAAGCATTACAAACTACTGTCTTTATTACTTTATATGTACACGGCCCACAAACATATCTCTTGCATTTACTGCACACTTCATTTGTATTGTTTCTGCATTTCCTCGTTTGGCATAGTTTTCTAACTTTCGTAGGAATTTCCGCTTCTTCTCTTTCTTCATCACCATCTTCCTTTTCTTCCTTTTCCTTTCCTTCCCTTGTCATCCTTTCCTTCCCTTGTCATCCTTTCCTGATTTCTTGTTTCCATATAGTCTCTACGTAATTCTTCTGCTAGATTTAGGATGAAATTCCTCCTACTTATCTTGATCCCTGTCACTAGCTTGAAAATGATCCATGCGTTGATGGCTGCTAAATCAAGGATATTGTGAAATACGTGGACAGGCCATCGACGAGTACCAGAGCGGACAGAATACTTCCTCGTCATCTTGTCCAAGACATCTACAGCAAATTTTGTGCTATTGTAGAAGCTCACTGTTTCGGGAAGGTGTTTAGAATTATTATGTATTTCAACATCTGTATGCATGGTTCTATACAGAAGAACATTTTTGTTCTTTTTCCCTTGGTAAACAGTCAGAGCACCACCTTCCCTTTTCAAGAGAACAGACGTATAAAGAGGAGTTTTCATTTTTTTACAGTGTTTGGAATTTCTTTTCTTGCACGGTTGATAGTGCCGACACGACTAGTTTTCTCTTTTTCCAGTCTCTCCCCAAGTGTGACCGTAGTGAAAAAATTATCAGTAGTCACATTTCGACCCTTATTGCGATATGGAGCTACCAACTTCATTAGTACTTGTTCTGGAAGTTTCTTATTAGGTGCCCTCTGTTCGTTCTGTCCCACACAAGGGAACCCATTACAAAGATATTTTGTTTCTACATCCGCTAGAAGCCAGAATTTGATTCCGAATTTATCAGGCTTATTCGGCATATATTGCAAATACGGACACGTGGTTCTGCTGGGGAAAAGTTGTTCGTCCACAGTGACATTTGATCCAGGTACGTAATTCAACTGACAGTTTTCTATAAAATGATTACAAGTAGTTGATATAAGTGCAAATTTGTCACTTTTCAACCGTTCCGACCGTGTATTTTTTTCATCAAAACGCAGATATTTCAAAATTTCTCGAAACCTGTTTCTGCTCATTGTGTCAGTGAAAAATGGGGCTCCCCACGTTTTCGACCACAACTCATCTACTTCAGTACATCTGGCACCTAGTGCACCACGAACATATAATAAAGCAACAAATGCATCTAATTCTTCTAAAGGCAAACTCCACGAATCATTTCCAAGAAGCCGTTGTGCCTCTGCTTCTGTGCATTTCTTTATGTGTTTCAACATTGATTGATCAACTAAAAGGCGCCAGGCACTCGAAACATTATCATTTGAGACGTGCCGCTTTGCGTGTGGAGTAGGTCCCCTTGTTTCTTTCTATATATTCTGTTGACCTATCCTACCTGGTTTAGTAACCCCGAAGTCTGCTACAGTCCACTCCGTGATCCCGTCCTTCTCCAGGAGTTTTGAGCCAGTTTCTGGAAGTGAACCCTCACTTTGTTCTCCTCTTCTACGTCGATTCTGTATTAGTCCACTTACAGGAAATGCCGCAACATGAAGTTAAAATAACAGAAAAAAATAGTTTCTTTGACATTACAAGTGAGAAACTCTACAGCAACAACTCCAATCACACTCTCTGCCTTTACGGAACTAAAGTCAACTAAACTCGTCACATTATATTGGATGAACAATATTTTAAATTCCTCAAACACCCCTTTAACTGCCAATGTGGCCTATGAACTAAACAAAAAATATTTTCATAGGAGTTTGTTTTTAAACAATTTGATGTAAAATATAATAATGTTCACTTTTACATATATGATATGTATTTTACAACAAGTGAGAAGGGGATAGTCAATGTAAAAATACTCAACTTGAGGTGGGAACGAACCCACCTCCGTAGGCCAATGCTCATCCGTTCAGCTACTTTGCCTTACGCTGAAACCTACTTCGTCCATTATATAATAAAAGTAAACATATATATATATAAAGATACAACATTTGAAGTTGAATAGTTAATGATGATCTATATAAAGAATCAAACTGTTATAACATAAATAATCAGTCAAATAAAAATAAGATAGATAGACGGGGAAGGAAAGTAAATTTCTATTTCGGGAATGTGTCTGTTCTCTTGATACCGCCTAGCTGTAAGATACGTTTCCTTGAACAGGAAATTACCACAGCACTGCCAGAAGTCAGAAATCGTGGCAACACTGGAAGAAGTAGTTGTGGCAACCTCTAACAGGAAGTAAGTGCCAACTTTCCTGTTTCCTTCGGCCAAGAAGAATACCTTTATAACACTAAATAACACGTAATAATTTATCACGATCGGCTCTTTTGGAAAGATTGAGCAATCATCTATTTTTCTGCATCTTCACAATTCGGCACACGCATTTTTGTAGATGCGGTGACAGTTTATAAAAATAGTGGAGCGTGGTGGAATAAGAGCTGACGCGCTGGCCTCTCATTCGGGAGGTTGCGGGTTCGAATCCTCGTCCGGCCATCCAGATTTGGGTTTCAATGATTTCCACAAATCACTCTATGTGAATACTGGAAAGGTTCCTTTAAAGGCCATTGGAGAAATCCTTGCTACAACTCCTTTCACGCCTCTAATGACCTCGATGTCGACAACGCGTAAAACCATAAGCAAAAAAGGAAAAAGAATGTATGCTTCGCCTCATGTCTTTGAGCAAGCATTGAACTTCATCTTTAATATCTAAGTCGGTCAAATATTTTCGCAGCTTAGGAAAAGGTGGTAGTCACTGTGGGCCAAGTCTGCAACTGTATGGTGGGTGGGTGATTATTTTCCAACCAAAGTTTTGCAGAAGAGCGACGGTGTGGACCAGCTCTGTCGTGAACAATGCTTGCTTCCATTGCTTACATTTCGTCTTCTTCGGTTCTGAATTGACTTTCTGAGTTTTTTCAGTGTTTTACAGTAGCTGTAGTAGTAGGAGTTGTTGTGGTCGCAGCTTGCATTAACCGGACTAACAATGACTCCTTCCCATTCAATTTTTTTCCCTTCTTATGGCATTTACGTTTCGTTAACGTCGAGGTCGTTAGAGGCGGGGAAGGACTGCGGAAAAGTAACTGGAAGAAATTCGGTCCTTGGCTTTTTAAAGGAACTATACCACCATTTGCCTGGAGTGATTTGGGGAAACCAAAGAAAACCCAAATCTCGATAGATGGAGGTATTCGAAGCCGTCTCCTCCCGAATGCGACACCATTATCTTAACTTTTTTCATTACTAGTCGTATTTGGCCTACGATTACATCCATAAAATTATTTAAAAATTTACTTAAAGCAAAGTTAATAATCGTAAATGATAAAATGTCGGTAGAAGTGAGATAATTTGATGAGAGGGTGAGTTTCCAAAACAATCTCTGAAATCAGAAACGCAATTCAAATTTATGTTTTTCTGTCTCTCTTTCTCATTTTCAACCCCTCTCCCTTTTTTTCTATTTTTAGCAGCTATAAATTAAAGGAATGCTTTATATTCTGTTCCGCTCATAAAATTCATATATTACTAAGGTGATAGATATAAGAAGATTGTCTTGCGCCGCAGTGGTATGAGATTGAGTCAGCTACCTCAATTGGAATTTACGCGTCTGCACCAAAAGCATGTGACGGAGGTGAAAGGTTGATTTTTAAATGCTACACTTCTATAGCCAACTTCCTCGTTTCGGGTCATTATAGCTCCGTGATGATGCGCGGCGTCAGATACGGCCTCACCTGATTTGAGCTCCGGTGGTTGAAGAACTTTTTAGAACTAGGACATGTTTCGGTGGCGGTGCATTATTACTAATTATCAGATGGTGCACGAAAGTCCTGGTTTAAATCCGAAACCTCTCTGTAGCGCGTATGGAACTTCTGACAGTGACTCGTCCGCCGGATTTGGACGTTAAGCTGTCGGCCCCATCGATGTGTTTCGGGGGAGTAGATCTCAATCGGCCGGCACCTTCTGTCTTATTCAATCTCTTATCTCTTATTTTACTGTCGTCAGTCTCTCGATTGGTTTGATATAAACCACCATCCCTTCTTATTTTGCACTATCCCCTTCATCTCAAAACACCTCTCTTAAAACACGTCCACCGTTATCTGCTTCATACATAACCAATCGCAAATGTATTAAAAAAACCACCCACGAATCTGTTTCTTCTTTGTTTACGATTCTTCCACAAACTTCTTTCGTCAGCCATCATTTCCAAAACATATTAATTTCGTGGTTTAACTGTCCACTTAATTTTCAGCATCCTCCTATAGCACCACATTTCGAATGCTTCAATTTTCTTTCTTTCAGGCATTCCTGAAGTCCATGCTTCGTTACCATAAGGTGCTATGCTCCATACATACAGTTTTAAAAAGTTCTCTCTGGTTCCTGGGTCAATATTTGAAACTACTTTTTCATGAACCACAGTCAAATTCCTCTTTTACTTCTTTTATAGCTTCCTCCACATATAAGTTGAATATTAGTATGGATGAACTGCAACCATATCTGATACACTTTTCAACTGATTGGTGACTCTCATGATTCTCTACTTTTATTATAGCCACTTGATTCTTATATCAATTATAAAATATTTTTCTATCTCGATACGTAAGACCTGACTTTTTTTAAATTTTGAACATTTTGTCCCGCCTTACATTACCAAAAGCTTTTTTTCTAAATCAACAAACGCTATGAAAGTAACTTTGTTTTTCTTGATCGGTGATAAGAATTGATTCTCTTGCGGCACGGTTTTTCCAAAATTCAAACTGTAGCTACTATATATTTTATTCCAACCCAAAGAATTTACATTATAATGTCTGTCTCAGAATGACAAGCAACAATTTCTTTTGAACGTTTAAATATTGCAAAGTCTTATAGGCATTCAATCAGAACATTGTAGGAGGAAAACTGAGGCATAAAATTGAAATTCAGTGCGGGAATGTCAGTGTGGCAAGAAACAAGGAAACCAGTATTATACGCTTTGTAAACACTACGTTTCCGTCTACTACGATATTTTAGAATTACACTCTAGCTGCGGAGAGTAGTACTGCCGATTTATAAAATTTTGTAACAATTAGCTGTGTTATTGCTCAGCGTGATAATTTCATTCCAACTACCTCTTAATCTTTACTGAAAGACATACTTGAAAAAAATGAGAAAATATTATAGAGAATTACATCATAACTACATTGAAATTTCTTATTTTACCACATTTTATTGAGACTGCAAATTTCTGTAGTTTTAGCATCCGGTTTGAGGTCTTTGCTCAAGTAGAATGTGAATGGATTCTTTTTTATTTTTTTAACATTTCTACGAAAAGACTGAAATGTTACCTATTTGGTTACTAGCAAACCGATCAATTTTGCTCGTCATTTTTGGTTTAATACTACTTCATTAAACAACGGGATTAATATGACAATATCTTCCATATAAGAGGGAGCTTATATTCACTTTGAATTTGATAGCTGCTAAAAATTAAAAAAAAGTACCGGGTGTGGTGCGTGAACGGTTAACGTTCTGGCCTCGTATTCGGGAGGACGCGGGTTTGAATCCCCGTCCGGGCATCCAGATCTGGGTTTTCCATGGTTTCCCCAAGTCACTCCAGGCGAACGCCCGGATGCTTCCTTGAAAAGGCCATGGCCGAGTTCCTGCCCGTTTCTTGCCCCAATCCGATCCCGTGCTCTAATGACCTTGCTGTCGACGAGCCGTAAAGCCCTAGCAAAAAAAATTAAAAAAGAGAGAGAGAGGTGCGAAAAGAGTAGAGAGAGAGAAAATGAAATTTGAATTGCGTTTCTGATTTTTTTGATATCCCCGCTCTCATCAGATGAACTCACTTCTGCACATATATTTTAATTTACGATTTTTAACTTTTCAATAGATTTTTTAAATAATTTTATGGACGGCATCATAGACCAAATACGAAATATATTGAAAAACTGAACCTAATGGCTGAGCGTTAACGCTATGGCTCCGCATTCGAGAGGAAGCGGGTTTGAATTCCTATCCTGGCTATCCAGATTTGGATTTTCCTTCGTTTCTCCAAGTCACTTCGTGTGAATGGCGGGATTATTTCTTCGAAAACCCATGGTCCGAATTCCTTCCCATTCCTTGTCTCCATTCCCTTCCCACCTTTAATGACTTAGAAGTCGACGAATCGTAAATCCAGACGCATAATAAGAAATTGGTATAGTAATATTATTTAGTTTTTCGTCTCCTTGACGATGGTGCGAACTCGTTATAGTCCACCTAACGTAACCACACGACACTATTTCGACGATGTTGAAGCCCGAGAAGATTTCTTTCAGTGTTACCTCTGTGAAAGCTTTCATAGTTACGTGTGCAGTTTATTAAGAAGCACTCAGTTATAAGTCTTTCCTTAAGTATGTTATGTCCTGACGCAAGCAGGTAAGAGTCGATGTTATATTTTACGCATAACGCAGTTGTAGGTTCGACTTGTTTAAAATAAATGCAAAAAAATAATTGGAAAACCTAGACTCGAACCGAGGACCACGCGTTTACAAGACTAGATGGTTAGCCACAAGCAAACGGAGCTCATTTTCACAGACGGCTCGTGCAGTGGGTAAACAACCTTATCCTGCCTCGGAAGTCAGTTACATTCAACTGGCATTAGACAATTATCCGAAATAATCTCTTTATAATCGTTTCAATAGTTTTGTAGAACCACAAACTCTGGATCTTTGAACATTTACACCCACTTCTCGGATCACACACCCCATTATGTGTTGCATTATTGCAACTGAATAGCCACATCAATATATAAATAAATATCGTTATAATTTTACGCTAATCATTTGGAATAAAATGTATAACTGAACCTCATTTTTACTGCGCTTTAGTGCAATCCTTGTTAATAACAACTTTAACGATATGTTTCACGATCTTAATTTAAGAAAAGTGTAGCTGGAACCGAATTTCGTCCGATTGAGGTATGGTCGGCGATATCTTGCCTAATATTACAGTCAATCCAGGGACAGGAAAATGCGTTACTTGTTTCGAGATCTGTCAATAGCTTTTTACTGAAATGTGGGGAATGATAGATGAACTACCAAGAAGAATCGTCAATGGGCGGGCGGAGTCTTCTTTTTTTTTTTTTTTTTTTTTTTTTTTTTTTTTTTTTTTTTTTTGGCTTTAGCCTTAGGCTAATTTAGCCAGTTACATGGAGTAATGGTGCTCTTGTATTTATATTATGCCTTTAGTTTTAGCCACATACATGTAGATTAAGCTAATCGCTTTCTTATTGGGCGCGGCGAGAGTTATGATCACATCTGCGATGTTTTCTATGTGAAGAGCGTCTTTTAATAAGTTCTTCTATATTCGCGGTGGCGCCTACATCTTAGAAGGAAGTGGTAGATATCCTCCACTTCGTCACAGGATTCGCAGTTCGGAGAATCCGAGACCTTCATTAGAAATTTTTTATCATTTAAGCCAGGTGTGCCCCGTTCTTAATCTACTAATCAGCGTGATTGCCTTTCTATGCAGATCCACTTCCTGGAACCATGGTTTCATCGTAACTTTACTGGCGATGGCGCGGTACCATAGCCCTTTCCCTTGGGCCTTTTCGTTCCATTTTCTTTCCCATGCGTTGAGAGCTCTTGCTGAGGCGATCGTTCTGAAATCGGTATAAGGCACTGGTATGTTCTCAGTATCGGGAACCTGGAGATGTCGTCGAGCTATTTTGTCCGCTAGCTCGTTCCCTGTCACTCCCACGTGACCCGGGATCCATTGTAGGCACACTTCTATGCCTCTGTGTATGGCTTTCCAAGTTCTCTGCCAACTTCATATGTCAGGTAGTTTCTGCACTGGCCTTTAGGAATGCCTATGATAGCCTGTAAGGCACTTTGGAATCCGAACATATCACTGCTTTTGTCTGTACTGACCGTTGTATATATTGTATGGCCCTCAGGATTGCGTACATCTCGGATGAGAAGATTGAGAATTCTGCCGGCAATCTACAAGCTTCATAAACGCCACAGTCTGCATCGACCCAAGCAGCCGCGCTGGTGGATTGCATTACCCTTGATCCATCGGTAAATACTTTCCGCCATTCCTTCCATCGTGTGTTCAAGGTTTCTAATGCCCATTGCTTCAATTCTAACTGAAGGGTGGTTTTTTTGTCTACCGAGCCCTTGATCAAGGACAGGTGGATTCGCGACGAGATCTCCGCCCTTTGCCACGTATCTTCTTCGCTGAACATCTCGTTGATCTCTTGTCTGTGTATATTCCACAGGGCCGTTGTCTGAAAATACTGTATCAGGCTGGGTTTTTTCTGTTGTTGACGTGATTTGGCTGAACTTTCATGGGCAAGGAGCTGCACCTTCCTCTGTAGGGGATGTGACTTCATGGACCACACCTTTAGCCAGAAGTTCAACCCCAATTTACTTCTTCTTGTACTCAACGGTGGAATGGCTAATTCTGCCTCCATCACGGCGATGGGGGTGGATTTCACAAAGCCTCCGATTACTCGCAGAGCTGCTGATTGAATGCAGTCCAATTTTGTTAGAAGAGACTTGGCGGCAGTTTGATACAGGAACCCCCCGTATTCCATTCGGCTCCTCAGTAGAGAGCAGAATACATGCCGGAGTAGTCGAGGGTCCGCACCCCAGGTCGGGGCGGCGAGGGCTTTGAAACAGTTCAGGCGTTGCATACATGATTGCTGCAGTTCCATGATATGCTTTCTCCATGTTAATTTTGAATCTAACCACATTCCCAGGAATTTGATCTCTTTAACTAACTCCAGTGTGTGTCCATTTAGTGTAATTGCACAGTCTTTTCCTTGTAGCTGTCTTTGCGTAAACACACAAATTTTGCTTTTTTCGATTGATATTTCTAGCCCTTTGTCCAGCAATCTCTTTTGTATCAGCTTCAATTGCTCCTCTAGTATTCTGCGGGCCGTTTCTATGTCCGGGTGAGATATATATACAACAAAATCATCCGCATATTGGAGGAAGGATACTAGGCCCTTTAGGATGTTACATAGGTCTGCCATGTAGATATTGAATAGTAAGGGGCTCATTGGATCGCCCTGCGGTAAACCTTGGAAGACTAGCCGACTGATTCTGTCTCCCTCCGCTGTAAACACTGAATTCACTCTTCGGGCGAGGTATCGGCCACACCATGAGCATACTTGCTAGGTATGCCCATCTTTTTCATAATGCCCACAAGTATATCTATCTGCACATTGTTATAAGCATCCTTAATATCCAGGAAGCAGCCACTAAATAGTTTCTTCTTGTGAATGACAGCTGAATATCTGTCACCAGCGTGCTGATATTGTCTAAGGTGCTGAAGCGTTTTCGAAAGCCCATAGTTCTCGTATCAAGTAACCTATGATGCTCCAGGTGCCACTCGATCCTGTTTTTGATCATTGCACTCATCAGTTTTGTCGGGCACGGCAGGAGAGAAATGGGGCGATATGACGAGATGATGTTCTTCTTCCTGTGGGGTTTACACACGGGAATAACGATTACCTCCCGCCACTGGTCAGGAACATAGGAGAGGTCAATCATAGTATTGTAGAGATCCAGCATGGCTTCCTTCGCTTTAAGAGGAAGTTTGTCGATCATTGTGTAGGTAATGGCGTCCATCCCCGGAGCAGTATCTTTCTTCCGTAGGGCGTGCAATAGTTCTGATAGGTGAAAACAGGGTTCCGTCGATCCTGTTGGGACGTCGTCTACTTCCCTACTCTTGTGATATTCCTCCTGTTTTGGTACATATGGAGGAGTGAACGAGGCTAGGAACTCCTCTGCTGCTTGTCTGTCTGACGATATCCAACTGGTAGCGGCCTCTCACCCTTGAACCACTTCAGTTTCCGCCAAGTCTCTTGGGTCGTCACACCATATTTTAAATTGGAGCAAAAACTCTTCCAGCCTTCTCGTTTGGCCTTTCTAATGGTATCTCGTGCTTCAGCCGTTCTTTTCTTGAGTTCTACCAATTCTCCTGAGTGGCGGCGTGCAAATATGTTCTGGTAGCCAAGCGCCGCCTGGCGACAGCTCGTGAGCAGTCACTGTTCCACCAAGGTTTTCTAGTGAGCTCTCTTCTAGTGTGAGTTTTAACCTCTGGTATAGCCTCTTCTGCAGCAGCCTCCACTATTCTTTGAAATTCGTTGTACCGACATTGGATATCGTCGGTTGCACCTTCCCACTGCTCCAACAGCGTGCTGATCTTTCCTTCGTAGCGAGCCCAGTTAGCCCTGTTACACAACCACCGTCTGCTTGAGTGCCGGCGGACAGATGGGAGATTCCAATCTAATGATAATTTGAGGACGCAGTGATCACTTCCGATAGTCTCTGGTAGCAGATCCCATTTCGCTCTATGCATTAGGTTCATCGATATGAGAGTAATATCTGGAGAAGATTTCTCTGACTAGGAGCACCAAGTCTAGTTCCATGTTTGTTGTTAAGAACGGCAAATGAAGAGGCTGATATGGCATGGGCGAGCTCGATTCCCTGCGTGTCTACATAACTATCTTGCCATAACGAATGGTGAGCGTTGAAGTCGCCTCCAACCACACTATTTGCCGGCAGCTGATGGAATACAGCCGACCAATCTTCTTCCTTTAGGTTGACTTGAGGTGGTTTATATATGACGGTGGCCGCTTTGATAGGTCCATCGTAAGAGAGCTCGACAGAGAGCATTTCTACGTTGGCAATTGGTGCCGCTAATCTGCGCACGGAGCAATTAATGTGGCTTCCACCAAGATGGCAACTCCCCCGTGCCCATCATCTCTGTCTTTCCGAAACACACTAAAATTCTTGATGTTTATGTTCGACGAGCTGCGCAGCCATGTTTCCGATATAAGGACTAGGTCGGCCTTATGTTCTGTTATGGTTCTTTGAAATTCGTCCCATTTTGGTAATAGGCTACGTGCGTTCCACTGTAACACTGTCAATTTAGTCCTTCTAGCCATTTTTAATTAACAGATTTGCAGCCTCCGATGTGGTTCCACTTGGCCCCATTTCTTTAATTTCTTGAAGCACTTGTCGACACGCTTCGTCCTGAATTTTCTTCACTGTGGTGGCTGCCAGCTTGCCTTTCATCTGTTGTGCCAGCAGTTTGACCACTATTTTGACTATTATATTAACCATGTCTTCTCCTGCCTCTCTACTAGTTTGTTCTTTGCTGGTTACTTCTTCGGTTTGGGTCGCTATAGATTCCTTGGGAGTACTGACGGTACTTTGGCAGTGCTCCCTGATTTGCTTCATTCCCTGTGGCATCGTCACCGCGCTGTACCTTTTACTCTGTATAGGTGGGAATTCCGCTGCCTTGTATTGGTAACTTTGTTGTATACTCCTCTTGTTTTCCGTCGCCATTTTTGCTTTGTCCTCTTCTTGTCGCTTCCGTTCGGGGCATTTCCTATCGTTCGCTTTGTGGTCACCTCCACAGTTTACGCATTTTTGGACCTCATTTGAGCAGCTGGATATGTTGTGTTCTTCACCACACTTCATACATCTTTCTTTTCCTTTACAGAATTTGGCCGTATGACCAAATCTATAGCATTTGAAGCACTGCGTTACTGGAAATATGTAGGGAGCCACCTTGAATCTCAGGTAGAAAATCTCGATTTCCTCTGGCAGGAATTGGCTATCAAAAGTTATGAGCACAGTTTGCAGGGGAACTGTTTCCACCTTGCCGTCATTGAATACTTTCTTGGTAAATCGCCGTACATCGATAATCGGTGCCGACGAAACAGCGTTAATCCTTAATTCTTCTTCTGCTAGGTCCGTAGGCACAAACTTGATTATCCCTTTCCGTTCTACTCGGTTAGCCGGTATATAAGCCTGCAGACCCAAGGATTGAAGAAACATCTTGTTTTCAACGAAGCCATTAGCAGTGTTGGCATTCAAAAATTCCATAGACATTCTGTTTTTCCCAAGTTGATTGAGTCGTTTCAGCCCAGTGACCTTGTTATAAAAAATTTTCCCCAGCTGAATTGGGTGTAGAGAAGCACTGTCTGATGCGTTCTCGATTATAACCATATATGGACCCTCTGCATGGTCATTATAAAGCCTCTTCCGCATTGCCGGCGCGGGGGGTTCCGCTTGACTGCTTCTTCTCTTACTTGGCTTGCCTGACTAGTTGTCAGATGGTTACATAAGGTGTTCAACTGATGGCCTCCATCTCCTGACGCTCTACTGGGATTTGTTTGAGGTGGGGTCGCTAGGCTGCACGCTACCTCCTTACCTCTGCTAGGAATCGACTCAGTGATCATCGGTTCTTCAATTTTCTCTTTCGTGACGTTTCTCCTGTCTGCAGCTTTACGTTTCTTCCTCAGATTGTACTTTTCTTCTTCGTCGGTGTCGTTTAGGTTTGCCTCCTTTGTCTTCCTCGCTGTCTCCATCATCTCTTGGTCACTCTGGTACACGGTATACGCCTCTTCTTTTCTCGGGTCGATTCCATCACTTGCTTCCGCCATTTCCTCTCGCCCTCCGGCAGAAGGGTCCGACGAGATGAGCTCAGCCAAGGATGTATTGACACAGTTAGGTTGTCTTCTCTAGATGAAAATACTATAACTGTCCGCTGATTCACCAAAAGTTCTGTGAATATAGCACGACCGCAGTTAGCACTGTTGATAGTCGCCGGAAGATGAGTCCGCTTCGCTGCCACTAACACTCGCGCAGGTAAACACGTCTCACTTCCTCACTCTATCGCACCGCTTACTTCCTTACTCGTCGGTTGCAAGCAGCAAACTGGGGCAGAGTCTTCCTGCTTTGTTCGAGGCTTGACTTAAGGAAATGAATAACAGATGGCGCTGATGTTTAATACGCGCAATGATGTCCACATTGTGCGAAATAAGGGACTTAGACTCAGGCGCGCACAGTCAATTTTTTTTGCCAATGAGTGTACATACTGTACTAATGTACAACACTTGTAAGTACGCTTAACATATAAAAGTATTGCCTATTCATTTAATTAATTAAAACTCTTTTTCTTTAAAAATAGTTTTTTTCTCTCATTTTCAAAATACATACAGTAATTAATTAAAATAGACCCTTTTTCGGAAATAATCCAATTATCCGAAATTTTGATTATACGAACGGGGTCCGGTCCCAATTGCTTCGGATAATTGGAGTTCTACTGTAATGTTTTTGCGAAGAAACTGGTGCGTGTATCAATGCGAACACGTGCAAGAAGTGAAACTTCTATGGGTTAGACACGCTTTTTTCTGTGTATTTATTTTTATGTATTTGATGTTTCTTCCGCACTCGAGTGGATACGATATTATTTTTAATGGTTTTGTACAGCAAATAGGAACTATTTACTGTAAAAAAGCATTAAAAATTTATGCTATTTATTTATATTAATAATTTGGTGTCTCCAATGGTTCCAATTTAATGGAAAAAAACGGGAATTTACTAATGTAATTTAAATGTGTTTTTGGAGAGATATCTTCCATCAAATATTTCTCTTGTAGAAGCAATTTATGTTTTAATGTTTTTTATGACGTCTATCATCGAAACAGCTAGTTAATTCTTCGAAGAATAACAGACTATTATTTCGATGAATTTAAAAACTAGCAGAGTTCCCGGCGTTGCCCACTAGAGTTGGCGTTGATTTACCCATATGATGTTTTTATTCCCGCAATGAGAAACGTGCACCAAGTTTCATACAATTTGTGCCATCAATATCCGGAATTACCTAGATACACCCACACCCTACCAAGAAAGGAGTGGGTTTAATTTGATTTAACCGTACACCATTATTATTCGTCTGAGCAGATTCAGACTTACCAAGCTTCATTGATTTCGAACAGGCTATTTCCGGTACTAAACTAAACGCCGATTTAGCAGCACAGGTCTAAGAATGGAGTGGTTTCGATGCTTTGATACGGAATATCAGTTTTCATTTTAGTCCACGTTACATTTCAACCTAATTACATTTGCTAATGTTGCTGTTCGAAAATCGAAACATTACGCACATTATTACATACCACATAAATAAAAATGTATCTGGAATGTGTCTGTTTATTCCGGTATCACTAAAAAATACATATTTCGAATAGATTTTCAGAATTTGAAAGTTTGAGTTCAAATTAAAATTTTATGTATGTCTTAAGCCGTTACGACACATTTACTTCAAGAATAATCAAGCATTATATGAAAACTGCTGAATCAATTTTGATAGAGTTTTATTAGTATCAAACAGATGTATCTCATTGTGCTGACTCATCTGCAGCTGGAACTAAACAATTTCTCAGTATGCTACTTCATCTGGGGCAGTTCTATCATTACCGTGGCGCCACAGTCTGATGATTAATTCTTGTAGAACTCCACAAAACAAATTGAAAATAAGATTTTTTGATATCTCGCTTGGTTTTCGAGGTATATCATTTAAAAAATCAGTTACGGGTATAGTTCCTTGTGCTTTTTCTGGCGTTTCTTCTGGTCCAGGCCGTATTTCAACCTGACAACAACCACAAGAAAGAAAATAAAACATCTCTAAAGCATTTCCACAGTGTATACATAGTGGTTTTGGTGATTTGTTTTTTCT
>JARYHS010011408.1:301531443-301719898 GCA_031002005.1 Vandiemenella viatica | reverse complement strand
TAAGGACTGTAGCAAGCGGTCACGAATCGAGCGGTCTTCTCTGTACTTTCTCTATACTTTCGATCAACCCCTTACGAAACGGATCCCAAATGGCACAACAATTGTCCAAATGTGGACGCACAAGAGATTTTGTACGCTATCTCCTTTGTTTGTTCATTACAATTTTTCAATATTCGACCTATGAATCGCTGCCTAGAATTAGCTCTACCTACCAACGAATCATGTGTAAGTCCATTTCATGTTCCTTTGTACTGTTACTCCCAAATATTTCATAGAATCGACCATATCAATAACTGAATTGTTTAACTCGTATTTCTGAACAATTGGATTCTTTTTATTAGTTATGCATTGTCTTGCACTTTTTACAATTTATCGTAAGTTGCCACTCAGCGCACCATGCCAAAATAATATCCAGATCACGCTGAATTTCTGAGCAATCGGCCAAATTCCTTACTCCCTATAAATAACCGCATCATCAGCAAACAATCTAAAAAGTCTTTTTACTTTGTCTCCAAAATCGTTTATAAAAATAAAAAAGAAGTGGTCCTATTACACTTCCTTGAGGTACCCCCGATGGAACATCTAGACTAGAAGAACTTTCTCCTTCAACGACGACATACTGCGACCGACCAGTTAGAAAATCCTTTATCCATTCACAAAGCTGATCCGATATACCGTACGCTCGTAGCTTCGCTAAAAGGCGGTTGTGTGGCACAGAGTCAAAGGCTTTCTGAAAATCTAAAAAATGGCATCTACTTGTGAACCTGAATCAATAACTTTCATTACGTCGTGTGTAAATAGGGCCAGCTGTGTTCACATTATCTTTTCTTCCGAAATCCGTGTTGATTTGTTGTAAGCAAATTATTATCGTCTAGAAATTTCATAATGTTCGAGCATATAATATGCTCCATACCTCTACTACAAACAGATGTTATAGATATTGGACGATAGTTTCCAGGATCACTTCGATCACCACACGAGTTTTCGAGATGGCTGAGTGCAGTTACAAGAACTGATTATATTACTCACGGTTATGACAAAACCATTCGGTGCCTAGGCAGGGACATGACAACATAACACATTTTCCGTCACGGTGGTGACGATATTCTAAGACCTACTACGTAGGTGACAATTTTCGAAGGTTCGATTATGAGAAGTGAAATGAAAATGTGAAACATCTGCATCTTCGTTCGGACTTTCAATTGTCCGAGCTTGCCTTTTTGTAAGCACTGTTTGTTTATGGTCTCCTAAACAAAAGTGAAAACGTCTTTCATCGAAGGTACCTTACTGGTACCATTCTATGAAGTGGCATCAATCAGCAATTACTATACGGTTACGAAGGAAGGAAAGGTGCCTTACCATCCGTAACAAGATCACTGTAGACAGATCAAGTGGTTATTTATCGTCCCGAATACAACTGCATCCACGTCGTAAATTCTACGATCATACTCCCTCCCCCCCTTTGGCAGACGCAACAAAAAACTTTGTTAAGCCCTAAATGAATATTTCCCAAATAAGTAATGGTGCTACTCTTAAGATCGGTATAGATAAGATTCTCATGCATTCTATATAACAGTTGAATGGGCTAGAGCCGAACATTGTAAATGATTTGCTAAATTCCTTCTATCAATGTTTCATGTTGAAAAAATGTTTCATTATAGTATTATTATTATTGAATAAATCCATATAATTTAAATGCATTGAATATCATATTAACTTAACAACTTCGCTCATTTGATGCATGACCCCATCATATAATTTTGTGTGATTAAGTGTGTTCATGTTCAGGAGTCATACGAGCATATTATAATGAAATTCGTTTTTATACAATTTTTGTGCAGATCGTATCACAACCTCCTAGACGGGAACAAAAAATTAATTATAATTAAAATAATCATACTGTGGAACAGTGGTACACCACAAGTTATTAACTGTGTGTCAGGACCAGAAGCAAGTGCAAATTTTCGGTGACAATTCTCCGATGGACCTGCGTTAATCACAAATTAATATATTTATTGCTGCTTTAAATAATTTTTCCCCTCAATAACCCATGTACCGACTCACAGAATTCAAAGAACAACCAAGATAATGAATATGGATAAATAAAAAACCGTACGTACGCAGCAATTGGCTAACGTACAAGAAAGAAAACTCAACTAATCAGTTGCAATAATGCAACACATAATGGGGTGTGTGGTCCGAGAAGTGGGTGTAAATGTTCAAAGATCCAGAATTTTTAGTTCTACAAAACTATTGAAACGATTATAAAGAGATTATTTAGGATAATTGTCTAATGCCAGTTGAATGTTACTGACTTCCGAGGCAGGATAAGGTTGTTTACCCACTGCACGAGCCGTCTGTGAACATGAGCTCCGTTTGCTTGTGGCTAACCATCTAGTCTTGTAAACGCGTGGTTCTCGGTTCGAGTCTAGGTTTTCCAATTATTTTTTTGCATTTATTTTAAACAAGTCGAACCTACAACTGCGTTATGCGTAAAATATAACATCGACTCTTACCTGCTTGCGTCAGGACATAACATACCTAACGAAAGACTCATAACTGAGTGCTTCTTAATAAACTACACACGTAACTATGAAAGCTTTCACAGAGGTAACACTGAAAGAAATCTTCTCGGGCTTCAAATCGTCGAAATAGTGTCGTGTGGTTACGTTAGGTGGATTATAACGAGTTCGCACCATCGTCAAGGAGACGAAAAACTAAATAATATTACTATACCAATTTCTTATTATGCGTCTGGATTTACGATTCGTCGACTTCTAAGCATTAAAGGTGGAAGAGAATGGAGACAAGGAATGGGAAGGAATTCGGACCATGGGTTTTCGAAGAAATAATCCCGCCATTCACACGAAGTGACTTGGAGAAACGAAGGAAAATCCAAATCTGGATAGCTGGATAGGAATTCAAACCCGCTTCCTCTCGAATGCGGAGCCATAGCGTTAACGCTCAGCCATTAGGTTCAGTTTTTCAATATCTTTTGTATTTGGTCTATGATGCCGTCCATAAAATTATTTAAAAAATCTATTGAAAAGTTAAAAATCGTAAATTAAAATATATGTGCAGAAGTGAGTTCATCTGATGAGAGCGGGGATATCAAAAGAATCTCTGAAATCAGAAACGCAATTCAAATTTCATTTTCTCTCTCTCTACTTTTCACCACCTCTCTCTCTTTTTTATTTTTTTTTGCTAGGGCTTTACGGCTCGTCGACAGCAAGGTCATTAGAGGCGGGATCGGATTGGGGCGAGAAAACGGGCAGGAACTCGGCCATGGCCTTTTCAAGGAATAATCCGGGCGTTCGCCTGGAGTGATTGGAGAAACCATGGAAACCCAGATCTGGATGCCCGACGGGGATTCAAACCCGCGTCCTCGCGAATACGAGGCCAGAACGTTAACCGTTCACGCACCACACCCGGTACTTTTTTTAATTTTTAGCAGCTATCAAATTCAAAGTGAATATAAGCTCCGTCTTATATGGAAGATATTGTCATATTAATCCCGTTATTTAATGAAGTAGTATTAAACCAAAAATGACGAGCAAAATTGATCGGTTTGCTAGTAACCAAATAGGTAACATTTCAGTCTTTTCGTAGAAATGTTAAAAAAAAAAAAAAATCCAATTCACATTCTAAGACCTCAAACCGGATGCTAAAACTACAGAAATTTGCAGTCTCAATAAATTGTGGTAAAATAAGAAATTTCAATGTAGTTATGATGTAATTCTCTATAATATTTTCTCATTTTTTTTCAAGTATGTCTTTCAGTAAAGATTAAGAGGTAGTTGGAATGTAATTATCACGCTGAGCAATAACATAGCTAATTGTTACAAAATTTTATAAATCGGCAGTACTACTCTCCGCAGCTAGAGTGTAATTCTAAAATATCGTAGTAGACGGAAAAACAAAGCGTGTAATACTGGTTTCTTTGTTTCTTGCCACACTGACATTCCCGCACTGAATTTCAATTTTATGCCTCAGTTTTCCTCCTACAATGTTCTGATTGAATGCCTATAAGACTTTGCAATATTTAAACTTTCAAAAGAAATTGTTGCTTGTCATTCTGAGACAGACATTATAATGTAAATTCTTTGGGTTGGAATGAAATATACAGTAGCTACAGTTTGAATTTTGAAAAACCGTGCCGCAAGAGAATCAATTCTTATCACCGATCAAGAATGTTCAAATTTTTTTAAAACAGTCAGGTCTTACGTATCGAGATAGAAAAATATTTTATAATTGATATAAGAATCAAGTGGCTATAATAAAAGTAGAGAATCATGAGAGTCACCAATCAGTTGAAAAGTGTAACAGATATGGTTGCAGTTCATCCTTACTAATATTCAACTTATATGTGGAGGAAGCTATAAAAGAAGTAATAGAGGATTTTGAATGTGGCTTCATGAAAAAGTAGTTTCAAATATTGACCAGGAACCAGAGAGAACTTTTTAATACTGTATGCAGGGCCGGCGTTACTGAGGGGTAAGCGGGGCAAAAGTACCCGGGCCCGCTCCCAAAGGGGGCCCTCAGGCGAGGGTGCCTAGCTAAATAAAAACCAAACAGAAAAAACCTTTTCTAAAAAGCTGTTAATTGATTTTTTGGATTAAATTTTCTGCCTGTATCCAAAAAATCAAAGTTTAAAGTAAAAAAAAATCGAGGTCAGGGTGGGGGGTGGGGACCGAGAACACTTACCCGGGGCCCAAGAATCCTAGCGCCGGCCCTGACTGTATGTATGGAGCATAGCACCTTATGGTAACGAAGCATTGACGTGAGGAATGCCTGAAAGAAGGAAAATTGAAGCATTCGAAATGTGGTGCTATAGGAGGATGCTGAAAATTAAGTGAACAGTTAAACCACGAAATTAATATGTTTTGGAAATGATGGCTGACCAAAGAAGTTGTGGATGAATCGTACACAAAGAAGAAACAGATTCGTGGGTGGTTTATTAATACATTTGGGATTGGTTTTGTATGAAGCAGATAACGGTGGACGTGTTTTAAGAGAGGTGTTTTGAGATGAAGGGGATAGTGCAAAATAAGAAGGGATGGTGGTTTATCAACCAATCGAGAGACTGACGACAGTAAAATAAGATAAGAGATGAAATAAGACAGAAGGTGCCGGCCGATTGAGACCTACTCCCCGAAACACATCGATGGGGCCGACAGCTTAACGTCCAAATCCTGCGGACGAGTCACTGTCAGAAGTTCCATACGCGCTACAGAGAGGTTTGGGATTTAAACCAGGACTTTCGTGCACCATCTGATAATTAGTAATAATGCACCGCCACCGAAACATGCTAGTTCTAAAAAGTTCTTCAACCACCGGAGCTCAAATCAGGTGACGCCGTATCTGACGCCGCGCATCATCACGGAGCTATAATGACCCGAAACGAGGAAGTTGGCTATAGAAGTGTAGCATTTAAAAATCAACCTTTAACCTCCGTCACATGCTGTTTGGTGCAGACGCGTAAATTCCAATTGAGGTAGCTGACTCAATCTCATACCACTGCGGTGCAAGACAACCTTCTTATATCTATCACCTTATAATATATGAATTTTATGAGCGGAACAGAACATAAAGCATCCGGCATCTTTAATTCCTTTAATTTATAGCTACTAAAAATAGAAAAAAAGGGAGAAGGGTTGAAAATGAGAAAGAGAGACAGAAAAAAAAAAATTTGAATTGCGTTTCTGATTTCAGAGATTGTTTTGGAAACTCACCCTCTAATCAAATATCTCACTCGACCGACATTTTATCATTTACGATTATTAACTTTGCTTGAAGTAGATTTTTAAATAATTTTATGGATGTAATCGTAGACCAAATACGACTAGTAATGAAAAGTGCAGCTAATGGTGTCGCATTCGGGAGGAGACGGCTTCGAATACCTCCATCTATCGAGATTTGGGTTTTCTTTGGTTTCCCCAAATCACTCCAGGCAAATGGTGGTATAGTTCCTTTAAAAAGCCAAGACCGAATTTCTTCCAGTTCCTTTTCCGCAGTCCTTCCCCGCCTCTAACGACCTCGACGTTGACGAAACGTAATGCCATAAGAAGGAAAAAAATTGAATGGGAAGGAGTCATTGTTAGTCGGGTTAATGCAAGCTGCGACCACAACAACTACTACTACTACTACAGCTACTGTAAAACACAGAAAAAACTCAGAAGTTCAATTCAGAACCGAAGAAGACGAAATGTAAGCAAGGAAGCAAGCATTGTTCACGACAAAGCTGGTCCACACGTTGTTCATCACACCGTCACTCTTCTGCAAAACTTTGGTTGGAAAATAATCACCCACCATACAGTTGCAGACTTGGACACAGTGACCGACTTAGATATTAAAGAAGAAGTTCAATGCTTGCTCAAGACATGAGGCGAGCATACATTCTTTTTCCTTTTTTGCTTATGGTTTTACGCGTTGTCCACATTGAGGTCATTAGAGGTGCGAAAGTAGTTGTAGCAAGGATTTCTCCAATTAAGTTTTAAAGGAACCTTACCAGTATTCACATAGAGTGATTTGGGGAAATCATTGAAACACAAATCTGGATGGCCGGACGAGGATTCGAACCCGCAACCTCCCGAATGAAAGGCCAGCGCGTCAGCGCTTATTCCACCACGCCATTATTTTATAAACTGTGACTGCATCTACAAAAATGCGTGTGCCGAATTGTGAAGGTGCAGAAAAATAGATGATTGCTCAATCTTTCCAAAAGAGCAGATCGTGATAAATTATACGTGTTATTTAGTGTTATAAAGGTATTCTTCTTGGCCGAAGGAAATAGGAATGTTGGCACTTACTTCCTGTTAAGTTGCCACAACTACTTCTTCCAGTGTTGCCACGATTTCTGACTTCTGGCAGTGCTGTGGTAATTTCCTATTCAAGGAAACGTATCTTAAAGCTAGGCGGTATCAAGAGAACAGACACATGCCGAAATAGAGATTTACTTTCCTTCCCCGTCTATCTATCATATTTTATTTGACTGATTATTTCTGTTATAACAGTTTGATTCTTTATATAGATCATCATTAACTATTCAACTTGAAATGTTGTATCTTTATATATATATATATATATATATATATATATATATATGTTTACTTTTGTTATATAATGGACGAGGTAGGTTTCAGCGTAAGGCAAAGTGGCTGAATGGTTGAGGATTGGCCTGTGGAGATGAGGGTACTGGGTTCGATCCTACCTGAAGTTAAGTATTTTACATTGACTATCCCCTTCTCACCTGTTGTAAAATATATCATATATGTAAAAGTGAACATTATTATATTTTACATCAATTGTTCAATAACAAACTCTTAATTTTTTTTTTTTTTTTTGATTAGTTCATAGGCCACATTGGCGGTTAAAGGGTGTGATTGGGGAGTTTAAAATATTGTTCATCCAATATAATGTGACGAGTTTAGTTGACTTTGGTTCCGTAAAGGCAAAGAGTGTGATTGTAGTTGTTGCTGTAGATATAAGAAGATTGTCTTGCACCGCAGTGGTATGAGATTGAGTCAGCTAACTCAATTGGACCGAGCGGGGCGGTGTAACGGTTAGCGTTCTCGCCTCGCATTCGGGAGGATGGCGGTTCAAATCCCCGTCCGGGCATCCAGATTTGGGTTTTACAAGGTTTCCCCAAATCACTCCCGGCAAATGCCGGGATGCTTCCTTCAAATGGCCATGGCCGAATTCCTACGCATTCCTTGCCCCCATCCTTGCACCCCATCCTTTCCCGTCTCTAAAGACCTCGATGTTAAAAAGAGACGTAAAGCAGTTATAAAAAAAAAAAAACCTCAATTGGAATTTACGCGTCTGCACCAAACAGCATGTGACGGAGGTGAAAGGTTGATTTTTAAATGCTACACTTCTATAGCCAACTTCCTCGTTTCGGGTCATTATAGCTCCGTGATGATGCGCGGCGTCAGATACGGCCTCACCTGATTTGAGCTCCGGTGGTTGAAGAACGTTTTAGAACTAGGGACATGTTTCGGTGGCGGTGCATTATTACTAATTATCAGATGGTGCACGAAAGTCCTGGTTTAAATCCCAAACCTCTCTGTAGCGCGTATGGAACTTCTGACAGTGACTCGTCCGCCGGATTTGGACGTTAAGCTGTCGGCCCCATCGATGTGTTTCGGGGGAGTAGGTCTCAATCGGCCGGCACCTTCTGTCTTATTTCAATCTCTTATTTTACTGTCGTCAGTCTCTCGATTGGTTTGATATAAACCACCATCCCTTCTTATTTTGCACTATCCCCTCTCTTAAAACACGTCCACCGTTATCTGCTTCATACATAACCAATCGCAAATGTATTAAAAAAACACACCCACGAATCTGTTTCTTCTTTGTGTACGATTCTTCCACAAACTTCTTTCGTCAGCCATCATTTCCAAAACATATTAATTTCGTGGTTTAAATGTCCACTTAATTTTCAGCATCCTCCTATAGCACCACATTTCGAATGCTTCAATTTTCTTTCTTTCAGGCATTCCTGAAGTCCATGCTTCGTTACCTATAAGGTGCTATGCTCCATACATACAGTTTTAAAAAGTTCTCTCTGGTTCCTGGGTCAATATTTGAAACTACTTTTTCAATGAAGCCACAGTCAAATTCCTCTTTTACTTCTTTTATAGCTTCCTCCACATATAAGTTGAATATTAGTAAGGATGAACTGCAACCATATCTGATACACTTTTCAACTGATTGGTGACTCTTCTCTACTTTTATTATAGCCACTTGATTCTTATATCAATTATAAAATATTTTTCTATCTCGATACGTAGGACCTGACTTTTTTAAAATATTTTGAACATTTAGTCCCGCCTTACATTACCAAAAGCTTTTTTTCTAAATCAACAAACGCTATGAAAGTAACTTTGTTTTTCTTGATCGGTGATAAGAATTGATTCTCTTGCGGCACGGTTTTTTCCAAAATTCAAACTGTAGATACTATACATTTTATTCCAACCCAAAGAATTTACATTATAATGTCTGTCTCAGAATGACAAGCAACAATTTCTTTTGAACGTTTAAATATTGCAAAGTCTTATAGGCATTCAATCAGAACATTGTAGGAGGAAAACTTAGGCATAAAATTGAAATTCAGTGCGGGAATGTCAGTGTGGCTTTGTAAACACTACGTTTCCGTCTACTACGATATTTTAGAATTACACTCTAGCTGCGGAGAGTAGTACTGCCGATTTATAAAATTTTGTAACAATTAGCTGTGTTATTGCTCAGCGTGATAATTTCATTCCAACTACCTCTTAATCTTTACTGAAAACATACTTGAAAAAATGAGAAAGTATTATAGAGAATTACATCATAACTACATTGAAATTTCTTATTTTACCACATTTTATTGAGACTGCAAATTTCTGTAGTTTTAGCATCCGGTTTGAGGTCTTTGCTCAAGTAGAATGTGAAATTGATTCTTTTTTTTTTAACATTTCTACGAAAAGACTGAAATGTTACCTATTTGGTTACTAGCAAACCGATCAATTTTGCTCGTCATTTTTGGTTTAATACTACTTCATTAAACAACGGGATTAATTGACAATATCTTCCATATAAGAGGGAGCTTATATTCACTTTGAATTTGATAGCTGCTAAAAATTAAAAAAAAGTACCGGGTGTGGTGCGTGAACGGTTAACGTTCTGGCCTCGTATTCGGGAGGACGCGGGTTTGAATCCCCGTCCGGGCATCCAGATCTGGGTTTTCCATGGTTTCCCCAAGTCACTCCAGGCGAACGCCCGGATGCTTCCTTGAAAAGGCCATGGCCGAGTTCCTGCCCGTTTTTTGCCCCAATCCGATCCCGCCTCTAATGACCTTGCTGTCGACGAGCCGTAAAGCCCTAGCAAAAAAAATTAAAAAAGAGAGAGAGGGGCGAAAAGAGTAGAGAGAGAGAAAATGAAATTTGAATTGCGTTTCTGATTTCAGAGATTTTTTTGATATCCCCGCTCTCATCAGATGAACTCACTTCTGCACATATATTTTAATTTACGATTTTTAACTTTTCAATAGATTTTTTAAATAATTTTATGGACGGCATCATAGACCAAATACGAAAGATATTGAAAAACTGAACCTAATGGCTGAGCGTTAACGCTATGGCTCCGCATTCGAGAGGAAGCGGGTTTGAATTCCTATCGGCTATCCAGATTTGGATTTTCCTTCGTTTCTCCAAGTCACTTCGTGTGAATGGCGGGATTATTTCTTCGAAAACCCATGGTCCGATTCCTTCCCATTCCTTGTCTCCATTCCCTTTCCCACCTTTAATGACTTAGAAGTCGACGAATCGTAAATCCAGACGCATAATAAGAAATTGGTATAGTAATATTATTTAGTTTTTCGTCTCCTTGACGATGGTGCGAACTCGTTATAGTCCACCTAACGTAACCACACGACACTATTTCGACGATGTTGAAGCCCGAGAAGATTTCTTTCAGTGTTACCTCTGTGAAAGCTTTCATAGTTACGTGTGCAGTTTATTAAGAAGCACTCAGTTATAAGTCTTTCCTTAAGTATGTTATGTCCTGACGCAAGCAGGTAAGAGTCGATGTTATATTTTACGCATAACGCAGTTGTAGGTTCGACTTGTTTAAAATAAATGCAAAAAAATAATTGGAAAAACCTAGACTCGAACCGAGGACCACGCGTTTACAAGACTAGATGGTTAGCCACAAGCAAACGGAGCTCATGTTCACAGACGGCTCGTGCAGTGGGTAAGACAACCTTATCCTGTCTCGGAAGTCAGTTACATTCAACTGGCATTAGACAATTATCCGAAATAATCTCTTTATAATCGTGTCAATAGTTTTGTAGAACCACAAACTCTGGATATTTGAACATTTACACCCACTTCTCGGATCACACACCCCATTATGTGTTGCATTATTGCAACTGAATAGCCACATCAATATATAAATAAATATCATTATAATTTTATGCTAATCATTTGGAATAAAATGTATAACTGAACCTCATTTTTACCGCGCTTTAGTGCAACCTTGTTAATAACAACTTTAACGATATGTTTCACGATCTTAATTTAAGAAAAGTGTAGCTGGAACCGAATTTCGTCCGATTGAGGTATTGTCGGCGATATCTTGCCTAATATTACAGTCAATCCAGGGACAGGAAAATGCGTTACTTGTTTCGAGATCTGTCAATAGCTTTTTACTGAAATGTGGGGAATGATAGATGAACTACCAAGAAGAATCGTCAATGGGCGGGCGGAGTCTTCTTTTTTTTTTTTTTTTTTTTTTTTTTAAATTGGCTTTAGCCTTAGGCTAATTTAGCCAGTTACATGGAGTAATGGTGCTCTTGTATTTATATTATGCCTTTAGTTTTAGCCACGTACAATGTAGAATTAAGCTAATCGCTTTCTTTATTGGGCGCAGCGAGAGTTATGATCACATCTGCGATGTCTTCTATGTGAAGAGCGTCTTTTAATAAGATTCTTCTATATTCGCGGTGGCGCCTACATCTTAGAAGGAAGTGGTAAGATATCCTCCACTTCGTCGCAGGATTCGCAGTTCGGAGAATCCGAGACCTTCATTAGAAATTTTTTATCATTGAAGCCAGGTGTGTCCCCGTTCTTAATCTACTAATCAGCGTGATTGCCTTTCTATGAGATCCACTTCCTGGAACCATGGTTTCATCGTAACTTTAGCTAGCGATGGCGCGGTACCATAGCCCTTTCCCTTGGGCCTTTTCGTTCCATTTTCTTTCCCATGCGTTGAGAGCTCTTGCTGAGGCGATCGTTCTGAAATCGGTATAAGGCACTGGTATGTTCTCAGTATCGGGAACCTGGAGATGTCGTCGAGCTGTTTTGTCCGCTAGCTCGTTCCCTGTCACTCCCACGTGACCCGGGATCCATTGTAGGCACACTTCTATGCCTCTGTGTATGGCTTTCCAAAGTTCTCTGCCAACTTCATATGTCAGGTAGTTTCTACACTGGCCTTTAGGAATGCCTATGATAGCCTGTAAGGCACTTTGGGAATCCGAACATATCACTGCTTTGGTCTGTACTGACCGTTGTATATATTGTATGGCCCTCAGGATTGCGTACATCTCGGATGAGAAGATTGAGAATTCTGCCGGCAATCTACACGCTTCAGTAAACGCCACCGTCTGCATCGACCCAAGCAGCCGCGCTGGTGGATTGCAGTTACCCTTGATCCATCGGTAAATACTTTCCGCCATTCCTTCCATCGTGTGTTCAAGGTTTCTAATGCCCATTGCTTCAATTCTAACTGAAGGGTAGGTTTTTTTAGTCTACCGAGCCCTTGATCAAGGACAGGTGGATTCGCGACGAGATCTCCGCCCTTTGCCACGTATCTTCTTCGCTGAACATCTCGTTGATCTCTTGTCTGTGTATATTCCACAGGGCCGGTTGTCTGAAAATACTGTATCCAGGCTGGGTTTTTTCTGTTGTTGACGTGATTTGGCTGAACTTTCATGGGCAAGGAGCTGCACCTTCCTCTGTAGGGGATGTGACTTCATGGACCACACCTTTAGCCAGAAGTTCAACCCCAATTTACTTCTTCTTGTACTCAACGGTGGAATGGCTAATTCTGCCTCCATCACAGGCGATGGGGGTGGATTTCACGAAGCCTCCGATTACTCGCAGAGCTGCTGATTGAATGCAGTCCACTTTTGTTAGGAGAGACTTGGCGGCAGTTTGGATACAGGAATCCCCCGTATTCCATTCGGCTCCTCAGTAGAGCAGCAGAATACATGCCGGAGTAGTCGAGGGTCCGCACCCCAGGTCGGGGCGGCGAGGGCTTTGAAACAGTTCAGGCGTTGCATACATGATTGCTGCAGTTCCATGATATGCTTTCTCCATGTTAGCTTTCGAGTCTAACCACATTCCCAGGAATTTGATCTCTTTAACTAAGCTCCAGTGTGTGTCCATTTAGTGTAATTGCACAGTCTTTTCCTTGTAGCTGTCTTTGCGTAAACACACAAATTTTGCTTTTTTCTATTGATATTTCTAGCCCTTTGTCCAGCAATCTCTTTTGTATCAGCTTCAATTGCTCCTCTAGTATTCTGCGGGCCGTTTCTATGTCCGGGTGAGATATATATACAACAAAATCATCCGCATATTGGAGGAAGGATACTAGGCCCTTTAGGATGTTACATAGGTCTGCCATGTAGATATTGAATAGTAAGGGGCTCATTGGATCGCCCTGCGGTAAACCTTGGAAGACTAGCCGACTGATTCTGTCTCCTTCCGCTGTAAACACTGAATTCACTCTTCGGGCGAGGTATCGGCCACACCATGAGCATAGCTTGCTAGGTATGCCCATCTTTTTCCATAATGCCCACAAGTATATCTATCTGCACATTGTTATAAGCATCCTTAATATCCAAGGAAAGCAGCCACTAGATAATTTCTTCTTGTGAATGATAGGCTGAATGTCTGTCACCAGCGTGCTGATATTGTCTAAGGTGCTGAAGCGTTTTCGAAAGCCCATAGTTCTTGTATCAAGTAACCTATGATGCTCCAGGTGCCACTCGATCCTGTTTTTGATCATTGCACTCATCAGTTTTGTCGGGCACGGCAGGAGAGAAATGGGGCGATATGACGAGATGGTGTTCTTCTTCCTGTGGGGTTTACACACGGGAATAACGATTACCTCCCGCCACTGGTCAGGAACATAGGAGAGGTCAATCATAGTATTGTAGAGATCCAGCATGGCTTGCTTCGCTTTAGGAGGAAGTTTGTCGATCATTGTGTAGGTAATGGCGTCCATCCCCGGAGCAGTATCTTTCTTCCGTAGGGCGTGCAATAGTTCTGATAAGTGAAAACAGGGTTCCGTCGATCCTGTTGGGACGTCGTCTACTTCCCTACTCTTGTGATATTCCTCCTGTTTCGGTACATATTGAGGAGTGAACGAGGCTAGGAACTCCTCTGCTGCTTGTCTGTCTGACGATATCCAACTGGTAGCCGGCCTCTCACCCTTAAACCACTTCAGTTTCCGCCAAGTCTCTTGGGTCGTCACACCATATTTTAAATTGGAGCAAAAACTCTTCCAGCCTTCTCGTTTGGCCTTTCTAATGGTATCTCGTGCTTCAGCCGTTCTTTTCTTGAGTTCTACCAAATTCTCCTGAGTGGCGGCGTGCAAATATGTTCTGGTAGCCAGGCGCCGCCTGGCGACAGCTCGTGAGCAGTCACTGTTCCACCAAGGTTTTCTAGTGAGCTCTCTTCTAGTGTGAGTTTTAACCTCTGGTATAGCCTCTTCTGCAGCAGCCTCCACTATTCTTTGAAATTCGTTGTACCGACATTGGATATCGTCGGTTGCACCTTCCCACTGCTCCAACAGCGTGCTGATCTTTCCTTTGTAGCGAGCCCAGTTAGCCCTGTTACACAACCACCGTCTGCTTGAATGCCGGCGGACAGATAGGAGATTCCAATCTAATGATAATTTGAGGACGCAGTGATCACTTCCGATAGTCTCTGGTAGCAGATCCCATTTCGCTCTATGCATTAGGTTCATCGATATGAGAGTAATATCTGGAGAAGAATTTCTCTGACTAGGAGCACCAAGTCTAGTTCCATGTTTGTTGTTAAGAACGGCAAATGAAGAGGCTGATATGGCATGGGCGAGCTCGATTCCCTGCGTGTCTACATAACTATCTTGCCATAACGAATGGTGAGCGTTGAAGTCGCCTCCAACCACACTATTTGCCGGCAGCTGATGGAATACAGCCGACCAATCTTCTTCCTTTAGGTTGACTTGAGGTGGTTTATATATGACGGTGGCCGCTTTGATAGGTCTATCGTAAGAGAGATCGACAGAGAGCATTTCAACGTTGGCAATTGGTGCCGCTAATCTGCGCACGGAGCAATTAATGTGGCTTCTCACCAAGATGGCAACTCCCCCGTGCCCATCATCTCTGTCTTTCCGAAACACACTAAAATTCTTGATGTTTATGTTCGACGAGCTGCGCAGCCATGTTTCCGATATAAGGACTAGGTCAGCCTTATGTTCTGTTATGGTTCTTTGAAATTCGTCCCATTTTGGTAATAGGCTGCGTGCGTTCCACTGTAACACTGTCAATTTAGTCCTTCTAGCCATTTTTAATTAACAGATTTGCAGCCTCCGATGTGGTTCCACTTGGCCCCATTTCTTTAATTTCTTGAAGCACTTGTCGACACGCTTCGTCCTGAATTTTCTTCACTGTGGTGGCTGCCAGCTTGCCTTTCATCTGTTGTGCCAGCAGTTTGACCACTATTTTGACTATTATATTAACCATGTCTTCTCCTGCCTCTCTGCTACTTTGTTCTTTGCTGGTTACTTCTTCGGTTTGGGTCGCTATAGATTCCTTGGGAGAACTGACGATACTTTGGCAGTGCTCCCTGACTTGCTTCATTCCCTGTGGCATCGTCACCGCGCTGTACCTTTTACTCTGTATAGGTGGGAATTCCGCTGCCTTGTATTGGTAACTTTGTTGTATACTCCTCTTGTTTTCCGTCGCCATTTTTGCTTTGTCCTCTTCTTGTCGCTTCCGTTCGGGGCATTTCCTATCGTTCGCTTTGTGGTCACCTCTACAGTTTACGCATTTTTGGACCTCATTTGAGCAGCTGGATATGTTGTGTTCTTCACCACACTTCATACATCTTTCTTTTCCTTTACAGAATTTGGCCGTATGACCAAATCTATAGCATTTGAAGCACTGCGTTACTGGAAATATGTAGTTAGCCACCTTGAATCTCAGGTAGAAAATTTCGATTTCCTCTGGCAGGAATTGGCTATCAAAAGTTATGAGCACAGTTTGCAGGGGAACTGTTTCCACCTTGCCGTCATTGAATACTTTCTTGGTAAATCGCCGTACATCGATAATCGGTGCCGACGAAACAGCGTTAATCCTTAATTCTTCTTCTGCTAGGTCCGTAGGCACAAACTTGATTATCCCTTTCCGTTCTACTCGGTTAGCCGGTATATAAGCCTGCAGACCCAAGGATTGAAGAAACATCTTGTTTTCAACGAAGCCATTAGCAGTGTTGGCATTCAAAAATTCCATAGACATTCTGTTTTTCCCAAGTTGATTGAGTCGTTTCAGCCCAGTGACCTTGTTATAAAAAATTTTCCCCAGCTGAATTGGGTGTAGAGAAGCACTGTCTGATGCGTTCTCGATTATAACTATATATGGACCCTCTGCATGGTCATTATAAAGCCTCTTCCGCATTGCCAAGGCGGGGGGATTCCGCTTGACTGCTTCTTCTCTTACTTGGCTTGCCTGACTAGTTGTCAGATGGTTACCTAAGGTGTTCAACTGATGGCCTCCATCTCCTGACGCTCTACTGGGATTTGTTTGAGGTGGGGTCGCTAGGCTGCACGCTACCTCCTTACCTCTGCTAGGTATCGACTCAGTGATCATCGGTTCTTCAATTTTCTCTTTCGTGACGTTTCTCCTGTCTGCAGCTTTACGTTTCTTCCTCAGATTGTACTTTTCTTCTTGGTCGGTGTCGTTTAGATTTGCCTCCTTTGTCTTCCTCGCTGTCTCCATCATCTCTTGGTCACTCTGGTACACGGTATACGCCTCTTCTTTTCTCGGGTCGATTCCATCACTTGCTTCCGCCATTTCCTCTCGCCCTCCGGCAGAAGGGTCCGACGAGATGAGCTCAGCCAAGGATGTATTAACACAGTTAGGTTGTCTTCTCTAGATGAAAATTGCTATAACTGTCCGCTGATTCACCAAAAGTTCCGTGAATATAACACGACCGCAGTTAGCACTGTTGATAGTCGCCGGGAGATGAGTTCGCTTCGCTGCCACTAACACTCGCGCAGGTAAACACTGTCTCACTTCTTCACTCTATCGCACCGCTTACTTCCTTACTCGTCGGTTGCAAGCAGCAAACTGCGGGCGGAGTCTTCCTGCTTTGTTCGAGGCTTGACTTAAGGAAATGAATAACAGATGGCGCTGAGTTGATACGCGCAATGATGCCACATTGTGCGAAATAAGAGACTTAGACTCAGGCGCCGACAGTCAATTTTTTTTGCCAAAAAGTGTACCTATTTCTCCCTTCAATTTTGGCTGCTGATTTACTGAATCATATAATATCCATCTGAACTGCTTCATGATAACTTATACCTCCGGTTACTTGATACCCCACAAGGTTATCATCGGGCTTTGTTAGGAATATATCCTAAATATTTTGTCCCCTGGTGTTCTGCTATACCACTTGTGAAAATACTCCTTCCCCTATTAAAGTATTTGCAAATCTTTAATCCCTTGTGTTATTAGTCTTATTTCCTACCCAGTTTACACTTGGTAAATTAAAATCCCCACCAATAGTGACCATTCTATTATCCCCTGTGAAATCTGAGTATGAATTTAATTTCCCCACAAGTACCTCATCTTCATCTGTCACTCTTTCACTGCGGTAAGTACTTCTCTTTCCTGCCACAAATACATAGGATAGACCATTGATGTTTGTGTGTGGTAGTAGCAGTGAATCTCCCATCGTGCACTATGATGGTTAAATGTCGGTAGCAGTGGGGGGTGTGGGAGATATGATGGTTAAAAGTGGTCAACCTGCGCAACTTTCATATTTCTGCCAAAGACGTATGTGTCCTGGTGTATCACTTTTCAGCGAAAACTATCTACCGCAGATCACTGGCGTTTGAGCATGGTAGTAACACAGAGTCACCTTTCGATCACAACATTGGCCGAATTACAGTAACTGTGGTCGTGTGGGAGATATGGTGGTTGAAAGTAGCCGATCAAGGATATTTTCGTAGTTCTACCATAGTCATGTGTCTCCGTATATGTCACTTTTCTGCCACAACTACATAGCGTAAACCATTGGTGTTTGTGTGTGGTAGTAGTATTGTGTCTCCTGTCACGCACTATGGTTGTTAGATGTCGGTAGCTATGGGAGTGTGGGAGATATGGGGGTTGAAATTGGTTGACCTGCGGCAATTTCATATTTCTGCCAAAGACGCACGTGTCTTGGTGTATAACATTTCATCGAAAACTATCTATCGCAGATCACTGGCGGTTGTGTGTGGTAGTAACACAAAGTTACCTTTCGATCACAACGTTGGCCGAATTTCAGTAACTGTGGTAGTG
The DNA here is from genome assembly GCA_031002005.1 of Vandiemenella viatica. Lineage (NCBI taxonomy): Eukaryota > Metazoa > Arthropoda > Insecta > Orthoptera > Morabidae > Vandiemenella > Vandiemenella viatica. Next base: position 301,701,804 of record JARYHS010011408.1, on the reverse strand, counting down.
TGGGAGATATGGTGGTTGAAAGAGGACGATCAAGGATATTTTTGTATTTCGACCAAAGCCATGTGTTTCCGCATTTGTCACTTTTCTGCCACAACTACATAGCATAGACCATTGGTGTACGTGTGTCGTAGTTGTATCGTGTCTCGTACCGTGTAGTATATTGGTTAGATGTTGGTAGTTGTCAATCCAAATTCTGTACAAACACGAACCAAATCGTGGACACCAGATAGTAGTAACATGTTTAACTTTGTATTATTTTTTAAATCGAATGTAACTAACTAAATGTACAAATTTCAAACAGTTGTAACTGATGATGCTCTGGAAATAGCGTGAAAGGCGTTCGTCACAACGAATAAAACAATCGTTCAATTTCATTGGCGTGTTATTCACCTTTATAAAAAAAAATTGATGAAATTTAAGATTCGTTTGGAAAGTGCTAGAATTATTTGGTAAAAATCATGACTGGAAAGTGTGGCGCCTGATGCAAGTATGTTACGAAGGAGTTGGGTTGTAGTTGGTGTAAGAAGTGGGTTTGTTGGGCACGCAGTGAAGAGTAAATGTGGGAAATAAATGAGGCTCTCCCATGGTTTTCTTTCACTTTGTCTTAGGAATGAAAGGATGAGGGAGATGGTCGAAACGATGGGGGAGTTGCGTGAAAGGATCATGGTTCTTGAGGCTCGTCTTGTGGAGGGTGAGCCTATGAAGGCGTGGCCTGTGGAGGCTCAGCTTGTGAAGGCTCAGCCTGTGGAGGCTCAGCCTGTAGCGGCTCAGCCTGCGGAGTCACAACCTGTGGGGGCTGAGCCTATCGAGATTCATGTTATAGAGGCAAAAAGTAGAGATAGTGGATTGGATGAAGTGCACAGAATAGTGGTAGTTTTTGTTAACTAGTATGAAAACCCCTCCACCAATTACTTCTCTATTTCTGCGGTACACCCTGTAACCATCGGGAAAAACCTCTCTAGCCCAATTATTACTTGTGGTTCATCTATCTCTATTAAGTTTGAAAATTTGATTACTTTATTCATAATTCTTCTACAGTTCACCAGTAACACCCTTATTACTGGCTTTATATTATCAGCATTAACCTCCTCCTTCCTAGTTTTACCCCAGTCAGTCATTGTTTCAGCAACTTCATCTGTGATATTTCCCATTGTGGATCTAAAATCAGTATCACTTTGATCATCTATTTCCATACCTTCACCAGCAGACCCTATCCTAAATAAGGCACAGTCCTGACCCCCATCATCACTGGAAATGGGCTCCCTTAGTGCTTTAGCTAACAACTCAGAAATTTTTGGTCGAAATATGAAAACGCCCTGCATCGACCAACTTTAATCATTGTATCTCCCACATCCCCACAGTTATCGGTATTCGGCCAACGTTGTACACGATAGGAAACTCCGTGCTACATCCTCACACAAACACCAGTGATCTGTGCTGGTGGCTGAAAAGTGATATATAAGTAAAAAACACGTCTATTGTTATATATATATATATATATATATATATATATATATATATATAAATATATAAGATTTTTATTTTCTTTGACCTCACCATAACTGCTCAAACAACACCTTATCAATTCCATTCCAAATATACAGAAAACCCACCACAACAGACGTGATCATAAACTCAACATCAAACAACCCCCAAACACATAACGAAGCAGCAATAAGACACATGTTCAACCAACTAAATAGGACACCCGTAAACATAGAAAATTACAAATCAGAAATCAACACAATCATACAAATAGCCACCAGATATGGATATAAAGAAAACAGAATACACCAAATAAACAACAACAATAACAACAAAAAATTCTAAAGACAACACAAAATACCATTAAAACATTACAACAACCAAATACAAGCATCAACATGAACTCAGCATCAGAAAACAAACCACCCACAAAAGCGAAGAAAGAAAAATGGTATGTTGTGACCTATATCAATAAAAATACACATAAAATTGCAAACATTCTCAAAAAACAAGTACTCAACATAGCGTTCAGAATCAATAACTCCATAGATAAAAACATCACAAACAAAAGCAAATACCATAATTCAGGCATATATAGACTCGCATGTCAAAACTGTGAATACGTCGGCCAGACATGCAGACAATTCGAAACAAGATAAAAAGATCACTTAAGAGCTCTGAAATACACTAACCACTCCACATTTGCAAAACACCTTCTAGAACACAATCACCAACCGACAGACATTCACACTGACATGCAAATACTCACCATAAACAATAGCAAACCACAGGCATTAACATTTCAAGAAAATTATCACATCCAAAAAGCACTAGTTAAAGGAAAGCAGATAATAAATGATTACACAAACCATCAAAGATAACACAATACAAATTGTAAAAAACAAAGGAACTCTAATCATAATGAAACCCGGAACATAAACAAATACACACTCTACTGACTTGGAAAACAAGGCGTGGTTTTTACTTTCTCATGTTTTAATAGCGACAGTAAATAATAGTGATAATGTGTAATATAGTCGGTGCAGTGTAGTGCTTCACATCATCAGAAGATTCCAAAATGAATCCTACAAAAACAGAGACGCTAACCCTGACCATGAGGACAAAATAAAATTGTAACACGTAAGTTAAAATTTAATTTCAATTTTTACATTGTTTTTTAAATCGAATGTAACTAACTAAATATACAAATACCAAAGAGATGTCGCTGGTGACGTTCTGGAAATAGAGTGAAACGCGTATGACACAAAGAATAAAACAATCTTTCAATTGTATTTGCGTGTCATTAACATTTATAAAAAAATGTTTAAATCGCAATTGAGGAAAGTTCTAGTTGTTAATCTTAAATTTATTTGATAAGTAGTAATAAAGTTTACACTATATTTTTAACGTTTTTATTTAATTGGATTAAAGCTTTACTCCTCAATCAAGCAATAGTAATTATTAAGTAGATAAAAATAATTAAACTTTTTTTACTAAGAAGTTTCTATTTTAATATTTTTGGAAATCAGTAAATACGTAGCTATTATATTTTAGGCTGTAATGAGTGATAAATAAACTATTATACTTATAACTGAGACAAATAATAAATATATGTTAAGATTTACGAAGTTACATCTACATTCGATATTTTTTTAAATCGATACTATAGAAGCAAGTCAAATATTAACAATTATTTATTTATTATATTTATTTTTTGTATTTCTAGCAGATTATTGTTATTTTTTTGCTTTAATACTAATGAAAATAAGAAACTGTTATATTTGAGACAAAGCAAAAGTCTAAATATGTCTCAGCAACAATTTACAACAATATGAATCTATAACATTATTTTTTTTTAGTTATACAAGAAAATTGAGGTGTTAAATGTGATATACCTAAAAGTTTAATTTCAATTTGCAGTATTTAATCTAACTATCAAGCTTTCAGCTTATTTCTAAATAAAAACTAGCGAAAAAGAAATGAGTACTAGCCACTAAGAGCATGCAATTTTTGAAGCTCTATTACGGAGTGGAAAATGTTTTTATTTCGCCTCACTAACAATAATCCTAACTATTTACGTTATAATTGAAAGCTTTAAACTAATTTAGATGGTAAAACTTAGCTGAAGACGAAGTTATTTCCGGTTTAGTGCACAGCAGTTCACACACACAATCAGAGCTCACTTCACCAAAGATGAAATGTTTTGCTGATTTTTATTTCCTGTAATTACTTGATCTAAATTCAATTATTAATAAAATAAAAATGGATACGAGGGGATAATTGTTCTGTTAAGAACGAAAGAAAAAAGCTCATCTAATGTACATTAATCTCAACAAACAAATTGACTGATTATTGACTTTAATGAACAATGACACTGCAAGCTGGCCAGTCCCTTGGTGACCGACTAAAAGCGCACAGGTGACATAAGCGCACAAGGTTATTTAATCCTCTACCTTCCTGTAAGGTCGGAATAGCCCTGACAAGGTGTGCTTCCTATGCAGCGTCTGACGCCCGACAGCCGGTGATGACTGCTGCAATGGAACAGCTTCCAATAAAGCAGCAGCGACCCTTGTTCTTGGAAACGGTAATAAAGTACATTGTAATCTAACACAAGTTTATTCATATTGTTGATTACGTTCGTGTCACTTTTTATTACATATTTATTATTACAGAAGCCTTCAAATCATACAAGCTCCTTCTCATCGTGTCATTGGAATATACCACGTGGTTCATAGAAATTGAAACTTAATTTAGTAGTTATATTGATTTACTGATTCTAACGAATATACCAAACGTAAAAAATTTGATAGTTGCCACTATTCGTATTATTTTTACTTCCATAAAAATTTAATTGTTGTATCAGCATAGAGACCCAATTTTTGGTTACACATGAAATAGACCTCAAACTTTACTTAAGTCAAACACATTCATAAAAATATTGTTTCATTGACTCATCTATCTTTTTTTATCTGTATAGCTATTAAATTAAATATTAATAATTATTTTTGTTTCATAACAAAATTAATAAATAATACACAAAATTAATATAATACATTTATATACATACAATTGTGAATTTTTAATAATATATGTACATATTTTTAAGATAATACAATTATAAAGTAGCCATAATGAGTCCTTGCAACGTGATTGCCTTGCCTGGGTGTTAACCTTGCACCTAGCCGGCCTGGGTAGCGTAGGGGCTAAAGTGTTGGCTCCACGTACGGAGGGTCGCCGGTTCGAGTCCGGCCGCGGGCATGGGTGTTTAGTGTAGTTGTTGTGTCGTGTCCGTCCTGTTTTGTGCAGAGCCACTTGGATAATAATACACTTTGGAGAAACTGAAAAACACTGGATTATTCGAAATACACTTGAGATGGCTGTATGGCCTCGAATCCAATTGCCATTTTTTAAAAAAAGGAAAAACACCTTGCACCTATAAGGCTTTTTAAGTATCCTGTGATGAGTCTCTCACAGAAAACCCATCAGCATGTGCGAAGCCGACACCCCTGCTAATGGTCCAAGATTTTCGGTTGGTAGTGGTTCATTACTGTTTATTTTGCAATGAGGCAAATTAATTTTTATTATTATTATTTGTGGAATGCATCTCTAAATAAATTATGCAAAAAGTAAGCTGCAATAACCAAATTATCAGCTGTCTCTGGCTTTATACCGCTCTATTACATTAAATGAAATATCAAATCGAGCTCGGTAATGAGTGACCCTCCAGTAGTACCAGGACCGCTGGACGCTGAGTAGGAAGTCCTCCTTACCACAGTGCGGGTAGTCGAGGGCAGCACCCACCCACCGCGCTTGGACAACCCAGCATAGTGAGCTGGAATTGTCAGGTAACAAAGAGGCCTTCCTGCAAGAACTAGACAACGGTCATGCGGTACGCCATGATGCCAAAATTCTACCGTCATTTTAATCCATGACTAGCCAAGAATAAATAACAATAAACGGTCATTTGATTTGTTGAAATTAAAGTAAATAAAGCCTTGGGCTATTATTTGTAAGTTACATTGATTGAACTGTATTCTTACGTTATTCACAGAACAATTATGCACTCTTATCTCAACGAATTTTTAATGAAAATCAAGTCGTTGCTGAAAATAATAATCACCTAAAAGTTTCAATGCGTAATTATTTTAGCTCCATTTTATGTGATGATCTTCGTACCTTTTCCTTCTATTGCGAAATCAAATAATCTCTTGATTTCTGTTCCGATAGTGCTTCCTGCACTGTACTATTGTTTACTAGTGGAAGTTCCTCACGTTTTAAATGTCTGTCAGCCTTTGTACAGAGTGATAAGAAACATTAAACTCAAAACGGAAACTAGTAAAGTATCGTTTGGGTGGCACGCCAAAGTTAACGAAAACACTAAATTTGACATTGTGATGTAACTAGGATATGAGCGTTAATAACCAGGATGCAGACGCCTCAAGAACAACCAACAACAGCGCATTGACATTAATGACGAGAACTGAGTCGAAGTGGGCCGAATCTGCCCAAGCGAGTTGCTGATTTTAGTGTTAGAAATTATCATCTGCTTCTTATTGGTGGCAAGAAAGGATTGCGGGTGACTCCAAAATGACTGAAATCATTCTTCAAGTTTTGCAATTAATTTCTTCCCCCCCCCCCTCCCCTCCCTATAGATATATAGTGAATCCTCTCTACGTACTTACTTGTCTTATCCGTGTTTGAGTTTTCCTGTCAGTAAAATCTCGTGTACACTCATTTACTGCATTTAAGTGATTTTTCTGTATCTACCTGTTCATGATATCCACGTTTTGTTTAACATAAATATTTCAGACCAAGTTAAAAATTGCTTAATGAATGCAGTGGAACCACACAAATCTGCAATACATATATTGTAATCCTCCTGTATCGAGGAACAAAATGAACGAAAGATGTAATATCTCCTATTACATGAGCGGAAATGGATCCTAGAAAGTTTCGATGGATTATTTAACGTTTTAGATGCCTGTCTGACTTATTTAAGTTCGGACGGGAACTAAGGGGCGTTCAAGGAAATTTCTTTTGTTGATGGGAGTAAAATAGCGCCTGAATCAAAAGGAATATGTTCAAAATGTGTTCCGCGGTAATTAGTCGTCAAAGAGCAATGTCCCATATTTTGTTGTACAGTAGCGATAGCAGTGAGGCTTACAGATTTTGTAGTATGAGCAGAGAGCGGTCAGGTCAAGCTGCTAATAACTCATTCTCCTTATTACTCCTCGTGTTTTAGCATCCCGTGTTTCATGTATGTGACTGAAACTTTTGTTTTCCCAGTGATCCTTCCGTCAGCCCAATTCCTCGGTTTCCAGTTTGTCACTCACCGCCCTATTTACATCGCGTAGGATCAACTTGCCGTCCCCTTTACCGGCTGACCTACGGGCCGAGCGACGGCCGTTGATTTATTTCATTCCTGCCTGACACGGTCAAATAAAACGCGCCAGTGATCCGGTCACAACGGAGCTCGACGATTCATTTAGGTAGACAGCGGCGCGGCCAGAAGTAATTAGAGAGACGGCGGCCACGCGGTGGGCGGAATAGCGATGCGTTAATTTTAAACAGGCGGGCGGGCGCAGTATAGCGGCCGGGCGCCAGGTGAGTCGCTCGCTTTGACACGGATACTGCATTTGCGGCGCCCCGGGCGCGGAATGTGTCGATATTCAATCATGGCCGGTCGGCTGGCGGGTCTATATAAATGTTAAGCCGCGAATCGTGTACAAATTAAACCTGTCCGCCTGCCGTCACGCCCTACCCCTCCCCTTTTGTTCCTCTTTTTGCATCGGACCAATCGAGCAGCGCTTATTAAGTAAAAATTTGGGCTTTTGTCTGCTGGAAACACTGTTCTCCAAGCGGAGTGGTCACCTCTGTACCCCCGTGGCTGCCGCTCTCGTGTGTTAATCACGATAGCCATCAGTTTTAACCGTCGTCCGTCTGTATTCAACCTTCAATACCATGCTGGTATACCAATTAAATTCTCTGTACACTCTTTTGTTGACTTTACAAATTATGTGGAACTGGTTTACAAACCTTGTTAGTGTGCAATATTATATCCTTCCTCTTAACCCCTGCAGCACTACCACATTTTTCTTCGTACTGCAGCTTGTTCTTCTATGTCATCCGGTAACAAAACCTTTAATAACTCCTCCGCTGAGTCTCTCCAATTCGTGGTCCATCTGTTCCCTTTACTGTGGACAGCATTGTGGGTGGCCTTATTTTACATGCAGCAATTTTGTAGGGAGTACCCCACGGATTGTTCATAAGTTTTTCCCAGCATTACTGTTTCGTCTCTCTCATGTCGTCTTTGAAAATCTGCCTCTTCTGCCTGTAGCATTCGAGGAGGATACTTCTGTCTACTGGCACCAAACTTTAGTGACACGTTCTTCTTGCTCTTCTCATGTTTAGTTGTTGTTTCCATAGCTTTTCTTTCACATTTTGTCTGTAGGATCTACTATCTTTTATAGTAGTATCGCCTGTTTCATAGCCCTTTGTGTTGCCCCCTTGCGGCTTTGTCTACATCTAAGTGGTTTACTGGAAGATCCAGTAGATTGAACACATTCCAAAAATATTCACATACAGACTTCCTGATGATTTATCCTGTTTTAATGCTTCCGTTGTCACTACTTTCATCTGTCTACGTTCTTCCTATTTCATAGACAATCAAATTATGATCACTTGTTGTCATGTTGTCAAGCATTCTCCAACTGCAAAGAAGATATCCCGCATGAATGTTTGTAATTGACACATCAATATCATCAATTCTTGCGCCAGCACTGTTGGAGAAAGTAGGACGATTGTGTACTTGGTTTCTAACCTCTAGACCAGTGTTTCCCAACGAGGGACCCACGCCCCACAGGGGGGAAATTTGGTTTTTTTAGGGGGGCAATTTAGAAATTGACTTGATACGACTTTACCGCTTTCTCTTCGGGTTATTTAATTGAGACGCTAGATATAGGAACAAAATATAGCAGAAAAGCAAATTCTTAAAACAGAGCTGTAAATAATTATTAGGTATAGTTTCGTTTGATGTTAGCAAAATATATCATCTGGATGATTTGAGTCGTCAACTTGACCTTTTTGGGATTCACTGCGTAATGTGCCGCCTGTAGTAAGGTGTATTAATTTAATCAAATCTAGTGCCAAATGCGAGCGCCTCTTTAAGTTATTCTGTGAAGAACAAAATTAACACTATTTGAGACTTTTACTTCATACTGAAGTAAGATGGCTGTCCAAAGGAAATTGTTTAAAAAGATTTATGGAACTGTTTGATAGTCTCAGTAATTTTTTAAGATCGATGGTAAAGCTTTTGTGAGTTATTTAGCAGATATCTTTGAAAACTTGAATACATTAAATGAGCAACTACAAGGAAATAATAAAACACTTCTTCGATGCAAAGGCAAAGATATATGGTTTCATTACCAATATAGAGTTATATCGAAAAAACCTTAACAACAAAAACTTTGAATAGTTCTTTTGGCTCAAAAAATGTGAAGTTACATATAAAGCCTTACTTATTATTGTCAATCATTTCAACATTCTATCGAATGATTTAAAAGAAAGATTTTCTGATTTAAAACAAATTGATTTCCCAATATGGATGATGCAGCCAACATTAGTGGATTTGTCAGATATATCAGATGTTCAGTATCAAGAAGAACTTGAAGAATTGCAAAATGACGAGTCAGTTAAAACTTTATTTAATATAAAAGGTGCAATGGCATGCCTTTGTGAAGAAACTAAAATCTAATACCCAAATGCAACAGAATGTGCAAGAAAACGTCTATTACCTTTTCCAACTTCATATTTAGCCGAATCTGGATTTAGTGCAGTAAATGATTTACTGATAAAAAAAAGAAATCGTCTGGATATAACACAACGTGGAGACTTGAGATTAAAGCTTACTAAATTGGAGCCTAATTTAAAATCTCTATGTAGCAAGCCTCAAGCGCAAGGATCACACTAAATTCCCATAATAAATCTTTATTAAAAATCATTTGAATTTTAGTATTTCATTATATGTTTTTTAATTTTACTTACTGTGTTTTATAACAATATTAAAGTGCTTTCTTTCAAAAACCATCCTATATAAGTTTCTTTAATAACAAATAATTTTTTATTAAAAATTATGTAAGGGGGCAAAAAAAAATCTTAAAAGTGGGACATGACCCAAAAAAGGTTGGGAAACACTGCTCTAGACCCAATTCGCTTATCAGTTCAGCTACAAGTTCCCTCTCCTGTCAGTCTTCTTACTGTGCCAGAAAGCATATTTTGCATTAACGTCCGCTGCAATAACTAGAGCTTCATCTATCAGCTGTATTCTATTTAGGTATGGGTAGATCTCGTCACTGTACTGGTAATACATGCTTTCCATTATTAGGCTTTTCCATGATGCTCTTGCCGTGTGTTCATCATATTATTGCGTTATTTTGGTAACTGTTATTTGTTTATTCAAAACGATTATTGCTGCCATTCGATTATTGCCCTCTGTGATTATTCGTGATGTTACAAGCGTGTGGGGGATTTTTCCTTGCCAGGAATACGGCTCTTGAAGGCAAGTAATATGTGATCTCAATTCCTCATCCACCCTTCTGATTTCCTGTACACCCTCGGCGTTTCCCTTAGTATTCAGTTGAATAACTTGTAATAATTTGCAGGTACGCTCATTGCACCGGGGCCAAGGCAGATTAGTATCAAACTGAATGCGTCCATGGGTCACAACAAACTGCTTGTATGTTTCTTCAGGATCAAATATTTCTACTCCTCTCGAAAATCTTGTGAACTAGAGCCGGGAGTTGAGATGGATCTGTTGGAAGATATAGCGATCTCAGTTGTAACTTGTCAGTTGCCAAAGGTTGTGGGAACGTTATGTTTTTACCGCCAGGATGGAGGACTCTTGTTAAATGTTGGAGGGCAAGTGTAAGCATATGCACTTCTTCGAATACTGTATAGTTAGCCGAAGTGAACCTTCAGAATCGGCGTACAATACCACTGGATCTGCAATAATGGTATTCGGTTTGTTTATTACAAAGTTCGGGTGTTATATTTGGTTGGTGCACATAATTCTCTTGCGAGGATGATATTCATTTTTTTAAATAGGAATAGCCGACTGCCTCTAAAAAAATGCTGGCAATAAGCCGAATCAGAGACGGAGGAAATTTCGTCCACTTGCACATCTATTAACTTCTGCCGACCTGTTTGCACACCGACGCTTACTATCATTTTCTGCGTTTCCATCGCCTTCTTCTTCCATAATGTTTGGAATCTTGCAGAATTTATTTGTGTACGAGAAGTGTGACAGCCTTTTTTATTTTTTATATTTTTTTGCTTTTTCATACCCACTTTGCCACTACCATTTCGATTGCTTTGTATATCAGGTCTGCTATATTAGCAATCATTTTTTGATCTATCCTGCAACTGGATTGTAGAATAGCCACAATCTATTCTATTGGCTAGGCGTTGCAATGCTTTCCGTTGTTTTTGCATGACTTACCTTTTTTCTGGCCTGGGACACACGTTTGAGACATCGACTTCTTTTCACATTGATCATGCTTGTGACTATTCTGACCACAATGACTACAAGTCTCTATGTTTATTTGGTAATGTTTACTCTCATGACCGAGTTGGTACCACGGTGTAATCTTTGCAATTGATTACTCTGAATTCCACATACATTTTACGTTGCTCTAATAATAATTTTCTCATAGCTGGGCTTACTTCTATAACGTGATGAACGGTTGGATTTTCACGGGGTCCTGTCTTAAATGTATTGCAGAAACTGCTTGCGAATTCCTCCTTTGATAGTTTAGTTTCCAAATTTTGCTCATATAGGCCTACTTTGACTACTAAATGATTTATCTCAAGACTCTTTGGTATATCATATACAATTATCAATGGCCTCCTGTTTCTTGGAAGCTCACATAGTAGCTTCTGATTTAATTATTTGTGTTCCATTAATTTGCTCACATCCTCTTAGTTCTCCATCGATAATTACTGAGTTATTGATTTTGCTTATTTTATTAATATTTAATTTTGTCTTTTGATGGTTTGATTATTATGGTAATTTGTTCCACAATTATTTTTGGAATTTGACCACATCTTGAACTCACGAAAAAAGAACTTGTTTCCACGGGAATGACTTAAACTCATTGCCTTGCTGGCCGCTGCAGCATAGCTTGACCGAGAAGTTTTATTTCCATTTGACTTGAGTTCCTCAATTGTTTCATTTATCCTCTCTACTTCTTTGTTTAATTCGGAGCAGCCTTTCATTCAATTTTTTGGCAAAGTTCTCATTTAAGTAGCCTGCAAGATTTTCATATTTTTCAGCTAGCACTACACCGCTGATCTGTCAACATGCTGCTGACGTCTCGTGGCGTTGAACTGTGCGGCGAAGCCGGTGACTGCAGGAGCCAATGGCAAACCAAATAATTTGTTCACAAAACCACTGTCTGTTTAGTGATTATTGTTCCAGCTTCTCACACACTCATTAAAACTCTGATTTCCACCGTCGTAACTTTTGAAAGATCTGCGTTTCGTTTTTACCGATCAAAACTAAACTTCAAAAGCGATGCGGCTGCTTGCGTGGCGACTTCCTCTGCATCTCCAATATCCGATCTACCAGAAAACATTATTAACCAGTTACAACCCGCGCAGTTGCTCCCCCGGAACCTTATAGACTGCCTAAAATACATAGGCAAGGTACCCCATTACCAACGGCGTCCATTATCGGATCAGCCACTTACTGTCTGGCTCAATACACAACCAAGCTATTACTACAAAAGTAGTTCGAGGTCATCACCAAGTGACAAACTAGACTGGATTAATTAACTTCATTAAAGAACGTCGCCTGCATCAATAGGATTTGGTGTTGAGCTATGATGTGGTTTCTCTCTTCACCAGTGTCCCTTTGTCTGATACGCTGTCTCCACTACAACAGCAGTTCGAGTCCAGGTTAGTTGTGTTGTTCCACCACAAACTACAGTCGTTACACTTCTCGTATGATGTTAACTACTATGAACAAATTGCGGAGTAACAATGGAGAGTATTTGTCACCTGTGGTACCTAATTACTTAATGGAAGATACTGAGACTAAAAGGTTGACAAGTGCTCCCATGACGTCCAGTGATTTTTATCGGTACGTGGATGATACATCCGTCGTTTGGTCGTATGATAGAGATAGGTGTCTCCTTCCCTTGAACAGCATCAACACAAATATCTACTTCACGATAGAGGTGGAAAAGGAAGGACCGCCGGCCTTTTTTGGCCATTTTTATTGAAACGAAACCTGATGGAACTTTAGGACGCACTGTTTGTAGAAAGCCTACACACACGTACCTGTACCTAAACGCGCGCAGTCATCATTATCCGGCACAGCGCAAGACAGTATACTCTAGTCCACAGGGCGCGAGCAATATGTGATGAGGACAGCCTACCTGGTGAGGCACACCATCAGACGGAATGGGCTTAGTGAACATCAAATACGATGAAACACAGACCTAATAACGGCAATAATGTTTCACACGATCGCTTATCCTTCAGGCCGTACTCTGAGTACAGCATCAAGGGTTGGAAGGGTTCTAGCATGAAATGGAATTAAGAATATTTTCCTTCCACCACCAAATCTAAGGAACATTTTGTGCTCTCCAGAGGATAACCTTGCGCTTCGTGCACCGGGATTTTATAGCATTCCGTATAAATGCAGACAAAATATATCGTCCAGACGTATGGTTTATTAAACAACGTTGTTTTGAATATGCCTGACATGTTCGCCTGGAAAAAAGGACAAATCCGCGGTAGCGGAACATAGTTTGGAACTAGAACATGGATTCAATATTTAATCTACTATTAATCTTACTGACAGAAAAGTTAATAATAGAAACTTTTGCAAATTAAATAATTTAAAAAATCAGTGAAAATATATCGTAAAAAGTTAGAAATATCGTAAAAGCCGAGTACATGATAGACGTATTTATACCTTAAATATGAAAATGTTCATTAAATATCATGCAGAGACTGTTAGAATGGTTAGAAGAAACAGAAATGCTTCGAATAACTAAAAGAGAATTTAAAATTTTAAAATATGGCCAAAATTTAATATTAAAGATATAAAAACAAGAGTTATGAATAGTATAACGAAAATTTAAGTTAAAAATACAACCAAAAAGTTAATATGAAAGATACATAAATAAGTAACTTGAAATGTAATGAAAAGTTAAGTTATTCAAAACAAAGTGCCTTTAAAATAATATAGGAAAATAGAAAAGTTGAAAAACAATGTTACAAAAGGAGAAATATAAAGTTAATTTTGATGACAATTTTCTAAATTCTTTAACTCATCTTAAAAGTAAAGTGACAAGAAGTGTTTTTTTTATAAAAACAAAACTAAATGAAGTAATTATTTTAATGATGTAAAAGATAAGTAAAATATGGTTGTAAAACGAATTTTTTATTTCTAGATTACTAAAAACATAGCCCATACTCACAACCATTGGTGACAAAAAATTTGTTTAATATTTGTTAAAAATTAAAAATATAAAATTGTATGTAATGATAATTATTTAAAAAAATTACATATAGTACAAATGCTTAAAGATAACTGAAATGATTTTACAACTAATAATCCTAAAGGAATTAATTCTGTTAGTAAATGACAAGCTGCTTAGGTGAAATAATTGCTTTTAGAGTTAGAAACAAAAAATTCTAAAGTTTTTTAAGTGCAGTTGTTAATTTTTCAAATTCTGCCTTCGCAATCCTTGTGAACGACAAATCGGATAAAAATGTTGTTGATGACTTTGATTAACAGATCTCAAAAAATTTACAATCTGATAGCTGCAAGTAATTTTATAACTACTATTTTGAAGAATTAATAAAATTATAATACAAATCGTTATTCATTTTTTACAGTATTTAAGTTCTGACTTATACTCATATTTCATAGAATATTGAATGAAAAACTCTGGTATAAATCGATTTACTTGGAAATTATAGCTCGATGGGTTTGGCATAAATATCCGACGATGATTACACTGAAATAAAGCAAATCACGATGAAAACGATACTGATCGACGTGAATAAAATCACTGAAACAGAGATAGTAAAAACTATCTTTGTCCTGAAGAATTACATAAAAGATATAGGACAGTTTCATTAACAAAGGTATTTTTAGAAATGGTTATGCAATAAACAAATAAACTGATTTTTTAAATTAAAGAGTTTTAATACCCAAAAGCTTATATTAAAAATATTAATATTGAAGATAGTTCATTCTCTTATATAAAGTAATTTTTTTCTGCAGCACAGATTATTTTTCTTTGAAACTAATCTATTATTTCGCTTGACTCAATTATTCGGCACATACCAGTCTAATTTCAGTAGTAACAGCGCGCAACTCACTGAAATTACTTTTTTTAAATAGACTTTTATCCTTCATGTTTCTCAATTGCTACTGTAGCCACCTGATCCTTGTATATATTATCTTAATCTCCTGGTGCTCCAGAATAGAATATATTAATCAACAATTAATGTCTAACGTTATGAAAAGATTATTTGGGAACCAAGAAATTTTGGATGAACATATTAATATCCTCCAGATCATTAATCTTAGTATTAAGTATCAATTTCTCATTGTTTTATCCACGCGGACTTGGTGTGCTTAGTAATGCATTTTCCTTTTATTTATCTTTTAACGGAAATGCTTAAACATTTGTAATATAATATCTTTTTTACATTTACCGTAACTTAAATTCGACAATTTCGTTACGCTTGTTGGAATGTTAATCTTTGATGCGCTGTATTTAAGGGAACTGAAGAAATATAAATCCAAAGTTACGTAGTTAAGAATCAATATTTGCAGAATCCATAGGGCGGAGTGCCGTAGCGAGATGTTAGCGGGTAACACGAAACACCGAGCGTGGTGGTGTAATGGTTAGCGTTCTGGCCTCGCATTCGGGAGAACGCTGGTTCGAATCCCCATCCGGGCATCCAGATTTGGGTTTTCCAAATCACTCCAGGCAAATGCCGGGATGCTTCCTTCAAAAGGCCATGGCCGAATTCCCTCCCATTACCTTGCCCACCATCCTTTCCCGTCTCTAAAGACCTCTTTGTTAAGAGACATTAAGCAGTTAAAAAAAATCGGTTCTGATTTTTTCGCGATAAGAAAACATCGGCTGAATATAAATAAACCAAAATGAACTAATGGTTCATACGTTAATTTAATCTCAAAACATACTTTTTTAGTGTCCTGGAAGTATTTTATTAACAGTTGTGAAATTAAATAGAAGTGTTATTAAAAACTGCGCATAACCTCGGTAACACCTGTGGGTTCACTGCGCACTGGCTGCTCAAGTTCATGCTCCAGTGGTCCCGCTTCTCACCTTCTTCCTACCTCTCCGAGCTGACCGCCGTGTCCAGCCTAGGCGAGAGGTAACTTTCCCCTTCGCGTGTAGGGGTAAGGACAGCAGAGTGGGGAGTCTGACCTTGAGGCGCCTCTGTTAAATGAACTCGCTATGGTGCAGTTACAAAGGCCGGGCACGATGACACTGCGACCAAAGTAGTCTCTTGTAGCGATAAATAGACATAATGGAAGGAGCACTGTATACTACGAAATTCATTACTGTTATATACTTATTTCAATACGGTAAGCGGGGAAGTTAAAAAAAAATTGTGTAAAATAGTTATATCAGCTTTGCTTCACGAGATAGCCATCAAAACTGGCCTCCTTATCTCTTATGAGAAAACACAATATATGACTCCAAAAGCGCAAACCTGAAGCCACTCGTGGCCAAATAAGGCACTATCAAACAAGTTAAACACTTTAAGTACTTATAAGAAATTATTGGAAACTAGCCTCGTACCCGCGACCTCGTAAGCGTGGATTAAGAATTTTTTTGCTAGAATTAAATATAAAAAGTTGTTGGTAACGAAGGATTGGTCCCAAACAATATCAAGTCGGCATAATATGACAGGAAAGCTATCACTATATCATTCTACCGTCGAACCTGCCTCTTGAAGAGAATCAATTTCCAACATATTTCTGTCAATATTCGATAAGATTTCAAAATTTCGTGACTACAACTGTTAATCACACTGGAAAAAATATCCTGTGCCCTTCATATAGCTTTCCTTATAAAATTCCATCACAACGATATAGCCATTTAGTCGTCAAAACGCAACAAAAAGACAGAGACTTACAACCGTATTTATATTAGTATTACTGTGGTTCACACTCACACACTGACTGCGAACAACACCTGAGGGATCATTATAACGTAAAAAAGTGTACACCTACAAATTTGCAAGACTACCTACGATTTGCCTCGCATTGCACCCCTAACTTTATAATATCTACAGTTTAACATTCAATCCAAATAACCTCCGGCCCAGGCCTGACTCTTACGATGAAAAACAATTTTTAAAAATCTTGGCCTCCACGGAGATTTGAACCGGAGACCACGACATTCGTAAGCAAGCTCTTTAGCCACTTTTTTTTTTTTTTTTTTTTTTTTTTTTTTTTTTTTTTTTTTTTTTTTTTTTTTTTTGGGCCTCCTTCCTCCCCTTCAGCCCTGCCTTTCGCTCGCCAGTGGTTGGCTCTTTGCCTGGCTCTATACCTTTTTATAATAAATTTGGATTTCAATGTTCTCTTTGCCTGATTTGTATTTATTTGTGGTATTTTCCATCAGTTGGATGTTTTGTTTTTTGAGGTTCTTTATGATTTGAATATTTGGTACAGTTAGGTTCCCCTTGTGCCTTTAATTCGAAGAGTCTTTCTTTGGTTCTAGGCGGGGTTTATAACCAGTTTTATTTGGTTAAATTGTGATCATTAGAATGATTCTGTCATTATTATATCGAGCATCCGTGCGAAGTCTTTTTTATAATTTTGAGTTTGGATTAATTCGTAATATACAGTATTCATATACGCTATATATTCGTCATAAGTACTCGTTTCCGTTTGTAGCATATAAGTTAGGGTATTGCCTAGTATCCACTGTACCGTGTTGTGTTTCGTTTCAGGATATCTCATTTTCTCAGGTTTCAGTATTTCCTGGATGCTCACGGTTAAAGGGGATGTTCTGTCAAGGAAGGCTATTCTTCGTCTTGCCCAAGTCCATATTTTTTGGTTTTGGTTACACGTTATTCTGTGCATCAGGGTGTCAGTATTTCCGCAATTTCTGCACCTGTCATTCGGGGATAGATGTATTTCGTAAAGTCTTCTGTTGGTTGAGATGTTTTCATTTACGACGTCATACCACAAGGACTGTGTTTTAGTGTTTAGAGTTTTATTGGTTATATTTTTCCAGATGTTGATCCAGTTGTATTGTGGATTTTTAATTTCGATTTTGTTTCTGTGGTTAAATGTGTTGATTATTTTGTAGATTTCTTTTGTTGTCTTGTTGTACAGAGTGCATCCTTTGGTTTTTGCATAAGTTGTCTCGAGGTGGAATTTTCTCATGTGTGGTAAGGTGAACTTTATCGAGGTCATGTTGAAAGGTATTTCCTCAGTGACTGGTTTTGTTTCGTTTATCAAGTTATTTGTTGGGCCGTTTGGGTTATTTACCGCTGTCGTTATGGTTCTTTTGAGGAATAATGCGCAGCATCTTTCGCGTACGCTTATCATTCCTATGCCTCCTTTACCTAGGGGTAGAGTCATTGTTTTGAACGCTGTTTTAAAGATCTTACCCCTGCTTGCAAACCACCCGAGCAGATTCTGTATCCGATCTGCAATTGTGTCGGGTATCGGCAGTACTTGGGCGATGTAAACCATTTTACTCAATAAAGATACTTGTGCTATTTTAGCCTTCTGTATTGCATCCAGATCTCTATCACAGTGCATGTTTATAACAGCCCTAATTTTCGGTAGTGTTATGAGCCAGTTTTTAGTTATTGTTTTCATAATGTTCTTTTGAAAAATAATGCCTAATGTCTTATGTTCTTCTACTTGCTCGTACCAGATGTTTGTTGGAGGTGGGATCTCTGCCACACTTATTTGGAGCAGTGCAGTTTTCTTTGGGTTAAGTTTTGCGCCTGTTGCTTCCGTGAACGTTGTGATTATTTCCCGCGTTTTTTGGATGTCCTCCGCTGAAGTTTCGGCTATACAAATGTCGTCTGCGTATCCTCTGCATGTAAATTTGTATCCATTTAGATTAATGCCTGTTAAATTTTGGTGACATTTCTCAAGCAGGGGTTCCGTTGCCAGTGCGTACAGGATCATTGATAGCGGGCATCCTTGTCTTATCGATCTTTCTATCTTGACGGGCGCTGACAGGTGTCCGTTTATAAGAAGTTTTGAATGTGTAGTTTGTAATTATTTTCTTTATTACTTCCACGAATGGGGAGCCAAATCCTTTATGTTCCATGATTTTTAAGAGGTAATTATGTTCAATTCGGTCAAATGCTTTTTCAAAATCGAGAAATAGTAGAGCTGATGGAGTTTGTTTTTCTGCGTTTATGCTGATAATATCACGATATTCGCACACAGTATTTAAGATGCTACGTCCGGGAATAGCACTGGTTTGGTGAGGTCCTAAGATTTTCTCCATGAGGGGTTCCAGTCTAGTTTTGAGGATTCTCGTTAGTATTTTAAAGTCTGAATTTAACAAAGTTATTGGTCGTATTTCATTGATTTGTTTGATCTGGTTGCCTTTAGGTACCTAGCACTATGATACCCTCTGTGAAGGCGGTGGGAAGATTTTCCTCTGTCCATAAGTCGTTTAGAATCTCTGTTAACTTATTTCTTAGCATGGGCCAGTAATGGATGTAAAATTCTATGGGTAACCCATCCGGTCCTGGGGATTTCCCTCTTGCTGCTTTGTTTATCGATGTATGAATTTCGTCCTTGGTCAAAAATTCTTGTTAGAGTTGCCGATTCCTCTACACTTGCTGTGTTACTTGAGTTGGATATTAACTCGGCGATTGCCGCCGTACTGGTTGGAGTTGACTTGAAAATATTTTTATAGTGCGTGGTAATTTCTTTAATTATATCTCTTCCGTCCTTGATGTTTTCACCATTTTCTTTAATTATATTGGTTATTAAAGTTTTTTTAGCTCCTTTTTCTGCTTCTTATAAGGTGGTACAAGGCTGCCGTTTCTTTGGTTGCGATGTCAGCCGGTTTTGAAGTTGTCAGAAGTTTATTTGCTTGCATATTTTGTAATGATAGGATCTTGGCTTTGTATTTTTTTATTTTTATGTTGGTATCGACAGTTATGGTGGGCTCTTGGTATAATTCCTTGATGCATCTGTAATAATACTCAATTGTGCCCTTCATCCAATAGTTCTTTTGTGTCCCCCAGGAGATTAAGGTTCGTTTTAGTTTCGGTTTCACATGTTCAACCCACCAAGATAGTGTACTTTTATATTTTTTACAGTTTTTTAGACATTCGTCCCAGACACTTTTGATTTCTTCGTCTAGCGCCGGGTCTTCAAGCATAGAGATGTTACATTTCCAGAATCCTTTGCCTCTGCTAACAAGCTGCCTCTGCATGTTGACAGTGCATTGCATACTGTTGTGATCTGAAAAGCTTAGAGGAAAAATGTTTGCACTGGTTGTTTTAGGTTCGGAGAGTCTCCGTTACGTAAATCCTGTCGAGTCGGCTTGCCGAGTTGTTTGAGACATATGTGTAGGCTTTGGCATTTCCGTGAATGCATTCCCATGCGTCGTGAAAGTCCATCCCTCGAATGAGGTTAGTCAGCTCCCTGCACCCATTGAAATTTGGGGTTTGATCTTTTTGGCTTAGTACACAATTAAAGTCACCTCCCATTATTATTGCGCCTGTGGTATTTCGCAGGAGATAGGGTAGCTCTGTTTTGTAGAAGTATGCTCTTTGGGCTCGATTATTATTGCCAGAGGGGGCGTAAACAGTTGATTATTCGCGTGTTATTTATTGTAGTTGCAATGGCCCTGCCGTTTGTTAATGTTTCTGTACTAATCGTCTCAATTCCCTCTCTAATCACGAGGGCCGTTCCCGTATTGGTTTCTTTGGAGTAGTTGATTATTCCATCGTATCCAGGGATGTTTAGTTCTGTAAAAGTCACTTCTTGTAGCATTGCAATGTCAATACTGTTTTGTTTAATATAATCCGCTAAGGCATTTTATTTTGAATGGCGTAATTACTCTGTTCATATTTATAGTTGCGATGCTATAACTTTGATTGCTTGTCATTGGTTATTTTACGTCTCATCAGATTCCCTCCATTACTTCCTCGTACCAGCTGTCTTTGCTGAGGGGTTTTGGTTTATCTTCTTCTCTTATCTTTTGATCGTTTACGTATTTTGGTGTGTCTTGTTCTTCGTTTCTCGCTTTGGTTGTTTCTTCTTCTTCTTCTTCTTCTTGTCTTGATTTGGCGTTATTTGTTGTTCGTTCTACTTTCTCTGCTATTCTTTTTACTGGTTTGCCGTTATTTTCGAGTCGTTCACTGAGAGCTCGGCGTTTTTTTGCTATGTATTGACTTGCGGTATTGGCACCGTCCTTATTTGCACTTCTGCTGGATTGTCTTGTTATTCTCTTCTCGCTTATTTCTTTCTCGGCTTTGTTATTGATCGTTAAGCTGTGCATTTCAATCCGTTGTTTTGTTTCTGAATCTTCTTCTGCCTGGTGAGTTGTTTTATTTGTAAATGTTTCTATGTGTATGACATGTTCTGGGATACTCTCTTCTTCTATTTCTTTTTCATGTAATTTCTGTTCCGGTTCTTGTTCTTCATTTTCCTCTTCTTCTTGTCCATGATTTTTCGGCTTGTGTTTCCTGTTTCCCGCCGTGCTGTTCCGAGTTGTCCTCTACATCGATCTCCATGTTTTCCGTGTTTTCCAACGTTTCTGTGTGTGGCTCACATGCTGATGTTACAGTGTGGCCTATGTTTACACTGTTGACTTGTGCCGTGGCTTCTGCATAAGACGCTGTGTTGCTAACTTTCCTTACTCGCTTCCGCGATTGTAGCATTTGCTGTTATAGTTTCTGATGTTGACAATTTTACTCTTGGAAGTTGTAATGGTCTGCGTTTTGTACACTCAGATCTTAGATGTCCTGGTTCATTGCAAACAGAGCACTGTGCGCGGTTGTCCCTCATATATTATTAATGCTTTGAAACCCTTGAATCATTATATAGGAAGGTATATGTTTTTTTAAGTCAATTTTCACACACCGTATGCCGTTGTTTGCTTGGAATCTGAACTTAGGGCTCCATTTTTCGTCCGTCGCCGTTATTATTTCACCATAGTTTCGGATTGCTGCCGTTACACTAGCATTACTAATTTCAAATGGTACATTAAAAACTCTTACTGATCGTAGCCCCAGCCCTGCGTGGCTTATATATACGGTACTTACGGTTCCATCTGGGTTCTGGTAGTCGGCTTTCCCTCCAGTTTTCTCTACGATAGTATTGCACAAGTTGTCATTTGTCATTTTAACGTATACTGCATAAGTCAAGAAGTCCATTTGGATTCCGTATACATCTGCGTCTGTCAAGTTGAATTTTTCATACAGCCATTCATGGAAGTCATATGCACGTGGTCTTGTCTCCTTTGCGTCGAACGCGAATTTCAGTGTATTCTTTCGTATCGTCGATTCCATTTTCACTATCGTAAACCACAAGCAAAGTTTTCACTGATTACACTCACTGAACCTCGCTTGAGGAAGTATCGAGCAACCGCACGCGACGGCGGCTCGATGCGAACTGCCACTGAGCTGCCAGTTCACTACACGGAAACACGGTCTGGAGACGTCCACATCCAACGTATCTGTCTATCGCCATATTTCGAAGTTATGACACAACATGTTTTATTTATACAGATAATTTTTCAACCAAATGTAGACAGTATTTTTCTCTTTGTTTCAAAGGATAAGTCTGCAAAGTTTCATCGAGATCGGATGAAAACTGTGGATTTGTATGAAGAACAAACAAACCAACAAACAAAACAACAAACAAACAAACATACATTCATCTTTATATATAAAGATAATGGAACTGAGAAAGAATCCCACAGAACCCGCGCTGAAAAGCTGCGAAAAGCATATGTTATATGGAATACTTACAATAAAAAATCACTTTCCACCAAAGCCAAACTCCATCACTACCACACAGTCGTTCTTCCAGGAGCACTGTACGCGACGGAGACATCATCATTAACTGTAAATGTCAACGGAATGAAAATATAGAAGATCCAAGATGGTATCTAAATGAGCAAAAGCTCAGAACTGTATTCACTGACCGAAAGATTCACGTGACTCGCACGGAAAAGACGCATGAGATTCTACGGACATATGGCACGAATGGATGATTCACGACTAACCAAGAAAATTTTCCACGCCGCCAACGGTCCCCCACAAACCATAGCACGCTGGTTTCTAGAAACCCAGAAGTACCTCGCATAAGTCAGCCTAGACGTACTGACATCCACACGAAGTAAATATAGACAATTAATCACTTCACATAAATTTGCCCTGAGATTTGGAACTCGGAAATGCCTGGACACAAGAGAGACGTTAAGCCCGCAGCGAAAGGATGAGGAGGTTTTGGGAAGTTAAGAAGAACAGCAAGATTAATAAGAAGGACAATGTAAATTAATGGTTCAATGCGCTCCTTAATGGGCTAAACGATAAAATAAATAATAAAAATAGTTATATCAGCTCATCGGTGCCACAGATCACATGTACGGGGTTCTCTGAATAACACATTCATTTATGCGTAACTGGTCAAATGTAACGTTTTAAAGCGTTTTTTTTTCCGCATTTGAAATAGCGACGGATCTTCAGAGTAATTATCCAGCAGAGCATAAATGACATAATTAGGAACACATAAATATTTACTTTATTTCACCTGTTGCAAACAAATATTGAAAGCCACAATGCTATATGAGTTTGTACACGCCACCAGCCAGATTACAAGTCCAGTTAATTGCACAAAGGAGGGCGATGGAAGTCGCGGTTTAGTGCCACGCGGGTACCAGCTGCCGGACCACACTGTACCGGGCAGTCAATTACCACGCGAAAGCTGCATCAAAATGATTAAAAACAGGCATTAATCCGCGATGCACATTTTCGCAAAGCAAACTGTGCGGTGGCAGCGCTGCGATCGCTTTTCGAGCGGCAAGTGGCGTTTTATTGACGTTGCCATGGCGACGCCGAGTGCGCGGATTTATTTGGCTGTAACATTTCACGCGACCGGAATTACCAATAATCATCAAGCAAAACCTTATGGACCGTTAACAAGAGTCGATACGAATAACGACTCGGTAATCCGAGTACACTCGCTGCGCCGTCAAAATTGAGCTCGCCAGCACAGCCAGGGCAGCGCTGTTCAGCGGAGAGGGAAATGTTGCTGCGTACGGAGCACTAATTGTTATTTCGGAGTATACATACTTTGCACAACAGATAATTCATTAAAACTGTATTAAAATTTATTTCAATTGTTTAAAAAATTATCAGTTTGCTGGTTTTGGGCGTGCTCTATGCGGTACTGGGTTTTCACCGTGATAACTTAAATAATAGTGAGTTCCTTTGTAGCCAGTATGATTGAAACATAATGGAAACTAAATCTCAATACGATCGTATTTTGTACCTCTATTTACAAACATGTAATTCGTATCTTTTATTTTTGGAATTTTTCTTTTATACCTGATCAGAAATTTGACAATTATGGAGGAAAACATGCATAGTGAAGTCCCTCGTATAAATTTACATTTTTCTGTATGTGGACCTCTACAGCTCATAATTGTCACTCAATTTTTTCGTTTGACGACATAAGTTTCCTTCTCCTACAGGTTGATCAGAGCAACGTATTTTAACATTAGTGTATCGATATTTTTGTTTAAGTCTCCTTAGTATCTTTTAGAACTCTTTTCAAATTGTAATTCTTAACTAAATCTGTACTCCTGTCAGATAGCGGCTAAATATAATTTTTTTTTTAGCTGTCGCTAACAGGAGTACCAACACTATAATTTATGATATTTTTATGATCATCTATTTTTATTTCATGTTACTTCGTTTCACAATACAGATAACAGTTCTGCTTCCCAGTTTTTCATTAGCGCTGTTAATATTTTTACCTAAAAATCTGCTCTTTTTCAGAGATGCATAAAAGAATCAACTCCTCCGATTTAAAGGAATTGGATGTAGAATATAGGTTTTTCTCCGTATGCTACCATGGAATTCTACAGGTATTCTACATTATCCAGACAAATATCTCGTAGATCAGCGATCTCTTGATTTGTCGAGGGCATGCATTCTGTTGTCAGGTAAAGTATGACACTAAACTAACTTACGAATACGAGGTGTGTGAGAAAAGTAAAGAGACTGATATTTTACTTACCAAAGATTTAAAAAAATATATTATCCCCTTCAAAGTAGTTCCCTTGGGCAGCTATACACAGGCGGAGTCGTTGTTTCCACTCTTGGTAGCAGTGCTGGAATGCTTCAACTCGTAGGGCAGTTAACTGGTCGGTCACAGTCTTTTGAATATTCTCCAGAATTCCAAAATGACGTCCTTTTAAGACATGTTTCAATTGCTCGAAAAATAGAAGGATCAAGGACTTAAATCAGATGACTAGGATGGCTAAGGAAAAACAGAAATGTGTTTTGAGGCCAAAAATTCTATGATGAAAAAAGCCGTGTGACACGAGGCATTGTCATGATGAAGCATCCACTTGTCTTCAATGTCTGGTCTCACACGAATCATTCTTGTCCTAAACCTTTCAAGGACACCTTTGTAAAACACTCGGTTGACAGTTTGTCCTGGAGGAACAAATTCTTTATTCACGACACACCTTCTATCAAAAAAGCAAATCAGCATTGTTTTGATTTGCTCATTCGACATTTTTTCGGTCGAGGTAATGACGGAGTGTGCCACTCTTGGTCTTGCCGCTTTGTTTCAAGATCGTACTCAGATATCCAGGATTCATCACCTGTGATCAAAAGATTGAAAAATTATTGGTCTTTATCAATCCTCTCAAGAAAATCAACGCACACGTTTCCTCGATTGTCGCTCTGTTCAGCTGTGAGGTTTTTTGGAACCATTTTGGCACGAACCTTTCACATGTCCAAATCGTCAATCAAAATTTGATTTACGGAGAAAGTGTTTAAATTTAACTGTTCACACATCATCCTTATTGTTAGGCGACGGTCTGATCTCACAAGAGCCCTCATACGCTCATCGTTTTCGTCAGTTTTTGAAGCTGAAGGTCTCCCTGATCGTGGTGGATCTTCTACTTTTCGGCTTTCCAAAAAGGAATTGTGCCAGTTGCTCCATTTTCGTAAAAATTAAAAAAAAAAAAAAAATCATTGATGGCGTTGTCAAAAATAATGTGTTGGCTGAACGGAGTTGAAACTTGGACTGAGCATGTGGAACGGATGTAAAAACCGGTCTAGTAGTACAGACCGGTAGACACCGTTGCCTGATACCAATCTCATTACTTTTCTCTCACACCTGCTACATGGATTCCTGAAAGAAGCTTTCTGAGGCCACTTAAAATTTTACAGTTCGCTGTCGGGTTTGAAATTTTGAACTCTGATTGGGAACATGTTACACATTTGTTGTGTTTTCCAGATCAAAATCTGGGGGTAAAAAGAAGTCTGTACATGGATACAGATATGCCGTAATATGTTAATATGTGTCAGAATGCTAGGAATGTATTTTTAGAGGAATCCAGGATTTTCTTGGCTGGCCTGGCTGAAGAACACGTTTATTTTAGCGGGCATTTTGAAAAAACTCGACAAGCTGTTCTTTGTCGACAGTGAAATTGGCCATTGTGTCCAGAAACATGATATGGTTGAAAATTTCATCACGTATTTCGTTGTAAACAATTTTTACGATGGGGCCATGCCAGTCTGTCTACCATCTTGAGGATTTGAACAATTTTCAACTGAACAGACTACTAGCATAGATTTCTATAGCATCTCAGAGTTTCATTTTATAGATGGACATTACTCTGTCTCTCTGTCTGTTTGTTACGTTCCTTGGGCTCAACGGATAATCCTATCGTGATGAAATTTGGCGAGGAGATGCTATTTGGCATTAGGATGGATATAGCATACTTTTTCTGTATAAATAATACATGTTGCCATATAATTTTGAAAAATTACTGAACGGCGATATACAGACGCGTAGGATATGTAGGTTTCTGTACTACATTTCCATATGACGCTCTGGTAGCTCAGTGCTTAAAACGCTTGCTTACTGCTGTTTGGACCGTGGTATCCGGTTTAAATCCCCATGGAAGCAAAGATTTTAAAAAAGTGTTTTTGATCGAATGTGTCACGCCTGCACCGTCGGTTTTTCGGATTACATGTTGAACTGTATATATCACAAATTTAGGGGTGCAATGGGAGGAAAATCGTAGGTAGTCTAGCAATGCTGTAGGTGTACACTTTTTTACGTTATATTGATCCCTCAGGCGTTGTTTCTCTCGCAGTCAGTGTGTGTGTGATCTGCACCAATAATACTATAAATGAGGAAATATGTAGACCAGGGGTGGCCAGCCCAAATGATCTTGCGGGCCACGTTAGAAGTGCATCATAACTCCGCGGGCCGCATATAAAATTATATATCCCCACTAAAAAAATTTTTTTGGTGTGAGAAAATGAAACATGAGTTATTATTTTGTTTACTATTATTATTACATGTAAACATAGCTAATATAATAATAATTATACTAAACGCACAAACAATAAAAATGAAATATAAAAAATGTAAAAGTGTGATGAATCTCGCGGGCCGAAAAAATGTTCAAGGCGGGCCCGCATGCGGCCCGCGGGCTGCTGGTTAGCCACCCCTGACGTAGACTAAATGGCTGTACCGATATGAATGGAATTCGACAAGGAAGAGTACAGAACTTTTTTTTTCAGTATGAATAACAGTTGTAGTGAAGAAATTTATCAAATACTGACAGAAATATGTGCGTTAGTCTGTAATGTGACGTCGGGATTTGTTAATAAATATCGTTTAGAGACAAAACATATTTTTGATTATAGATGTCGATTTGCTTTATACTATTACTTTTTGTCTGATTAAATGTTCTGGCACCAGTTTATTTTGCCTTCTTCTTTGACATGCCTTGCTGGCGTAAACCTGGCCTAAGGTATAGCTCTAGCAGAGCAATAGCAACTAAAGTTATTAGAAACCAAGAATCGGATGCTAATGCTGAAGAAAGAAGAAAAGACCAAGCTCAAATAAAGCTGTCTTTAGTTAATCCCCCGCCACCCTACATCCCCGCACCTTTGTTTGATTTTCTGTTTATAAATATGTTGGAAATTAATTCACTTCTTGAGACAGGTTTGACGGTATACTTTCTATTATCTACAGTTTAACATTTAATCCGAATAACCTACGGCCCTGGCCTGACTCTTACAATGATAAACAGTTTTTAAAAATCTGAGCCTCCACAGAGATTTGAACCGGAGACCACGACGTCCGTAAGCAAGCGCTTTAACCACCGAGCTGCCAGTCCACTACACGGAAACACGATACGGTGACGTCCATATCCAACGTGTCTGTCTATCGCCGTTTTTCGAAGTTTTGAGATGTGTATTTATACAGATAATTTTTCAACCAAATGTAGACAGTATTTTTCTCTTTGTTTCGAAGGATAAGTGTGCAAAGTTTCATCGAGATCGGATGAAAACTGTGGATTTGTATGAAGAACAAACAAACAAGCATACATTCATCTTTATATATAAAGATTGTGCTGTTGATTTAAGCTTAATGAGAAGCATTGCAAATGATTGTATTAAGGATATCGAAACAGTTTTTATGTAATTATCTTTGAAGTATTCTGTGAGTGGAGTGATAGTATTCTTTGGTGAGTCCAGAAAAAAAAAGATGGCGAGCGGTGGTATGAATTGGTTTAGTCGCTCGAATAGTAATCGATGTAATAAGAGAGAATGTTGAGTTTTTAATGATTTGTTGAATGTGTAATTTGTGAAGCAAATAATGAGTGAAATATATAGAAAAGTGAAATGAAGTTCTCCTTAGTTTATTGTATGTTGTTTGAATCATACAGACCAATTAAGTGGCAGAAACTGGAAGATAATATTCCATGTATTCTGTGGTGAGTAATATCCACCCGAGGCAAATCTAGGAAACATAAAGAAGGTCAGTTTCTTACAAAGTCCAGAACACTCCATGAACCCGTCATTTTTGACGGTGACTAGTCAACATTATGCACATCCAGTTAAACATAGGAAATAAGGTATGCTGCAGCAAGATAAATGTCACGTAGTTCTTTATCAGATATTTTTTCCATAAACTCGTGCAACGTGCTGGCACCACGTCTACTTGATGGCCACAACGCCAGTCAGCGCAGGCTGGGCGTCGAACAGGTTCTACCATGTTAGTTAGCAAAAGAACATTCCACCGGCAGATCGGTATTCTAGGAAAAACATATTTCTTTCATTCCCGACACATCTCGGCAAGCGACGGGGTCGTTACCGTGTATAACTCTCTTAGGACGTGGTCAGGGTCGTGGCCAAATAGAAAACATTATGTGAATCAGAGTATACCATTCTTCATATCACTGAGTAACTAACGTTTTCAAGAGCGACCTCCGTTGCTGAATCGCAACTCGATAATAGACCAATGGTAAGATGCGTCGTGCCACTTGCATTCAACTGATATACCAATACAAAGAGAGTATTTGATGATATATTGGTGCAGACTAAAACTTTTCCGGAAGAACTAGAAGACTCAGATTGATTGGCTAGCTGCCACCGTCTATGTAAGGATTGAGGTAAGAGAAGAAGCGTCTGTTTTCAACGAAGGGCCGAGACGCATAGGTTACATGGCCGGAAAGTTGGAAGAGGAGATTCGTCAATCAAACTTAAGCGAGGCGAATAAGTTGATACACTTCCTACCCACCGGTCCAGAGTAGTGAGTACCAGATGGACTGCCGGCTATGACTGTGGTTGATGGGTGGATGGATCTCTAAACGGCGATACGGCTTGTTATCCTCACGTGTGCAACACACATACAAAACAAAAAGGAGTATAAAGATAGTTTAGGGGAGGAGAGGGAGAAAAAATAATGTAGGCCTATTAATTAAGAAACCAGATGCGATCAATTACTGGTGACAGCGGCAAAAAAGCAATGTATTGTTTAGGTTACAGATGTAGCAAACAGGGTCACTTGGCCTATGACCTTGACCTGTGATCCCGGTACTTTTCCCAATGTTTTAAGTAACCATAGAGATGACCTTTTGTGTCTACCAGAGATGAAGACTAAATTGACTAGCACTATGACAGAGTTGGATAAACTTTTTAATTCTGCTGTTCTTTTCTTCCAGCCATCTGTGTGGGGAGAGATACTGTATATACAACAACCAGTAAACACAACGACACGACAGTGAGATGAACAAAAGTAGAAATGAAGGGCAACAGGATACTCTGCACTGTGACGTGGCGGTTATTTGCTATGG
The DNA here is from genome assembly GCA_031002005.1 of Vandiemenella viatica. Taxonomy (NCBI): domain Eukaryota; kingdom Metazoa; phylum Arthropoda; class Insecta; order Orthoptera; family Morabidae; genus Vandiemenella; species Vandiemenella viatica. Next base: position 301,671,925 of record JARYHS010011408.1, on the reverse strand, counting down.
AGAAATGGACTGCTAATACGCATCAGTGATTCTGATGCATGTTTGAACATCGCAATGGAATAGCAGCAGAATGCAGAAGAAATATCCCATAAATAATTCTCCTTTAAAATAACGTAGTACATTTAAAGGAGTCAGAAGCCGAAAGTAAGGATATGATTGAGCGTAAAGATTGATATCTATCAGTATTTCTGTACGACGGTGGACTTTGGAAAGATAGATCTGTGTGAGAAGCTTCATGGGTAGGTTTAAAAAATTATTAATGTGAAATATGGTGGAAAGAATGGAAACACTGCTTGGAATTATACTGACAGGTGACTCAAACACAATCGTAAAGTTTACATAAAGCTTGAGTCCATCACGTGGTATCACGTCTCTCAGGTGTTGAATTTGAATAGATTTTTCGTACATGAATGTCTCTAGTAGATGACTGATTGTTCAACGGGCATCACCGATACTCCTGAATTTAAACGAAGAAATGTCGTCAGTTTGTTAAGACGGTCATGTGGCTCGAATGTTTACCGTCTGCTGGGTGCCGCCCAGCGCGTGTGATGTGCCGCCGCCTGATGCACCCCGTGAGCGGCTGTGCGAGATTTAGAGCACCCCTCCATCACCTCGTCAGCCGCCCGCCGCAGACACTGGCTGCAGAGGCGTCGGTTCAGTGGCCAAGCCCGCTTTTCTTTGAGATCTTAACAAGCATTAAAATGTTTATTTGCCCTTGAAGTAGTATATAACCATTCCGTGCTGTCTTTAAGGCATAAGTCTGCGTGCCCCTGTAACGGATAGGATTACCGGGTTACATTAGCCATTGATGAATCAGGTGGATTACGTAACTAATTTAAAACCTGACATTTAGGAGATGGAAAAATCTTTGTGATCACTCAAACAATAATCCTACATAGTCTCTATGCTGTCATGGTTTCAGCCAAGATTCTTGGAAATTCTTTTAGGGCAGAAACGTACGATATATTCCGCACGCTCTGCTAAACTCAACCGACACCGCACCTGGAGCGCTGGGCTTCTGGAAAGTCGACCCGGAGAGCGCATCCAGCACGTGTCTCGTGGCTGGTCCGCGTGAATCGTCTCTTCGTGGTTCGCGTTATGATGCCCAAGACCACAGTCCTAGCTTCAGTGGTTCGTTTAGAAATCTGCAGCGTATCATTTTTTTAGCCGCGGCCTCCAAATATTATTTTTTCCCCCTCAAAATCAGTCCATGGCATGACGGGTCATAGTAGAATGATGTGTAATCGCTGACTTGTCCATGTTGTTTGACTTGTAATGGTGGAGTATTTCTCGTATCAAGTCGTCTGCTGTTTTGTCAGACTATCTCGTCTGGATCATTACACAACTGCAAGAGATCTCATTAACCTCCGCGGTTTGTAGTGGGGGTTGTCTGTCGTACGTTGCATCCAAATTTGTCACCTAACTGTAAAACGCATCAGTAGTGTCAGAAGACAGAACCTACGTAACTTTTTAATAAAAACTAGATACACCTTATACATTCAGGTGAATTTTCAGTTGTCACGATGTTACCAAATGCTTGAGGCCGCGCCGCGGCTCTTTCTTCTGAGCTTTCTACCCCTGACTCGGCCATATGCCAAGCTTACTACATCTGCAGACACAGCACCCTCAGTAATGTCAGAGACCCCGGTTCAGGAAATACGAAGAAAAGTGAGAGAATAATAGACGCAACGTATTGCCTCAAGGATCACTTGTCAACAAGATTGGTATAATTCCAATTCAGGAAACTGATACAGAAAACGAGCGAGATGATAATAAGGATAAATTCCTCTTTTTGATTTCTTGAAAGCAGCTTAGGATAAATTCTAACTATAAGATCTTCATCTCCTTCAAACTCTTCCAAACCCAAAATAGAAGCACCTTAACTCTCACGACTAAACAACAAAATATCCATATAATTTGGGATAAAATATCCATATAATTTTGGATTCTACATAAAGAACCGTGAAACCCACCAAGAATATAACCATATACTACTAATTTTAAAAACGTATAAAAAATACCAAGAAGGCCCTCATTGACTTTCCTCTCTGCCAACACCACTCAGTTTACATAGAGATTGGTTCAAGCATACTTCTGACAACATCATTTCCTCGATCAAGATACAACTTCACAGAACCTAACTGGGAAGCTTTCTCCTAATCTTGATAAGTTTCTGGTATTGTTTCCTGTAGAGGAAGTAAACGGTTGGTTTGTGGGAGTAGCACACTCAATATTACTAAACATGGTGAAGCAGAAATAGCTGGTTATTAATTCTGTTTGATTTGCGAATATGCTCAATTTGTAAAACGTAGTCCATAAATTGTGGAAGCTGGTAGTCCGATGATACAGTTTAAGTTTTTTGTTTGTTTAGTCATAGCTTTCTGGACAAAATATTTTTTATTGGTTTTATACATTGCTCCTGGACCACTTTCATAATCGACCTGATTACATTGGGCCGGCATTGTCTACTGATGAAAAATCGAGGCCTTTGTCAACAAAGACTGCGTCGATGAGCTCCCTGGGGTGATCCTTCTTCAGTTGCTTAGCCAGAGTGCTTGGTGAGTATCGAGCTATGGAAGAAAGTATAGTGTCATGATAATTATCTCATTATGACACCAACGCTTATACGTAACCATTGTCATTCTTCAATACACACATGAGACATGAAATTCAATCATTCATCCAAATGCACAACAAGGTAACGGAGTTGTTTCCCTGTATGATTACTACAGAATTGCAGATTTCTTTTTTATAATCATGTAAGTCTTCTTGTGAAGCGCCTACTTTAGCTTAACTTCACACACCACTGCCTGCGACCGTTAAAACATTTTTACATTTGTTTCAAAAGACCCAGAAGTGCGATATCATCAATGAATGCTTCCTAAGCCCGCAGCTCTGGTGTTTGTTGTAATACATTCACGCCTGCTTCCAGGTCCATATTCCTAACTTCACTATAGCATACAAATTATCCGGACACTTACCTGAAACTACTCCTAGGCTTTACCAACGTCGTGTTTCCTATTTATTGGATATTAATATGGGGTGGGTCCACTCTTTGCCTTTATAATGACTTTAATTCTGCTGGGGAGTCTTTCAGTGCGGTGTCTGAATGTCTGTGGAGGGCTGACAGCTCATTCATCCTAAAGAGCTGAAACCAGGAAGGGTAGTGATGTTGGATGCTGGCGTCTAGAACGATGTCAATGTTCCAGCTCATCCCAGAAGTGTTCCATTGGATTCAGTTTCTGACTTTGGGAAGGCCAGTCTATTTCAGGAATGTTATTGTCCACAAACCATTGCTCACAGAGGCAGCTTTACGAGAGAGTACAATATCATCGTCTCCGAACTAGTCCTGTACCGTACACAGTACACAATGGTTTAAAATGTGTTCGTATCCTTCTAAATTCAGAGTTTTCTTAAGAGCAATAAGGGGACCACAGCCTAACTGAGAAAAACACTCCCATACCATAACGCAACCTTCTCCGTACCTCACTGTTTGTACTACTCATGATGGTAATTAACGTTCTCAAGGCATTCGCCAAATGCAAGCCGTTCCATTGGTTTGCCGCAAGATATTAAGTTATTTATTACTCCAAATCACTCGTTTCCAGTCATCCAGTGTCCATTGGCGTCGCCCTTTCCACCACTTCAAGCATCGCTTACCATTGACCAGAGAGATGTTTGGCTTATGAGCAGCCCCCATTCTCTCAACTCCCGACGCACAGCTGGAGGGCTGGTAGCACTTTGGAACTAATTAGTGATGTCTTCCACTGATTTATTGCGATTTGTGACAACCACCCTCCGCAGTGCTCGACGACCCCTGTCCGTTGTTAAAGGAGATGTGGCAGGTCTTGGTTTAGTTGTGGCTATTCCTATGCGTTTCAATTTCACAATCATGTCACCAAAAGTCGACTTGGACAACTTTAGAATAGTTGACAAGTCCCTTATGGATTTTCACTCAGGTGACTTCCTATGACTGGTCCACATTCTGAGTCACCGAGCTGTCCTAACTGAATCATTCTGCTGTTACTGCTTCAACACAATACTCAACGCCTCCCTTATTAATGGTAGGTAGTGACATCTAGCGTTCAATTCCGCATTACGTAGGGGTCTTAGGATACTTTTGATCAGACAGTGTTTTGGTCTACACTCTCAACCCTGCTAGTAATTTTCCTTCAGTCTTTTCTTCATGAATGTGCTAGAACACCGCAGTTTTGTATATCAATTTTTGCAAAAATCTTTGAATCTTTAGTATATGTTTCACGGACATTTAAGTTTTCTTTCGCAGGTTACCAAATGTGCCGCTGTTGTCTAAAAAGATACCCATCGTATACTTTTTGGAAGAATTTGCGCACGTTTTCAATAAATCGGCTGATCACGTTCTATTTCGATTAGCCTGCTCTGAACCCATACTAATTTGCGTTCATCCCATTTTTTGTCCTATGTTACTTTAGTTATTTGCAGACTATCTTTTCATCTACCTTCCTTAGCAAACAGATTGTGCGACAGATTTCGGAAGTTTCGGATCTTTGATGCCACCTGTAGCTAAAATAACAGCTTCATTAGATTTGTATGCATTTGGGATCGTCCTCTGCAACAAATATTCGTTGAATATTTTTATGCTTTATACTAATTCGGCGATCAATTCCTGGTGGACCTCTGCCGGTTTCCCATCAGGTTCAGGAGCTTTTCTTATTGAAAAGGGACTGTATTGCTCCCACTATCTCGTCGTCTAACTTTTTCCTGATGTTCGCTGTTGTAAGGGCCCCATATTTTTTGACATAGTCCCATTTGCAGTTCTGTCTCGTGTTCTATGGTATACTGTTATGTATAGCTCTCGTGCAATTTCCATTCGTTTTGTAGTTATAGATCCATCTGGTCTCCTTACTGCTGACGGTGTCATGGGTAGTCTAATGTTGTCAGTGCCATTTGACATCATAACGACTGTGTTGATGGGTTGAAGTCGGAGGTTATTTTGAAATGCGTTTTGTGCAGACTACTCTCACTTCAACAGCTCTTCGGCGAGTCTTTTTTTTTATTATTATTACTTTGTATTATAATTTTTGTTTTAGCGACGAACCTGTATATCAGGTTAATCAAATTTAAATCTTGATCAGAATGATTGGTCATTAGGGATACTATGTCTGTAATTTTGAGATATTTTGTTATTAGTTCATTCCTGATTTCTTTGTGTTCATCACATCTAAGTATGTAATGGTAAATATCTTCTATTGCTTCACATCTGTTACAGTTCGGAGAGTCGACAATTTTCATGATGTGATTTTTATCATTTAATAGGACATGTCCAGTGCGTAATCTGTTTATTAGGGTGATCTTTTTCCTGCTTAAATCTTTTGTTGCATACCATTGCTTCTTGTTGATCTTACTTATGGCCCGATGCCAATTTCCTTTGGTTCTTTGTTATTTTCCCCGTTTCTCTTCCCATTCGTGTTTGATGCGGTTGGAAACAGTGTCTGAGATCTGTGTATGGAGTGGCTAGTTGTTCCTTAGCTGTCCTGTTGGCCCTCTCATTCCCCTGTAATCCCACGTGGCTAGGCACCCATCGTATCCTTATATCTCTGTCCTGTGTTGTCAGTTTATCTATTTCTCTAGCTACTTCGTATGCAAGGTAATTTTTACTCTTGCCTTTGGGGATTCCCAGGATTGACTGTAAGGCACTTCTTGAATCTGAACAGATGAACACTTTCTTTAAATCTGTCTTTCGGATTTATTGTAGCGCTTTAAGAATAGCAAATAGCTCAGCCGAGAAGGTCGAGAATTGATCTGGTAAGCGGAATGTTTCTACGATATCGCCGCAGGGGCCTCATAGGCGGCTGCACAGGCCTCCTCCCCCGCCTTTGACCCATTTGTGTATATTTGAGACCAGCCATGCCATCTGGTTTTTAGTATTTGCACCGTCTTTTGTATTGCTTCTTCCGGAATGCAGTGTTTTCTCTCTGTCAGGTTTAATGAGAGGGTTGGATACACACGTGCGGATAAGTCCACTTTTTACCAAGGTTCATCCTCATAGTATAGGTCATTAATTTCTGTTGTGTGGATATTCCATTGATTTGGTAATTGCCAGTAATATATAAGTCTTGGCGTCTTATGGAGATCTAGATATTTTCTTTGCCTCTCGTGCGCTAAAATCTGTACTTTCTTCATCAGTATGTGATCATTTTTAGAGCATACGTTTACCCAAAAAATTATCCCTATCTTCTTTCTTCGTAAGTCTAGTGGGGGGATTTTACTGTTTCCGTTTCCATCGCCGCTATCGGAGTAGTCTTGATAAATCCACCAATTACCCTTAGTGCCGCTGCTTGAACGGTGTCCAGTTTCTTCAGTAGGGTTTTGCATGCGTAGTCGTAAAGCATATTGGAGGAAGTTCACCATCACTGGTAGACCGTTGCACATCTTGGTCGAGTAGATGTTGAAGAGGGTCGGGCTCATTGGGTCACCCTGTGGAATGCCCTGGTAGACTTGTCGGACGATCCTCTTATCTTCTGCTGTGTGAATAATATTCACTCTGCGTGTAAGATAGTTACAACACCAACTTATCAATTTATTGGGAAGCTCTATCTCTTCCATTGCTTCCCGTAGGATATCAATCTGGAGAATGATATAAGCATCTTTTATGTCTAAGAACGCTGCTAGAAGGTAATTATTTCTGAAAAAGCTCAACTGGATATCGGTAACCAGCGTGCTAACAGTGTCTACCGTGCTGAAGCCTTTACGGAATCCCATAGGGCGTCGATCGAGCCTTCGATGGTGTTCTATGTGCCATTCCATCCTATTCTTGATCTTTGTACACATTAGTTTAGCCAAGCAAGGCATTAAAGACATAGGCCGATAAGAAGATGCGTCGCTCCTTTTCGGAACAAATACAATGTTTCTCCACTGCTCAGGGACGTATGATGTATTCATCATGTCGTTGACGATATTTAAGATTTTTTGTTTGGGTGTTCAAGGAGTATGTGATCCTATCTTCTCCTGGAGCCGTATCACTCTTCTTGAGGGCACATTCAAGTCCAGGCATACTGAAGAATGGGTCTTCATTTTTGTTACTATTTTAATTGGGCTCATGATTTGCGTTTCGTTCTATGTCCCGTGGTACAAATGCTGGTGCTGTCAGTTCTAAGAATTGTTCCGCCAGACTATCATCGGTATATATGTTGTTGGGTGAAGGCCGCTTTCAGTTTTTATTTTTTTATTTTTTTAATGGCATTTGGCAACGAAGGCCATACAGCCAGCTCAATGTAATTTTTTAGTTTTCAGTGTATAAGTCATCATCCAGTTTATAGTGTGTTTTCCAATGTATGGACGCCACAGGACGGACAGGACATTCACACAGACACACAACACTTAAACATCCATGCCCGTGGCCGGATTCGAACCGGCGGCCTTCGGCACGCGGAGCTAGCACTCTAGCCCCTACGCTACCGAGGCCGGCCCGCTTTCAGTTGAACCATCTTATTTTCGTCTACATTTCCTACTACGAAGTGCCGTATTTGATTGCAGAGCAGAAAGCCCTCCATCCTTCTCTCTCCATTTTCCTAATCGTATTTCTAGCCCTCTGCTATTGTCTGTATGAGTAACATGAAGTTCCGGATCGTCGGGTCTTTTCATTGCCAGGTGTCGCCTTGCAGTTACTCTGGAGCGTTCAGTAGTCCACCAGGGTTTTCTGATATTCTTATTTCTTTCACTTACTTTATATTCTGGGATGCTTTCTTCTGCAGATTTAATTATTATGTTTTCCAGGTCGTTGTTTCGTTGTTGTGGGTCGTTTGTAGCTGAGTGTGTATGCTCCATTTGCAAACTGATTTTTTCTTGATATTGGATCCAATTGGCTTTGTTACAATTCCAGCGCCTTTCTGATGGAGTTGTCTTCGGGTCGGCAGGGGTATCCAATGATATTTTCAGAATTAGGTGGTCACTTCCTAAGGTATCCTGTAGGATCTCCCACTTGGACCTGGTCATCATGCAAGCCGATATCAGTGAAATATCAGGTGACGAGTTTCTTTGGTGTGGAATTCCGAGTCTCGTTCCGTGTCTGTTGTTGAGTACAGTAAGTGTGGATGGCGTTATGGCAAACGCGAGTTCTTCGCCCTGATGATCCGCCTGTCCTGCCTGCCACATCGGGTGGTGAGCATTGAAGTCCCCTCCCACCAGACTTTTAGGTGGTAACTGGTTGAATAAGGCGTCCCAGTCTTCTTCCATAATGTTGCCTTGAGGAGGTTTGTGGATTACCGTCACATTCTCCAAAGGATGTCTGTGTTTCAGGTTAACCAAAAGAACTTCTATATTAGCACATGGCACCACTATGTTTATAATGTCGCTAGTCACATCATTTCTCACAAATATAGCAACTCCTCCGAAACCATTTCCCTGTCTCTTCTTCAGATGTTGTAGTTTCTATGATTTATATTAATGTCTCTACGTAGCCATGTTTCAGTAATCATCACAACATGTGGGGCGTGCTCCTCGATTATTCTCTTTACATCGTTCCATTTTGGTAATAAGCTTCTGGCATTCCATTGTAATGTTGTGAATTTCGACTTTCTATCAATTATTATCAGTTATGTTACATATCTCCACTGTAGTACTACTCGCTCCCATTTCCTTTATTTCATGCATGATTTTACTGGTGGCTTCTTCCTGAATTTTTTGTATCACTTCCTTGGGTAAGCTTCCTTTAACTGTTGTATGATAGTTTTAATAACAATTTTCAGTATGGTGTTAATGCATTCAGCATCCAGTTCCTTATGTTCTGAATCAACCATCTGGACCACACTTTATTTCTGACCTTTTTTGAGGTAATTCCCTATTAGTGATTGTCTTTTCAACAGTTACTGCTTGCGCTGTAGGTTTTAGGCTGTAAGGGGGGAAATTCGGTAGGCTTGTGTTCATATCCAGCTCCCATTACTATTTTGCTACCATGCGCCTGCGTTTGTTTTAGTTCCTCTGGTTGTTTTCTAATTGGGCCTGTCTTGTCATTGGTCTTGTGATTATCTCCACAGTTCACACATTTGATAACCTCATTATGACAGCTGGAGATATTGTGTTCCTCACCACATTTCGGGCATCTCTCTTTACTTCTACATTTGGTAGAGATGTGACCATATCTTTGAACTTGAAACATTGAGTCACGGGGTAGAGATGGTAGAGATATGGAGTTACTTTAAATCTTAGATAGAAGAACTCCACTTCATCCGGTAAAAATTGACTTTCGAAGGCAAGTAGAACCGTCTGTAAAGGCTTTGTTTCCACTTTTCCATCCGAATGTAGTTTTTTAATAAAACGTCTTACACCTACAATCGGAGCAGTTGATATAATGTTTCTACTTAGCTCTTCTTCGTTGTGGTCTGCAGGGACATATTTAATAACACCTTTGCATTCGACCCTGCTGGCTGGGACATATGCTTTTAATCCCAGTGAATGTAAGAAATGTTGTTCCTCCTTTGAGAAATCCGGCACCATCCGGTTTTTGCCCTATTGGCTAATCCTCTGCAGTCCGTTAACTTTGTCATAGAATTTTTTACCTAGTTGAATTGGATGTGGCAGAGTGCCATTCATCTTCAGCTCAATTGTGACTACATATGGTGCCTGCGATTGTTGGCCATGTAGTCTGATACGTTGGGGTGGTGAAGTTTGCTTGTCTTTATCCCCTACTTGACTTGGGGTAACGGGGTTCAGTTTGTCACTTCTTGTCTTACTCGCTATCTCTGCGAGGTGAGATGGTAGCTGCTACGATGTTATCGTCTGTTTTATAATCTGATCCTTATTCGCATTTAATACTATTTCTGATGTCGTTGGTTCTTCCTTATTTCCCTTAGTTCCACTTCTTCTCTCGGTGGCTGTACGCTTCTTTCTGAGGTTGTATTTCCCTTCTTCTTCACTATCCAAGGTAGATTCTTGCATCTTCATTTTTGTAGCCTCCGACATATCCTGCTCTGATTGGCAGATGCATAGATCATGATTATCACCAGTTGTTTTGGGTGTAATGCCACCACTAGATTCCGCTATTGCGGCTCCTTTACACGCTTTGCCGCTGCCGACGAACTGTAGTTGATCTGACGAGCACTTGGATTTCTTTACGCATATTTTAACAACTACTTTTGGGTTGAGATGTTATGTCACACTGGAACTAGTTGTCACTGATACACTCACTTGGCGCTATGGCCACTCGCACCGCTCTAGACTCTCTTCACTACCGGACCACTCTCATAGCTGCTAGACTAGATCCGTATGCGACCGTAGCTAAACGCGAACTGAGCTTCGGCGAGTCTCGATAGTTAGTTACACTGACTGGCACCACAGCGCTGCTTCCCTAACCGGAAATTTCAAACATTTAACTGCATTTGATCTTAATTACGCTTATATTGCTACAAAGCAATGTAAATTTCAAAAAGCAATCGAATTCGATTTTATTTGCACTTATATTATTAAAGGAAATTGCTGCTGTGATGATTGCTGAAAGGCAATTTTTTGTTCCGGAAGTAACAGTTAAAAAATAGGAAACATTATAATACGATCAAAACATTAAAAAAAAAAAAGAAATAAATACAGTGCGATGTATGTTTAAACTTGTATGTTGCTTTTTGTTTATTTAAGAAGACTAGATGAAGGAGATGAGCTTACGATGTTTTCGATGTATTATCTGAAGCATTTACGGGAACCAAGACTAAAAACAGGGATGTGTATTAAAACTCATAGAAAGTTTACACGAAAGTAAGTAATAGTAGTTGATTTTATTTGTAATTATAATATAAAAAAGAAGTGGATCAATTGTCTCTTGTGTAAAAAAATATATGTAATGAAAAATGTTATGTTCGTTTAAATCTGCATGTTGCTATTTGTTTATTTACGAGAATTAAATCGATAAATTCATGTAATGATAAATCCTATGAATCAGGTGCAACGGAACCTAATAATTCTTTGATAGGAAGTAAGAAACATGGAAGTTTGTTAAAAAGTTAGTAATAATTTAAGCGGAAAATAGGTAATCACGATATATCCCAGAAAAAAAATCATCATTATTTGGTTTTGAAATTACAGTTTCCTTGAACTTTTTTCACTACGATAAAAAATGTCCGTCATATATATATATATATATTTTTTTTTTTGCTGACTTTGTGGAAGTATCTGCAAGTATTCCAAACTGAGGGCAGAGGTAAAAACATTATTACGCGAGAAGGAAATGCGTTGTTAATTTTTTGCTGCGAGTCTTTGAGTCAGTGTGCATTTTGATTACCTGACATTACGTGTTGTTGGTAGAAGCAGCGAAAAAGCGACGGATAAAGCGGGATTTTAGTATGTAGAAACGTACTTATTTATTACAACTAATGATAAGGTTATCAGTATGCACTTAAAAGTTTGTCACTGTCCACGAACGCTGGTCGTGTAATGGGCTTTACTCTAGTTATATCACATAATAGTAGTAAACCTGGAGAGGACTGTGAACAGCTACAGGGCGGTCTGAACAGATAACTACCAGGGTAGTGGAATGAAAATAAATACCAATAAGTGTCAGCTTACTAGGTACACAGATAAAAAAAAGTTAAGACTTTCTGTTATTGCAAGGCAAGGAATGGATTACTTGTTAAAGCCGTCAATTGTAAACATCTTAGCACTTGATAATAAACTCAGTTTGGCAGGTGATAGCGACAGAGAGGTTTCAAAATCCATCACTTTTTTTTGTGATGGCGATGGGGGTGATGTTCGATGGAAGTGAGGGAGTTAGGTTACAAAAACTTGACCAGAACACCACTTGAATATGGTGCTGCAATTTGGAACCCAAATTTTTGGTGTCAAATTCGGAAGTTTGAGATGTACTAAAGAGTTCAGGTAGATTTATTACCGGGAATTCCCGCAGAACGCAATCAGCAGCTGATATGTTAAAAGACCTGAGTTGGGAGTCATCGGAATACAGAAGGCGGGCTGGAATGGTTGGACTGTACGAGGTTTATAATCGCGATGACGCAATATTAGTAGACGGTTAGGAGTTTTACATGGAAGGGTAGATGTGATTATGACAATAAGCTGGCCCTTGATTTTATGCTAAAGGTATTGGGCACTTTTCTTTTGTTAGTAAGGGACCCAGCGACTGGAATTACTTTCCAAGGAATATGATAAACAATTTACCAAGAAAACTGAAGGAATTTGAAGTTGAAATTCTTAAAGAGGAAAAGAAAGTGGGTGCTGAAAAAATATTTGATGGTAAGGTGGGGGGAGGGGGGAGTGCAGGGACATGATAGCACTCACAGGATTTTCCCCTGTCGTGATTATCTAAGGCGTCATTGGTATGCGTTGGATTTTACGTTTGCGTGAGTGACGCTCTTGTAATACGATGACAACTGTTTGGATTTATTCAGCCAGTTTTCTCACTTCATTTCACTTCTTGTCGAGGGAGCTGAAGATTTTCAAGCTTCTCTTAAAGATGGTCTGGAGCTTCAGAGGCTTGTATATTGACATTCTATTTGCTCGGTTTTCATCTCCACTGGGTTTAAGATAGTTTGACGATGTTTTAACTGGTGCTACCCATCCAAGTCTACCACATTCTGGACGAAGCTCAAGAGGAATTTCACACGTAGTTGTTGTGATCTCTCAGTATCATAAGGCAGTTTTGTGTTTTCGCTGTTTGTTTATTCTTTCTCTTCTTTTTAGTATTTTCTTCCTATGTCTCGGAACTCTCTCTGCTTTCCAGCGCTTCCTTGTTGAGTTGTTTCATATCTTATTTTTCATTATTTCTTTTTTTACTATTTCATCTAAAAGGCATGTAATTATGCTAGTAATTGATTTTCGTAACGTTTCATCCATCCCTTTTGATTTTGTTCTACTGTCCATATTCTATTCTATTTATTAGTATTAGAAAAAACAGTTGCTTTATTCATCACTGTTTCCCACATATTTCCTGCATGGGATACAAACACCTAACAGTGAGTGCTTCTTGCGCCCGGTTTTCAAACGGTGTTTGCAGGAGGAGTATGTTTGCTGATATGCACATTGCCATGACACTGCAGACAATTCGTCACCACTATGCAGAATGACACTGAAATCGATGTTTATTTTCTCGCTTTATTTGTTACCTAATTTCAGCACTTACTTCAACATCTTAAGGAACAATAATTATTTGTTTGAGACCTTTTCTAAATTTTGATTTGAATGACACTCCGGCCATACAGATTTCTGTTTTCCATACTTTTCCGAAATCATTGCAGGCGAATGCCGCGGAGTTTCCTTTAAAAGGCCATGGCTAAATTCTTAACCCCAATTCTCTCCCGAAAATAATAACTTCGACGTAGACGAGACAGACAGGAAGTCCTATGTCTGAAACCACCGTATGTTTCCGAAATTGAATATTTTCGACCATTCTCAGATAGTGAAATAACTCTACAGAGGTCTTTTCCTAGAAATAGCTCAAAACGTCCGCAGGTTCATCGACCTAACAATAGCATAAGATACCTATTTGTAGGCAGATGTAATATGTAAATTTGCACAAATGATACTTTACAATGAAACAGTAATGATTATCTCAGACATGGTCACATGTAGTACTTTCGAATTAGTCAGGGAAGAAAAAAATAAGCAATAAATGTACGCTTACTAATAATACCACTGATATGAAAGAAATACAAAATAGAAACACAGGTAATGTATGACTAGGCAATAGCTATCTAACAGAAATCAATCAGTTTAACATAAAATATATGCAATAAAATGATATTACTATCAGAAAAAAATATTTTCGCAAATCGAGGTTACGACAAATAGTAAAAATAATAGAGACAACTAACTTCCATCTTAATAGTAAACCGACCGGCAGAACGAAAAATTGATCACATCTTGCATCAGGCATCCAACCATAAAAGACATAATTATTGAATGTACGTACGCTTCCATAAACGGATGCTCGGATTGACAAAGAACGATGTTCCGCAGAAGGCTTGTAAATCAAAGCGGATTTCTCTGCTACTGAACTTCGAAATTTAGTAATCGGGTTTGTGTCGTGCACTGGAGTATACAGTTCAACAGCCCTATTAAACACCGTCCTTACTCATATCGTGGAATACAATGTTAGGTCAAAGCAAGTGGAATAGTTTCTCTTTATAATTATGATCAATTAAATGTTGACTTAAACCAAATCGAACACTTCATAAAATCACTTTTTACATAATACAAAAAATATATTCTGAGCAACAGTCAAAACAAACTTCCAACGTTTGGGAGCCGTGAAGTACCACGCAATTTATATTTTTTCTTGAGTAAACCGTATTCACTTCATTAGACTGGCCTAGTTTGTTCCTGACGATTAACTGTATTACGTATCTTCTTCAGAAATCGTGGTTCTGTCTGTAGTGAGAGTTAGTTCATTCGCCTACCCCGGGTCAGGAAACCAGTCGGCAGACAGACAGACGGATCCCCGGGGCCGGGCCGCCTGCCAATTAGAGTCGCCATTAGGAGCCGCTCTGCAAATAGAAGGCAGAGCCACCGCGTGAATTAAACATGGCGGACGGCGCGGCGGGCGAAGTGGCCGCGCGGCGTCCCGCGGGTGCCTGCGCCGCCCCCGCACGCCGCGGGACCACAGGCATGTCTTCCAAAGCAAACTGCGACACTGAGAGGAATGCCTACGAAAATATGCGCAGCAAGGATTCACAAATAAAAACAACTGTTGGGTGCATCAGTGTGTACACCCGGACAAGAGCCAGTTGAGTTCCGCAGCCGTTAGCAGCAGTTGCTGACTAGTGTGTTTTCACTTAAAGTGTGCTAGATAGTTTTTATCTCTGAATATTTCCTGTTTAGTTAGTGGAATAGCCAGTTGAGCTTCCGCAGTTGATACCAGCACGTACTTTCTTTGTATTAAATTTATTTGTAGTTTGGTTTCAGGTGATATGGCTTGCGTTATGTCTTTCAGTGCATCAGTAGGAGGAGAAGGCGGAGTTCAGACACAAAAGAACTGTCAATCATCCGGCCACGCCCTCTCTATTGTAATGCAAATGAGGCTACATAACCTCAGTTCGCGTACAAGTTGGACCCCCCACGGAGGTGATGACAGCATTGATTGATGTCATCCGTGCCCCCCCTACCTCTACCAATCCCCTCCATTCCCCCCTCCCCCCTCCACCTCCACCTCTCTCTTCTCCGCCCCTAGGGGTCCCCTCACAAAGTTCACCTACCAAGTTAGGCAGGATGAGACTTGTCTCAGCTCGCAGCCCCAACTATAGGAGACTGTATATTTATGCTAATGAGGCTAGGTAACCCAACTTAGGCCGACCTTTTGGACCTAATTGAAAGGAGACCTCTCCTATTGTTGGTAAGCAGATTAATTATTTGTTTATATGGGACAGGTGGTCTAGACACCCCAGTCTGGTCGGTGTTTTGTGACCAAGCACAAAGGACACCGCTCCTATTGTTGGAAAGAAAATTGATGTGATTGTTGACAGGGGACACCAGCTGCTTCCTCGCCCCTCCCTCTCCAGCCGCCCACCCCTAATTGGCCTACCTGTTTATGCAGGTTGAGACCCACCTGTCTACAAAAACCCCAGCCATAAGATCTCATAGGGGAGACGAATCACAGCTCCACGATGGAATTAATGATAATTGCTGCAGTTACACGCCGTTAATATCCTTTGTCATAATTAGCAACCAAGTAGCTTGTCAATTAATAAAAAATTGTGTTATTATAAATATTTTTATCATGAATAGTTAAACACGATATTTTTGATTAAATAGTGATTATAGCCCCTACATTATTATTGAGTTATTGCGTAGTCGATCACTGCATGTGTATTTAATTTAAAGGGTCCTATGTCTTAATTATTAATTGATTAAACGCGATATAAATTTTGATTAAGTCGTAATTGTAATTAAAACCACTAGTAAATGTTATATTTATGTACTTGTGTAAGCCCGTGACCGTTTTTTGCGTATCGTCACGTAATAGTTCCAGTTTTTAGCGTCCAAGATTATGAAAGGTTGACCTGATCCGACAAAATATGAACTTGACCTGTGTTTTACGCTTAGGGTGAATAAACTCTTCACCTTGAAGAACCCAGAAGTATTATTAAACGTGGGTATTAAACACGAACAGGTAAGATCGTGCATTCGTATAATTGTTTCAAAGGTCGTTGACTCGAACGTGCTTAAATACAAAAGTGACTTGAATTTGACCCTTAAAGTTCGCTCTGCTAAATTTAAAAATTTCCTGTTTGCTTTGAAAGCATCACGTTGATTTTTTACTGAGACGGGGCAAACACTCACAATGTAATCATTGGTCACAGTATCTGTAACGGCCAGAGAACTTAATACACGATCCATATTATTAAACAGTTGAACAACTCCGAAGAAATTAATTGCCAGAATAGTTGATTAGGTAACATATTTGGTCTGATGTCCACTTAATGTAACCTAATATCTTAAGTAGAGCGAACATGAAGACAGACCATTATACAAAGTTGTCAGTAAGATACCTAAAAACAAATAAACCGTAATGCATAAACTTTGGGCAAGCAACAACATTAGTGAAAGTTTTAATTAAATTGAAATTTATCCTAAGCCGGAATGAGAATTGGCATTCGTGTTTACAGCAGAGACCGTGAGTAATTTCATTCTTTTAGTTTACTTTCATTAACAACATGTTACCCAAAAGCAGGTCCACGTTTCTTCAGACGTAAAGATTATCGATATATTTTAAACTATGAAACGCAAACTTAATGTAAGTATTAAGTCCATAATTTGGTAGCAGTTGCGGACATAACCATGAATTTCTTCTAATAGTATCTCTGGTCGCTGTTTCGCGAGTGAAGGCTGACACGTGACACCGTTCTCCAGCCAATAGCTATCGAGGTGAGTGGGTGACCTTACGAAATTATATAGTAGATTTGATGCACAAAAATTTCACAGATTGTAACGAATTCAAATTTTCAGGTTGCGGAAACGGGAGATTGCTAGTTCTAATCCGCATAGATATAAAAAGTTAGTTTTTATCTCAAAGCTATTGTGTTTCATATCGTTCTGAAAATCATGTACCAAGAAACCAAGTTTCGATAGTATCAACTGTTCACAAAATAATAGTGTGTAAGTTTTAGCTATTTTCTGTATAGATCTCGGCGAAGCCACGGCACCTGTTCCGACCAAACCTCTATAGAAATCATTGGAGGCACGCGGTGGAAGCCCCAGGTGGCCGGTTCAATACGCTAAAGAACCCCCCCCCCCCCACTACGGCCAGTTCTTCACGGCGGATTACGCTCGTCTTGTTGAGAGCCAGCTGTTTGAAAAACTGATATCCTTAAACACTGAAATTCCTAACTCCGAAACTACTTTACAGATTTTAATTCTGTAAATGGCGTTTTGATACACAGCAAATTTACGTGCTCTTCGATATATCACAAGGCTATCACAAATTAATACGGTTGCAGGTGTTGAAACTTTACGTAACTGAATACATCTCATGACAATATTTCACAGGAATGAAATTACCTAGTGCATCCTTCAAGAAATATATATTTGGTCAATTATCATAACAATTTTGTTCTTCTATATACTTCAGATAGTTTAAACATTATATACCTACGTTGCAAACCTCACCACAGTGTTCTTTCTTCAGGCTTTATAGCTCTTCTGTCTGTAAAATTCTTGTAAAACAGATATTCACGTAGTTACAGAGCATTTCCCAGAGGCAACACACAGCGATCGATCACAAGTTTGATTTTCCATGGTTTCCTGAAATCACTCCAGCCGAAATACATCTACATCTATCTACATATATACTCTGCAATTCACAAAATTGTGGGTGGCAGTGGGTGCTCAGCACCAAACCTAATTTCTTTGCTGTGCATTCCCATCCCTAATGATACGAGGGAAAAAAGAATTCATATAAGAATCAGTCTGGCACCTTATTTCTCTAATTTTATCTTTCCTGTCCTACCGACTCAAATAGGTTGGTGGAAGAAGTATTTCACTACACTCAAAAGTGAAAGTGGGAGTACGCATGTTTACCAATAAGTTTATACGAAACGTGCGTCGTCTATCTACCAGAGACTCCCAACCTAATCTACTAATCAGTTCTGTGACGCTTTCATAAGGACTGTAACAAGCGGTCACGAATCGAGTGGCTCTTCTCTGTACTTTCTCTATACTTTCGATCAATCACTTACCAAACGGGTCCCAAATGGCACAACAATAATCCAAATGTGGACGCACAAGAGATTTGTACGCTATCTCCTTTGTTTGTTCATTACAATTTTTCAAGATTCGACCTATGATTTGCAGCCTAGAATTAGCTCTACCTACTGTAGTGTACCCGGTTTAAGGATTGCCACCAGTTGCTATTACTCTCTATCATTAAGTTTTATTTTATGTATATATAATATCTTGTTCGGTTTTAAATGGGCGCCATGGAAGGAGTCCTTCCAGAATTTTCAATAAACAATTATAAATGCAATTACTTGTTTTATTATAAAGAAAATTGAATTAATTTATCTACTGACACATTTATTGTTATCAATATGAAAAGGTGATTGCATTGACTAACAAATGTAACAAGAGTTAAATCAATATAATAAATTGATTAAATGAACAATTAAATGATAAAACATAAACAAAGTCCGACTAACTCAAAATCAGAGAGCACAAGTTCCTACAAGTTTTCGTTTTCGGGTACATGCGCCACACTTTGCCTCGGTTTCTTCAGGTGGAATAAAAATGTTGTATTTACCATCCAGCTGGCGTTTATGTTGAAGTCGGCGCTGTCCGGATCTTCTCGAATTTCTGCGCGCAACACACACAGAACAAAATTTTATCGTCGCACTTGTTTAACACTGGACGAGCACATTCGATTACTATTCTTTCGAACGGCTTCTTACTGGTCAGCTGCAGTTTTCTCCTCAAAACGAGGGTTTCACCATGAAACAAAAAAAAAAAAAAAAAAAATCTAGTCTGAACTTATTATCAATTAATGGAGTTATCCTCCATGCAAGCAGACACACACAATCCTCTGTACTTCACGCTCCGCTCGCACAGGGCGGACTGTTCACTCAAGGAATGCGGTCCACTTATCTCCCTTCCCATCTCCAAACACCTGCACTACACTACAAAGGGTGCCGCGGTGGTTGTACTGCGAAATAGTCTCCGCTGCTCCCACCGACCAACGCTTGCTAGTAAATATGAAGCTTCCGTGAGCGGACCGCTTCACTACTAACGAATTAATACTCTGGCTTTATTGACCTCGACGTCGATGAGCAGTAAAAGGAAAAAAGTTAAGGAGGTATACTAATCCCAGTATCGGTGATAATATGGGCAGTTCCTAAGCAATGCTGCATGAAATCACCGCTTTCATATTCAAAATATGAAGAATGTTAGAGTCTCTAGCGATAGTGTTTGAAAGCTCAGGCCGAAACACACAGTCAGAGGAGAGAGATCACTCACGCTGCCAGGTCAGCCTACAGGAGAGCCAGCCACCCCTTCATGCTTCAAACATAATGCTCGAAAGCTTGCCGCAAGTTCACAATAACTGTTTACAGATACAGTTATACAAGCCTAATGTATATCTGAAAAGATGATCCCAACCCCAATAAATATTTTTCGAAAGCGGGTATCAGAAGTTATAAAACTACATGCGGAACTTTATAAAAACCATCAACATTTCAACGATCATACAAAAATCCTGTATTTCGTGGCATATGAATAACTTTCATCAGATACACGCCAAAACCTTCTCTGCTTGTTTGACAATTCTGATGCTTTTGAGCACGCACGTACATACGTGGCAAACACAAAAACTTCATCTCGTATCAGAAATAGTGCCCTCTATTCCTGCGAGAGAAGCGAAAATACTGACTACTTAATCTGTGTTTTGTGCCTTAGAAGTGGCATCTAACTGCAAAGCCAGAAGGATGATGAATTTTTTGCACTATTTTTAGTGACTTGTCACGGCACACATTATAATTTTTTTTTTAAAAAAATCGCAGCATCGTTGGCTCGATGCTTCTGATACTCGCCACTGGTAAGTTGGACAGACTGCCTACACTACCATATGTATACACTCCTTATACAAAATGGTTTGGTATTACCGAACGTGGTGGTGTAACGGCTAGCGTTCTGGCCTCGCATTCGGGAGGACGGTGGTTCGAATCCCCGTCCGGGAATCCAGATTTGGGTTTTCCATGGTTTCCCCAAATCACTCCAGGTGAATGCCGGGATGCTTCCTTCAAAAGGCCATGGCCGAATTCCTTCCCATTCCTTGCCCCCCATCCTTTCCCGTCTCTAAAGACCTAGTTGTTATAGGAGACATTAAGCAGTTAAAAAAAAAAAAAAAAAAAAAAAAAAAAGGTTTGGTATTACCAAATGTATAATGTTTGAATACCACAGTAGTTCAAATTTCACAACTTAAACTACGAAAGTGACGTTGTGCACGTACTATCTTCTATCTCAATGTAAATGATGTATTTCTGGAGGGGATTTTGTCATTTTGCCTCATATCAATGTTTCTGCTGTGATGTCAGTATATCTTTAAATATGTCTGTGAGGGGTTGTTCTTGTGTCTCTGTTTGACTGTATTACGAGACGTATTTTTAAAGTAAGTACCGTTTTGTCACACCGTGGCTGCAGCGCTACGGTCGGCGTTCCGCACATGCGCACTGGGTACCTGCATCTCTTGCCTACGCCTTGACGCCATTACAGTCTAATTCTTCCTTGTTTACGTTGTTCACTGAGTGTTTAAGATGCCTCAGATAATAGTGATTTCAGCCGACTGTGAAGTACGAGCTGTTATAAGATTTATTTGTGCTAAAGGCCTAAAATCGATCGATATTCATCGTGAGATCTGTGCAGTTTACAGACAAAACATTACGAGTGATGGAATAATGAGAAAGTGGGTGAGAACATTTAAAGATGGCCGCACAAATGTGCATGATGAACAACGCAGTGGGCGTCTTTCGGTCATTAATGAAAGTGTGGTGCAGAAAGTGGACAATAAGGTGAGAGAAAACAGACGCTTTACGATTTCCTCCTTGTGTGATGACTTTCCTAATGATTCTCGTAGTGTTTTGTATGGCATTGTGACCGAGCACTTGAATTACCGAAAATTGTGCTCACGTTGGGTACCGAAAATGTTAACGGATGTGCACAAAACCAAACGTTTAGGCAGTGCATTGACTTTCCTTGAGCAGTACCACAAAGATGGTGATGATTTCTTAAGCCAAATTGTTATGGGCGATGAGACATGGGTGGCCTACGTCACACCTGAATCAAAGTAACAGTCCATGGAATGGCGGATTTCAGATTCACACAAAAAAGTGAAGTTCAAGCAAACGATTTCTGCCCGGAAAATCATGTGCACAGTTTTTTGGGACAGAAAAGGAGTATTACTTGTGGAATTTCTGCCTCGTAATGAGACAATCAATGCAGTAGCTTATTGTGAGACATTGAACAATCTGCGCCGTTCAATCCAGAATAAAAAGACGTGGCAAGTTGAGCAAGGGCATCGTTTTGCTGCATGACAATGCCCGTCCACATGTGGCTAATCAGACCAAAGATCTCATCACATCTTTTCGATGGGAAACTCTTGATCATCCTCCGTACAGCTCTGATCTGGCGCCCAGTGACTACCATCTATTCCTGCACTTGAAGAAACACCTGGGCGGTCAGCGTCTAGAAGACGATAACGAAGTCAAAACAGTTGTGATGCAGTGGTTAACAAGTCAGGCGGCAGACTTCTATGAGGAGGGTTTTCAAAAACTGGTACTACGTTATGACAAGGGCCTCAATATTGAAGGGAATTGTGTAGAAAAGTAGAGTAAGGTACAGGCTTTCATGTAAAAATAAAATTATTGAGATATATTTGCACGTCTTTTTTTAATTTCAAAACGGTACTTACTTAAAAATCATGCCTCGTACATCTGGTGCGTAGGCGAGCTGGAGACTGAATGTGAATGTTGTTTGGTGTGGTAAGAGGAGCGAGCATATCAACATCGGTTCTGCTGGGTTTCACAATTCCCTTGGATTGAACTGTTTCGTAAGGTTTGCCTGCACCTGCAGAAATTCTGTTGCCTGTTTACTATCTGAAATTAGATTGTTTGCAGATGACATAATGCTGTATAAAAGAATCAAAACGATAGAGGATTGTAAACAGTTGCAGGGTGATCTGGACAGGATATCTAATTGGGTTAGTAAACATGGAATGAAGATAAATGCAAAGAAGAGTCAGCTTATTAGATACACAAATAAAAAACAAAAGGTTAATTATGAATATAAGGTGGGGAAAGAATTGCTTGCTGAAGACTTGAAATGCAAATATCTTGGAATTACTTTTGATAACAAACTTAACTGGGCAGGACACATAGGACAGGTGGTAGGAAAAGGTTTCAGAGTTCTGCACTTGTTGGAGAGAGTTATGAGGGGATGTACGAGAGAAGTCAAGGAATTGGGTTACAAAACTTTGGTCAGACCATTGCTCGAATATGGTAGTGTAGTATGGGACCCTCATTTTACGTATCAAATACAGGAGTTGGAGAGGGTGCAAAGAAGGGCTGCTAGATTTGTTTCTGGAAATTATCGCAGAATGCAATCAGTGACGGATATGATAAAGGAGCTGGAATGGGATTCATTGCAAGACAGGAGGAGGATGAGGAGGGTCATGGGAGTGTACAGGGCATATACTGGTGATGAGGCATGGAAAGATATTGCAGTAGGTATGAAAAGTAGTGCATGGAAGGGAAAAGATGACCATGACCACAAGCTGGCACTCGATTTCAGGCACAAGGGTGTAGGAAGATTCTCTTTTTTAGGTAAGGGTGTCAGGGATTGGAATGAGTTACCAAGAGAAACGATGAATAATTTACCGAAAACTTTGAAGGAATTTAAAGAAAAAATTTGTAGAGGGCAAATGTAGGTGGGTGCAGGATAGGGGGAAGATAGCTGTGTAGGGAAATTGCCACCGGAGCCTGTGCTCCATTGCAATTAAATTAAATTAAATTAAATTCTGTCTACGAGATATTTATATAAAATTCTTTACCTATAAAAATCGGTACAGATTTAAAGAGTATAGCAGGTTTAAAATGAGCTTCAAACAGCTGTATAAAAAGGAGTAGAGAAATCCGGGCTGATATTTACCTACGTGGAATTTCGGATTTCCTCATTATACATTAAGAGTAATCAATTTTTTTTATAAAGGTGAATAACACGCCAATGCAATTAAATTTTGTTTTGTTTTATTTTGGTGTCGTACGCGTTTCGCTCTATTTCAAGAGCATCATCAGCGACATCTGTTAGATATTTAATCATTTGGTTTAGCTACATTTGGTTTAAAGAACAATAAAAAGTAGGGGTGAAATTAAATTTACTTACATGTTACTTTTGTACATTTTCTGGATAGTTTTGTGTAGTTTTAGATATATCCTCTTGTATTTGTTGTATAGGTCCACTGGAAATGCCTGGCAGGCCTTCATTAATAACTGGATATTGTGGGCCATTTCCTCAATTGCAAGTTAATCAATTTTTTTTATCAAGGTGAAGCCCTGCCAGGCATTTCCAGTGGACCTATACAACAAATACAAGAGGATACATCTAAAACTACACAAGATGTGGTATGGCAGAGTCATCCACAATGAATAATAATAAATAAATAATTAATATTCAGATTTTCCTTGTAATATTCATTAATCTAAATTGTAAATATTATAAATATTAGGGTTAATTCATAGGAGAATAATTATGTATTATACCCGGGCAGCCAGATTTATTATTATATGATTTAATTTCTGTGCAAAACTTGCCATTCAGAAAATATTAAATGTGGGAAGTTGGAACTGCAGTTTTGAAGATTCAGAGAACGGGACAATGCCCAGTGTCGCCGACATGGTGACGCCTTCGCTCACAAAGGGGTGGCGCGCGGGAACCGTTACCTGCCGGTGTACTGACCTCACCCCTCCCCAGTGCCTCGACAAGGTCAAGCAAAATGTGCGGGAACGGGTAGCAAATGTTAGCGACGACACGAAGCACGTGATGATGGACATATATCGATGCACCAATCGTGAACGGATACAGGGGTTCACAGTTGTTAATTCAAGGCTTCTGTTCCATGTGCGGGGAGAGGAAAGCTGGCTTTGCCGCGACAAGAGGGCACGACGCCATATTCACTTGCTGCCGAGACGAGCTACAGTGCGGACGTGTCACCCGACACGCCTTAAGCCGGTGATCAGTGACTGTGTCTGGTCGCATAGTCTGGCTCAGATGGGCTGGAGATTGTAAGCTGATGTGCTAGCGCGGACATATCCACAAATCTGGCATTCGTTGCAGCAGTGGCACAGAGCGTGTCACACCTCGTCGAGGAGATGCGATTACGGTAAAGTACCGACGTATAGGTCCACAGTTCCATTGGGTTTTAACGAGGCTTGCTAACCAGTAAACGGCTCCTGAGATAAGACTCTGCTCCCATCATAACAATTACTGAGCTATCTAACGTTTCATATTCTTAACTTCAAATTCGAAGTATCTTGCTCATTGTTTTAAATTCAAACGATGCTTTTAACTTTAAACGGCGTCCCTGGGATTCTTTTGTAAATGTTAACTTTAAGTTGTTGGCCTGTGATGCCACTTTAAAACATGTTGACTTTGCAAAATTATTGAGATATCTAAATCAGTTTTATGTTTGCTTTTATCCGGCGGATTGTAAATGTCGGATATTGCTTGTTTGTTGTCTTTGGATTATGTTTAACGTAACGTTAACTATACCCGGCCTTGTATAAGCCAGAAGACTAAATAAATTGAGTATAATTTTGTGTGAAACTAACTTCTTGTAGATATCATGGTTCTAGTTCACCATTTAACCAAATAACCAACTTATTGGATGTCATACATATTATTAATAATTATATTTCATCAACGTATTGGCTCCCCCCCTCCCTATCCGACGGACCGACGGTCCAATACAAAGCCTATCCAGAAAATGTAAAAAAGTAACATGTAAGTAAATTTAATTTCACCCCTACTTTTTATTGTTATTTAAACCAAATGAATAAATATCTAACATATGTCGCTGATGATGGTCTTGAAATAGAGCGAAACGCGTACGACACCAAAATACGTAAAACAAAACAAAATTCAATTGCATTGGCGTGTTATTCAGCTTTATAAAAAATTGATTAACTTGCAATTGAGTAAATGGCCAACAATATCCAGTTATTAATGAAGAGTAATGTCTGATCGATTGTTAAGATGTAGGAATGTGTATAGTTGATTACAGACATGCATTTTTTGACTTTGGGAATAAGTATTAAACATCACAACAAATTCTGGCTTCTCTGTACTTACAAATAAAATGTAATGTCGTGCGGTATGTATATCTGGTGTTAGAGTTTTCGTCGTAACAGCCTTACCTAATATGTTGCGGGGAACCACAGTTTACCGTGGAATCTCACGGAATCGTTCTGGCGCACTTGGAACATCTCTTGTAGTATAAACTCGTAGCCTTTCTCCAGAGCAGAGCCTGTACATTAAATGGGTCAAGCTAACAGTGCGGTGCGTTTCATACTATTTTAATGGATGAAATCTTTGAAAATTTCCAACATAAAGACGCCAAACCGTCTTTGCGAGATTAAGAGTTTACATACACAACTTCGTGGGTAGACCCATACTTTAGGTATGTTTTCATCCAGAGAGAGAAACGTCCACTTCATTCCTAAATGGTTACATCTCCTTTTCCCATAGTACATGCTTGATACACGATTCTATTTCTCCGACTATCGTCTGTAAGTTTCTTTATGTATCCATGACTGCAAATATCTGCCTTCCGTGACGCTGTGTTAATGTCAATTTCTGTGTCCATATACTTTCTTTCACTACGCGATTGGTAAAAACACTAAGCTTAAAGTGTAGTTGTCACGCTGTGCATTTCCTCTGGCAGGTCTATCATGATGGTAACGTTATGTGTGTGTAGCTTGCATGAAAAAAGAATCAGGCAACCTACACAATGGGATGAAAAATGTTGGAGCAGAAATAGGAAACAAATATCAATAAAAGGAAACTGGAGGTCATATATGTAACACCAGATTAGCAAAACAAAAAACAAACAAAAAACTTTTTTTCAAAAAACAGAATAATCTTTTCAACATTCGAAGTTAAAGATGGAATTAGCATATAAAGGAAAAATAACTTAGACATGTGATGTCACAGAAAAAGGAGATCTAAGGAGACCGATGTTTATAGAGCAATATTAAGAAAATGCGAGATTTTGGGGAGGATCGTGTTCCCAGATACAGTGGATTATTTATTCAAAGCACGCAAAGCTGAAGGGAGAACAATAACAGAAAAAGAAAGGATGTAAAATACCTGTTACAAGTGACTCTTTAACAGCTTCGTAGTCACTGTACGGCCTCATTCATAGTTTCGTCTAGCACCATTAAGCTACTTTTTATTGTTATTATAATTATTTTCGCTTTGTGTCTGTGATGTTGGAAAAGTGGTCCACTGAAATATATGATTTGCTACGGAAAGCGACGCGTGATTATAATTGACATTATGTAAACAGTGTTTATCGATTTCCGCTCTCATTATTAACGCCATCAATAAAGCATCATGTGCGCTTTCTCGTGATACCGCGCGGGCTATTTGCATTTGTTATAGCCGATTTAAACATTATTGTGAATTTCCACAAATTGAATTCTGTGGCACAACTTTCGGTTAAATGTTGCGTTTCGCCGTTAACGAGTGCTATTGTACTACATCGAATGTACTTGATTTTAAAATAATGACAAAGAAATCAAACTATTGAATAACGAGAGCAAATTCGTTGGTTGGACGTTGTTCCTGAGCTTGCGCCGCTTTTCAGTAGTTCAATGTTCACTAAGAGAAATGAGAGACTTGTGAATGAAAGGTAGCTTACGGTTTGCCATTCAAGAAGATGTGAGTTTAAAACAGAAGACATCCAGATTTAAGTTCCATTTTTTCCCGAGATAATTCAGCAATTTGTTTGCTGTTTATAAATTTCGTATAGATGGGTTTGTTTGAATGTTCCTATAATTACATACAATTGCTTATAGGTATTATAGGGTCCTTACAATTATATTTCTGCCCCTGTGCTTTCACTAGCATACCACTTTCAATGTTGTACACTACTAGAATAATTGGAAGAAGTCTTCACCAATCACGTCAGTTGTATGCAGCACTGTTATATTTCACTTGTGGACGTTTCTGTAGTTCCATTCTATTTCTCAGTGATGTTTTGTTTAGTGTGCAGTTGGCGCGATATTTAAAGGCCGCAGTCAGAAAATGCACATATGTTTTCGTTGCTTTGTTTTGTTACGTACCGTATGTGTATGTATGGTCAAGAGTGTATAGTGATGTTTACTTATAATTCAGTGTGTTAGAAGGAATTGTATAATTAATGCTGTTTTTGTGTTTGTTTATATGAGTAATGTTTGATTCGTAAGATATACGTGTTCGTTGAATAAATGTTCTCCTGTGGTTTTCGCCTTTTGAATTTGACGCTTTTTGTTGTTGAAAAATTAGTATGTTGTGTTTGCTGTTGACTGTTCGGATTTTGATGGCTATGTTATATATGTTGGTTGTGAAAGGAATTCAGCAAAAGTGGAGTAATTACTATACCTCAATTTTTTTTGAATTGTTACGTCTGAAACCGCCTTTTGTTTCGCAGTTGTATAATGCATCATTCGGCGCCATGTAATTTGATATGTACAAAAATTATTGAATTTGTTTGTATTTAAATGAATTCTGGTCTGTTTTGTATTGGATTATCTTGTTATTGTACAGGTACTGTGAAAAATTGCTATATTGTGAGATAGATCCAGCGAGGCTTCGGCCTTGAGAATTGACCTGCAGGTTAACAAAATGGATTTAGTTTGTGATGAACCCACATATTAGGAGTCGCAGATGGAGCTCAGTAACGGAATGAATACGACAAGCGATACTAGTGACTGCGTTCCAAATGCAATTCCTTTTGCATTTGGAGAGAGGTACGAGGAGCTAGTTAAATACCTAAATGAGATCCAGGGCCAAAAATTATCAGAGCAAAAACTAAGAGAGCTAAAGGATAAGTTTGCGTCCTGGGCAGTCGCTGTATCTCATATGGAGGGAAGACTGAAGGAGTTAATCAACGAAAATAATAGACTAAGACAAGAAATTAAGGAAAACGGGGGTGTGCAGCCCACACATAGCTATGCTGCTGTCGCAGCTACTGGTGGAAGGCACACACCAAAAAGTATGATAACCCCAACAGCGACTTGTGCAGTGTTCATTTCTTCTAAAAAAGGGGAGACGCCCAAACAAGTGGCGGAGAAGGTCACTACGATACTAAGGCCGCAGAAAGATAAAATAAAAATAAACAGAGTCAGGACAACAAAGCAAGCTGTAATTGTTGAGACAAATACCGCGCAGGATGCAAAGAAAATTCTCGATAACCAGACACTTAATACTGACATGAGATGCGAATTACCCAGGAAGCGGAAGCCGTTAGTTATTCTATATGATATACCAGTCTCCATCGATACAGAGAAATTGAGAGATATTGTTTATGAGCAAAATTTTGAAGACAAAGTAGTCAGAACTGATTTCGTAGAAGGTTTCAAACCAAGATTTAAAACAGGTCCGAGAAATAAGGCTACCGTCCATCATGTAGTGGAAGTTAGTGGAAAAGTTAGAACTATGTTGTTGGAACAGAAAAAAATATTCATTGAATTTTCTGCTGTGACGGCTAAGGATTACATTACAGTACCGAACTGTGTAAGGTGCTGTGATTGGGGTCATGTCAGCAAGCACTGTCAGCAAGCTGACTCAACATGCGGCCACTGCGGTGTGACTGGACACAAGAAAGACCAATGCGAAAAGACAAACATTGCTCCTGTATGCATCCCATGTGCGAAGAGAGGTAAAACGTGCAAAAAGAAAGGGAAGGAGTGTCTAACCTATCAGATGCTCCTTCAGCGTATGATCAGCCGAATAGATTATGGATAAGCCAGTTAAAACAGCAAAAGGGATTGAAAAAACCCTTATGTATAATAAACATGGGATAGTAATAACAAACAAGAGAAAAAATAAAAATCCGTCACGGAAGCGCAGGGATGCAGAACGAGCGGCAAACTTTAGAAGTAAAAAACAAGGCCGAGACTTAGCACCAAAAATGATAGACTCAGCAGTACAGACGGAAGAAGTCGCAGAGACACAAAACACAACGAAAGATGCTACAGTTCAGACTGAAGAATACGTAGAGACGAAACACATAGCGAAAGACACTGCAGTTCAGACCGAAGAATACGCAAAAATAAAAACCAGACTGAAGGATACAATCACACAAACTGTTACCACCCCTCCTTACCCAGGAAGAAGGGCAGGACTTGGTTGGTGTAAAGGGCCTAACTTGGTCGATGCAAGCCCGACGGCAGCGCAATCTACACACCCTAAAATATCACTGCAAACAAAGTTTGAAAAAAGAGCTGCGTTAGATCCCACAAAAATATACATAGACCTTGAGAACACGGTAAAAATTAGCAGATTAGAACAAGAGCATGTGTTGGCAATGGCACTTAGGCACCTCACTAGGATGCTGCACCCAGCAGGAAAAACAGTCACCTTTCCTCAACTTGAAGCAGTGGACAGAATACAACTCAAGACCAGCAACTTACCCACGGATCCAGCCCAGTTGTTGACGCTAGTTAAAAAATTATTCAACAACAGAAATGAGATTTTTGACCCGGACCAAATATATAAACAATTTGTGATGACTCATGGAAGGATAGTTTTCGACGCGAAACTTCCATGGCCTCAGAGTAATGTTTACACTAAACACCCATAGATGAAAGGTACAATCAAAGTTGCACAAATTAATGCAAGACGGACAAATATGGTCCTGCATGAGCTAAGGAATCTTGCTGCGCAACATGACTGGGATGTTATCTGTGTGCAAGAGCCTTACTCTAAGGGCGGACAAATACCACACATGCCAGTATCCTCACAAACCATAGTAAGTGGACCTAAACCTATGGCAGGAATCATTGTACTAAACAAAGAACTAACTGTAACCAAAATATCGCAATACTGTGATGAGCACACAGCATGTGCAGAGATCGATACCGGGTGGTGTAGCGTTACTTTGGTATCGATGTACTGCCAATATAAGGACCCTATAGATGCTTATCTAAATAAAATAAGAAAAATTTGCACTGAGTTACAAGATCAAAGGATAATTATAACAGCAGATATAAATGCACACTCCCCGCTCTGGTACAGTGATACAACGGATGAACGAGGCTTAATGGTAGAGGAACTGTTAAATGAGTTATGCCTGGAAGTCAGGAACTGCCCTAATAATGCTCCAACGTTTAGTAATAGAGCCGGTGCAAAATCGAATATCGATGTAACGCTGACCAACCAGCTGGCAGGAAACCTAGCCAGAAACTGGAGGGTGGTTGAAAACGAAACTACAAGTGACCACAACTTGATTCTGTTTGATCTGGCCAAAGGTAGGTTGCAAATCAATGAAATTAACGACACAAGGAAAAAATATAACTTACGTAGGGCAGATTGGGCAAGACTAAGAGATGAATTCCGTCTACCAGTGGATCTATTGGAAGGTAATGATGTAGATGTCATAGCAAGAGGGATCACGCGTGAAATTCAGCGCGTAATGAAAATAGCCATTCCCCTCAAAAGACCAGCGAATACTACAGACATACCGTGGAGCGACCGACTGCAAAAACTACGATCGGAGATGAGGAAGGCGAGAAAAGAGTACCAACGGTGCATGATTGCTGCCGATAGGTGCTTGCTTCTCGATAGATACAGGGAGAGGAAGACTGCCTTTAAAGAGCTGCTAATAAAAACAAAGCAGCAGAGTTGGGAGGCTTATGTAAACGCTAATTTAAAGTCAGATCCCTGGGGCGTCCCCTACAAGATCGCAGCTAGCAAATTGAGACCACCGACTACACTATCAACCGTAAGAAGGGCAGACGGGACCATGACGGCCAATTGGAGCGCAACAGCTGAGGAACTGTTAAAAGTACTATTACCCGACGATGAGGCAGTAGGTGAAAGTTTAGAGCAAGAAAATCTCCGTAAAGGTCACAATGAAATTTATACCTCAGCTACTTTAGCGGATGATGTGACACCAGACGAAGTAATTAAAGCGATTAACGCCATGTCGCGGAAAAAAGACACCTGGACCGGACGGAATCGCTGCTGAAGTGCTCCAGGCATTAGTGGTCCAGTTGGCTTCACCACTCTGCATACTGTTTAATAAATGCCTTCAGCAAGGCAGGGTTCCAAATATCTGGAAGCAGAGTGAAGTGGTGATCCTAAAGAAGGGGAACGACAAGGATCCATTAAATCCTAAATCCTATCGGCCGATCTGTCTACTAAATGTGCTTGGAAAAGTGCAGGAAAAAAATTTTAGTATGGAAACTACAGGAACACAGGAAAAAGTATGGTATGAGTGTACATCAGTTTGGTTTCAGAGCGGGTAGGTCGACCGACGATGCCATAAATAAGGCCGTGCATCTAGTGAAAAGTAGTAATAGCAAGTATGTAATAGCTATCGCCGTCGACATTGCTGGAGCATTCGATAACTTATGGTGGCCGGCTCTTTTTAGCCGCCTGCGAGAAATAGGAATTCCTAGTAACCTCTATGGAACGTTCCGCGACTACTGTAAAAACCGATTTGCCAAACTGAGATGTCCACGAGTGAAAATAGAGAAAAAATTAACTAAAGGCTGTCCGCAAGGATCGGTGTGTGGACCAGTGTTCTGGGACGTAACATTCGAAATGGCCATAGAAAGCATGATTGGGCAAGAAGGACTCCTGGGGCTTGTTGCCTTCGCGGATGACCTTCTACTGCTGATACAAGGCGGAACAAGGGACGAAGTAGAGGCTAGAAGCAGAATGGCATTAAGACATTTACAAAACTGGTGCTCCAAAGTGAAATTAACCCTTGCACCTCACAAGACTCAATTCATGGTTCTCAGTGGCCGCCCCAAGCGAAATCCAATAATAAAAGTTAACGACGTCTCCATAAAAAGAGTTAGAACTTGTAAATACCTGGGAGTCACGCTAGACGAGCGACTAAATTTACTGACCATATAACGGAGGTGTGCAGTCGTGCCAAAATAGTGATGAACAAACTGATCAGTATTGGGCAAAGAAGATTTCATCTTCCAACGTCCATAATAAGGAGGTATCACGACAGTATATTATCCTCGATTGTGGGATATGCTGCTAGCAGTTGGGCGCATAAGTTACGACAAGTTAAACCTCGCCAGGCACTAAGAAGCGTACAAAGAAGCATACTGATAAGATTAAGTGGTGCATATAGCACAACAGCGACCGACTCTCTGCTGGTTGCGTTGGGCGTTTGGCCACTTGACCTAGAAGTTAGAAAGAGAGGGGCACACTATTGGCTACGAACCGGTGACGCCGAAAAAGTAGAACAAATTTTAGGAAGACCGGTTACAGAAGCACGGGAGATAAAAACAGTCTTGATGGAAGAATGGCAACAACAGTGGTCGCGTAGTACGACTGGCAGGAGAACCTACAATATTTGGCCAACAATTCAAGAGAGATTAAACCTTCGTCACCTGGATCCGTCAACCGGACTTGTTCATTACATCACTGGACACGGGCCATATCCCAGCCTACTACATAAAAGAGGACTAAAAGACACAAGCTTGTGTGAGTGCGGGGAAGAGGGTACACCCGAACACATCGTCTGGGATTGCACACAAATGGCAGAAGCCAGAAACGAAGGATTTCATGAACTAAGAAACATGAAAACGGAAGACATACTAAAAAATGAGCAACTTTGGCGCAAACTAGACGAAGTGACGCAAAATATATCCAAACTGCAAAAGGAGAGATTCATGCAAAGTTTAGCGACAGCAAGAGGAAGGCCAAGTCAAGCCGACTATGACGTCACAGAGTAACACCCGAGAGCAGCCACAAGCGAATGCGTGTCTAAGCGCTCGATCAGCGAGTCATATATCGTGCTGAAAACGCAACCAGCTGATCTGCGGAGAGGAGTGCTTAAACCATATTAAAGACTTTAAATGGACCGTTTCGCAGCAACACCACTGGAGATTCTACCTACAAACAAGAACTTGCTGAAGCAACACGTATAAAAGTTTATAGTGAATGTATAAGTTCTTTACTAGTGCTCACATGAACTATAGTCCGATGCATAAAATGTGGTCTGACATTGCAATAACACAAATAATAGATAATAGTTGCAGTCTCGAGCCGCTTCTGAAGTAAAACATTGTTATCTCTTAAAATATGTAAAAATGTTAATAGTTAGTTAAGAGTAAAAGTTGTAAATTATGTAGCCAATAATCTTAAAATAGGAATTTGTTCAAATATTGAAAATAACAAATACCGGCAGTAGATGTTAAACTAATCTAGTTCACCTGTGAAACGAACAACCTACTAGCCGGATATTAAAGACTCCTTACTTCTGCAATTAGATATATATCATTGAAAATTAGTTCTCACAACCAGTGTTGGAGGTGGCCAGTCTCCCGATGGGCGGCCTTCTCGGTCACTCTGGCTGCCAGAGAGACTGAGAACGTGCGCTATTCCGGGAGATTTGGAATTCGGATTACCGCACCGATACCAATGCTGGAAAATGCTTTCTTAGATGGTAGAGTAGTAGATAGTAGTAATAGTTTAGTAATAGTAGTAGTGGTAGACGTACGAAGTGACATAGTGAAATATTAAAAATTCTAACCATAAAGTGGACAGGAAACTGCAGACACCACACAAAACTAGAAAACTATAATCAATCAATTATGACAAAATGCAGCAAGTTTAGAAAGTTGTAATATATGTTAACAGCGAAACAATTGTATGTATCGTGCCAACAAGAAAAGACTGTACAGATATTGCCAAAGCCATACATAACAAAAACTGAAATAATTCATTGTGAAATTATCTGTTGAAATATCAAATGTAAAACTGTTGTGTTAAATTAAGGCCTATTTTAGTTTCTAGATACTAGGCTGTAAAAAATGTGTGCTAAATAAAAAAAATAAAACTAAAAAAAAAATATTTTTTTTTAAATATATTTGTTATACTATTGTCAGGTTGTTTGACTACCTTATAGTGTACCAGATTGTTGATGAGGAGTATATTATCAGCTCTTATGCTGATTTTCTGTAGGGCGTATATCCGGAATAAGTGTTTATTTTGTTTTTTGGTATAGACACTAAGAGAATGGCGGAACAGAGGGAGGCTTGGAAGGCTGTCAGTGTGCATGGACCTGCTGAATAGCAGAAAACCCTTGACGATGATGATGTATAGAACATTTAATTAATGTTTGTGTTATATTTCCAAAGTGAAAGTGACGTTTCTGTTTATTGTGTTTATATCCTGGTGTAATAACTTTATGCGTTCTACTGGTTTCTGTATGGCACGTAGGAGTATCGTACCATCAGCTTAGAAGTACCAGCAAACATCTTATTTTCCTGAATATTTGTACTTCAAAGTTTATAAAAATATTAGCCGATGTTCCAAATATTGGTGACCCCAAGAGTAGTCCTTCCTTTTCCAAATAGTGATTCCTGTCGGAACTGAAATAGATCTGTCGTGTTAACAGTGATAGTATGATTTTTATTTCTCGTATGTCAATGTTACTTGTGTGTAGGTTTGTGTGTACGAGGGGCAGTCAAAAAGTTCCAGGAATTCTGTCGTAGTGTTGTCATTTGTGATACAATTGTTATGAGTTTTACAGGTCTGAACAGGTCATAACAGGCAGTGTGACTGTAGTGTAGCCGAAGGTAGGTGTGTGTTGTAATCAGTTGGCGCGATGTCGCAGTTTGAGCAAAGGGCGAACATCAAGTCCATGTGCAGATTAGGGAAATCTGCTTCAGAAACTTTGTTAGCCTTATAAACAGTTTACGGTGACGATTCGTTAAAGAAAACAGCCGTTTACGAGTGGTTTTCAAGATTTAATAGTGGACAGGAATCGCTGGAAGACGAGAGTCGCAATGGAAGACCTTCAATCTCCAGAAACGAAGCAATGGTCGAGCAAGTGAAACAGTTAATCAGATTAGAGCGAAGAATGACCATCGACAAGTTGGCAGAAGAAGTGGTGATCTCTCATGGATCCATTCACGCAATGCTGTCAGATGATTTGAAGATGAAACGTGTTGTCACTCCAAAGCTTGTCCCGAAGCTGCTGATTCCAGATCAAATGGAAACTCGGAAGTTGACTGCGGCCGAATGTTTTGAAAAAAAAAAAAAAAAACACACACACACCCACACAGAGGAACCGACGTTTCTTCAAACAAACGTTACTGGTGACGAGATTTGGGTATACGCTTACGACCAGGAGACAAAGATGCAATCATCAGAATGGCACACACGTCCTTTCCTCGACCAAAGAAATCACGTCATGTCAAATCCAAAACAAAAGTGATGCTCATTGCGTATTTCGACAACGAAGGTCTGCTGCACCATGAATTTCTACCAGCTGGACAAACAGTTAACGGCCCTTTTTACGTGCAAGTTTTGAAAGGACTGAGGGAAGCAATCCGAAGAAAACGTCCCGGCAAACGGCAAGGAGGATGGTCACTGCATCACGACAATGCTCCCTCCCACACTGCAATTGTTGTGCAGATATGGCTTGTAGAAAAGAACATTCCAGTCCTCCACCAGCCTCCCAACTCACCGGATTTAGCGCCATCGGATTTCTGGCTCTTTCCCAAGATCAAAATGGGCCTCAAAAGTAACCGTTTTGCCACCGTAGAAGACATCAAAACCAATGCGGCGGCTGTACTTCGGAAGATTCCTAAATAGGATTTTCATTGTTGTTCCCAGCAATGGCTAAAGCGATGGAGCAAGTGTGTGTGTTCAAAAGGAGCCTACTTTAAAGGAGATTAAGTAAATGTTACTTATGTTTTGGTAATAAAGAGTTACAATGAAATTCCTGGAACTTTTTGTCTGCCCCTCGTATTGTTCCAGTTGTTTGTGCTGTGGGATTGTTTGTATACCTTTCCTGAACATCAAGAGATATCAGAGTTTCTGTATCTGAGAAATGTATGTCTTGAGTATTGCAATTAAGTTGTAACTGCTCACTCAAATATCTTCTTTCTTTAACTGTTATGTAATCTAATTAGTAATAAATTGCTTATGTTTCGTCTGCTCGCTTTAATATTCGTAAGCGATATTGCTCCATCCTACAAAGTTTCCTACTCTTAGAGATCTTCCATATTTATTCCTTCTCTTCTGCGATGATAGATTGTATTTTGCACGTTGGTCTTATCTGGTAGACTAAAAAATCCTTGGCAGGTTCACATCGTAAAATAATTATTTATATTCCCTAATTATATATTTATTAAACACTACAATCTGTATTACACTTTCAGATAGATGTTCTTAAAAATATCTACTATGGAGGAATTCTAAGATTTTATCTGCTTATATCTAAACTGATATGTATTCCGTAGAGTGTGAAAGAGAGACTATTTGATTGTTAGATATTGAGTTCAATTCCCGAGTTCTAATGAAATTACGAGATACTGATGATTTCTTCGATTGGCCGCAACGATTACGACCAGCCTCTGGCATTGCAGTAGTTTCTTGCCGTGGTGGGCTACATAGTGGGTAGAATAATGTTCCCCTGTATCGAAGAGATAACCAGTATCAATTCTCAAAAGTTTGCGAACACCTTAGCTCACACACTGGATAGCATAACACACTTACAAGTTGTAGCAAATTCCAAACTATATTTTACATCATACAAAGAGAGAATAAGAAAATATGACCATAGCCTTCTTGCTTTTCACGTGTCTCCCTCGTGACATCGTGTTGCGGTTTGTCATTTCCGATAGGCTGTCAGCCTGGGAAAGGTCTCGCCGAGACAGGTCTCTGCACCGGGGATGGCTAGGTTTAAAAGGGGCACTGACTATACGCGACTTGAATCGCTTCTATTCTGGACTTCTATTTAATAGGTTCTGAAGCGCTTCTACGCTAATCTGGTAGTGACTAATATATTCTTAGCTCTCAAATTAAAAATCCTCAACATAAGGGTTATTTTTAATCATTAAAATCAACGTCCATTGTTGTGGATTCATAAACACACAGACAATAAGCAATATCTAGACGGTAAATGTAAACTACCACCAATAAGTTTTTCCATCCACTGGAAATGTATGGTTCCTTATGAATTACTATCCCCAAGTTACCAGAGACATTTTTATTAACCTCAGCATGAGTTGCAAAAATAATTTTATTTAAATTCGTCGTCATTCAGTCAAAAGAGATAGTTACTTGGTAATTAAATCACTTATTAAATTTTTTCATACAAGGTCGTAGTTAAGTTTACACACTTTAATTACAAAAAATGAATGTAACAAGTAAAATACTGACATACAATTGACTTTATATCAATTCTACCATTCAGAAAAAATACATGAATAATGGTACATGGAAATGAATCCTGGAAAATCTAAGTTAGTATTACAAAATAACAAGGAACTCAGCCACAAATACAATTTTATTTGTGCTTAAAAATTCCCGTCTATGGAGAGCAAAAGACTCGATTTTTGTACATTAATTCGATAGTTGTTAACGGGAAGTAAAACTGGGCGAAAAGGCTCACATGAAGAAAGAATTGTCACTTATCAGTTTTTACAGAAGATGAAGATGACGTCAGTTCTCTGCGCCAAAAAACTCTTGAGGTTTTCTTCTCCACACAGGAAACACAACACAAGTGTAAGAATCTGACGTCTCACATCAGACGAGGACATTGTGGTTGTTCCCCACTGAAGAAGAACAAACTCCACCGACCAAATGCCGTGTCTATTCTTCTCGAGATACCACCCGAGAGTGTCCACCAAACAGCCTCAGCCATGTGACCACCCGCGCAAATCCTCCGGTGCATTTCTGACCACCTGCAAGCAAAACAAAGGCAGCCACCCCATTGTTAGACGAGGTTATTCCGTAGCGGGATCTCAATGGCCTCCTACCAAAAGTGAGATGTGTTTCTCAGAACTTCGGCGTCCTCATATTTGATAGTATGCCGGGTCTCTAGACAATGTTGAGCAACCTTGCTTTGTTTATAAGTATAACGTTTTATTTGCAGACTTTTTGTATTTCGTCTAGTAACTATATTTAATGTAGTGAGAAAATCCACATGTTTGTTTCTGTGTTTTCGTGTTCAAGAAGCCTTCATAAAATGAATCACATGTTAACGTCCAACAGAAGCTGACACGAGCACTCTTCACACTGGAAATCTAGTCAAACTACGTTTGAAAATGAGAATTATTTCTCTAAACGCGTCACTCTCGTCGTAAATAAATTTGCAAAAGTAACCGTGTTGTACAACAATTATTTGCTTGCCTTTCATTCGAAACAGTTACAGACTTTCAAAAATTCATTTATTATGGATAAAGTAAAGTGCTATAATTGTTTGAATTTTGGGCATATAAGCAATCAATGCAAATCACAAACAAGATGCACAAAATGTAGAGGAAACAATATAAAAACACAATGTACTAACCCGAAACCAAGCTGCGTACATTACCACAAAGAACATGAAGCCACTGGCAAATCGTGCCGAGAGTTTAGCAAACGGGTTAAAATAAACGAGTTATCGGCAGAATTAAACATAAGTTTCAAGGAGGCAGAAAACATTATCACCATGAAAAACTATGTGGAAGTATCTTCTCCAGTCTCACAAACTCAGGAAAGACCAACTTACCTAGCATTAGCTTACACGCAGCGGAAGTTTACAGACCACAGACGCGCACGCTCGCCTCCACCAGCTGCAACCACTACATGGTTCAAACCACCAACATATTACCACCCACAAGAACTACCAGTAGAGCCCATACGACGAAACCCGTATTCTCCTCAGAAACGAGAAACACCACAACAGAAGACTGTAACAGGAGGATCACGTAACATAGACCATCGTGCAGCACACACTAAATACTAGGACTAGGCGGTCACGATAGTAGACAAACTAGTCAGCATCATCAAGCAAACAATTAACGGAGTAAAGATCCCACAAATAACCCTCCCCCCACAATAGATTCCGCTACAATAATAGAGATGACTGAGGAGCGTTTTAACTAGGAAAATCAAAATCGAACTCATGCAGTGGAACGCACGGTCAACTGTCGCAAATAAAGAAGCATTACAGCAAAATCTACACAGGCAGAAAATAAAGTTGCAGCCATATCAGAAACATCGATAAAACCCGGAAGAAGTATCACATTTCCAGGATATAACACAATCACGCATACAATAATAGACAGAAAAGGTGGTGAAGCACTTATAATAAAATCAGACCTACCACATGCAGAAATCATTCATTATAAATAACTCGAACGAATGGAGCTTTTGAGAAGCAACAGGGCTACATATAAACTATTTTTCTATATTTCTAATATAATAAACTATTGTAAATAGTGCATGATGAAAATGGCGTAGTAATTGATGCATGATTTTGATGGCTCTGTGATATAAGCCAAATATATATATATATATATATATATATATATATACATATGATCAGGAAGGAATGGTCTCAGAAAGGCCCCACAAAGGTGCTCGACGAAAAACAACTGGCCATGATCGATAAATCGTTCGAATTTGCCCTAGATACCATTTTTTTAGTGCATTGCAGTTGAGGAATAGTTTAAGGCTTGGCATACAGCATTGAAACAGTCATAGGGCGCTTACGAGGGCGAGGTTTGCGAGCCGCACGTGCTGCAGTCAAGGAGTGGCTTTCACCTGCTCACAGAGAGTCACGTTTAACATTCGCATCTGATAATGCAGCGAGAAATCCTAGTTACTGGAGGCATGTCGTAGTCTGATGAGATGGTGTTTACGACGGGATCAGCGGGTAATGTGATGGTATACAGCCCACGGGGAGGCAGATATGACCAACGCTACATCCATCACAGCCACAGCAGTGGTAGGATAACTGTTACCGTCTGGGTGTGGATTACTGCTGCAGGTTGTGGTGTGTTGGGGGAGGTGGTAGGCCGTCTTAATTCCGCAGCCTATATGTTTTTCCGGAGAACTTGATGTTGCTATCTGTTAGGCAGAAAAGGATTATGTGCCGACCTGGCGCCAACACTTATGACGCTTGGGAAGAATTAGTGGAAAATCGTGGTTGTATTTCACGCCTCATTAATTCCATGAACAGTGGAATCCTTCTGTTAGGAGGGAGGCTGAACAAGATACTGAAAGTTACCACCACGTATTCTTTTACTTCTCCGTAACTGTTCTGCCACACCTCTCTTCTAGTATTCTGCGATTGTATCTCTGTATTTACGTCCCGATCCGTTTACAAACATCTTTTTTGCCTTCCTCCCTATCCCGTCACCAAAGATTTCTGGGCAGAGTACAGGTCTGTATTAAAGCAGGAAATTCTAACCGTTATTAGGAGGCGGCACAGTGGTAAAGCCGACAGAGCAGTAAATTCAGGTAGTATAGTTCGCCGTCACGATACTCTGTGGGAGCATGTCTATCTATCCTCGTCTTCATTTCTTTTAAGTTTGCTGCATGAAATACTACAAAGAAATTTATAGGACAAGCGTAGCAGCCCTCCCCCTCCCCCCCAAAAAAAATAACGGTAATAAAAAAAAGATAGCATTGTGATACTCCAATTTTTGTTCTAAAATAATTTACACGATTTAAAAAAATATGGTACCGAATTAATTTTAGCTTTGAGATGACTTTTTCACTGTTTCCAGTAAATGCTTTACCGTAGTAATTATGTCGTAAAATACAAATAAAATTGAATGTATTAGACATTCACAAAGTTGTTTAGTTATGTAAGCGCGTAATTAGCAGATGCTGTGAACTTGAATTAATAAACTCCATTTAATACATAGGAATTAATAGCGTTGACTGAGTAGTATCTGAAAGAGACTGTGATAGTTTGTTGAGTGTGTTACGCACCAAGACCCTTCCTCGTGTAACCGGCACGGGTTCCATAATGCCTCGCCTGGGAGACCGTTGAATTATTCGCCATGTTACGGCCGCTTACTCGCCGGCGGAGCTCTCCGAATTAAACTGGAGGCCAGAGGCGGGCGAATTATCGGATATCGACAGTCTGCCGGCCCAGCCCGACTCGCGCCCGCAGATTGGAAATAATCTCCTCCCCGTCGTGTGATCGGGCGATCGCTCCTCTGTGAGCGGTAATTAGAAGGGACTGACAAAAATCGCTTTATTTGGTTTGATAAACGTTTGAAAAAAGTTCGTCCTGCCGTGACTCGGTGCGTTAAAATCCGGATGTTAATAATTCTGGACATCAATGACGTCCGTGTCAATCGAAATAAATCACCAGCTTCCGTTTTGTGAGTGAGCTGACCCCGAATGACCCCCATGAGGGCTCGCCAACTGCTAAGTTTGTACAGTAAAAGAACCCTCTTTACACCAGGAAGTGTAGGAAGTGTCGGAAAGAGAAACAATTCTCCCATATCATCAACTGCTTGAGACATAAGATTCAAACTCCCTTAAATTCCTGAACCCAGATAAGTTTTCAGGAACCTTCTTCTGGCAAAAGTCTTGGGATATTCTTAGCCTGCCAGCTTCAGAAACCCTTGATTTGTCTTTGGTTCATCGGTACAGCGATCTACATGTTGGTTCCTGTAAATATCTTGAACTCCACTCTGACACCAATGCTGTCCATCTGTTATCATTATCAGAATAAACTTGCCATCCTTCCATTATTACTAGCGTACGACCTAGTGGCTGTTCCCCTACTCACACACCTGCCTACTTTTGCCCCTACGAATGTTTTTGGAAAGTTATTCATCATTCCATTTGGTAATTTATTCTAATAACTAAGCCTCTTACCAACGAAATAATATTTTCCAACACCATTTTGCCTGAAATCAAGTGCCAGCTTATGGTAATTGATTTCCGTTCCCTTCCATACACCTTTCTTAATACATTCGCTGATATTTTTCTACGCCTCTTCGCCAACATGCACCTGGTACACTCCCACAACTCTCTTCACCCTCCCCCTGCCATCCAATGAATCCTATTTCCGCTACTTTAACATATTACTTACTGTGTTACACGGTAATTACCAATTCTAGCAGCACTTCTTTGCACCCCTTCCAACTCCTGTATTGGAGTGAGTCCCAAACTTACCGTCATATTCAAGAAATGGTCTTTCTCCAATACATGAAGGATTTTTAACCTTATCCTATTTCCTCTCCAATATGTCCTGCCCTGTTGAGTTGATTATCAAATGTTATGTCAAGGTTATGATATTTAAAATCTTCAAAAAGCAATTCCTTCCCCACCTTATAATCATAATCAACCTTTAGTTTTTTATCTGTGTATCTAAATAATCTGACTCTTATCTACATTTATCTTCAACCCAAATTTACCAACCCAACTAGATAAACTGTCCAGATCACCCTGCAGCTGTTTACAGTCCTCTGCCGTTTTGATCCTTTCATATAACATTATTTCATCTGCAAACAATCTATTTTCTGAGAGTAAACCATCAACACAATTATTCATTAGAATAATGAATAGCAATGGTCCCAATACGCTACTCTGTGGCACTCCCATTTTTACTTCCACTTCTTTTGATACTGCATTTCCTTCCCTAACTTCTTGCTTTCGGCGTTCTAAGAATTCTTCTAGCCAGAAAATTACGTTTTCATTCACGCCATGGTTTCTGCCATATGTACCACCATTTTATGGTATAATGTGTCGAAGCCTTAGAAAGATCTAGTGCTGCACTATTAATTTGGCCTTCCTTTTCCATTTCATCCGAAATATCTTAAGATAGATGTAACTGAGATTCTCATGAATATCCTAGCCTAAAACATACATGTTGATTTGACAACCAGTT
The DNA here is from genome assembly GCA_031002005.1 of Vandiemenella viatica. Lineage (NCBI taxonomy): Eukaryota > Metazoa > Arthropoda > Insecta > Orthoptera > Morabidae > Vandiemenella > Vandiemenella viatica. Next base: position 301,629,108 of record JARYHS010011408.1, on the reverse strand, counting down.
TCGATTCTCACAGACATCTCTGATGTGGTTGCATATCAATCTCTCCATTAATGGGCGTACCACTGATCCCGCATCATGACTCAGTGAAAATAGAGTTTCAAGATAGGATACAGAGTCGTATCCTGTTACCTTTAAGGCATGGGTAGAAATACTATCCTGTTTCACAATATTCTCATGGTAAAATTCAATTTTTTAGTATACTCATTATTAACTGTGCCAACAAGCTCGGTCTCTGATTTATATCATCCCTGAACAATAGATCTTAATGGTAGCATCAAACCAATTACTTAATATCGCTGCCTTTTTTAACTCCTCAGTAACTAGTTTTTTGAATATTTTCCCATCCTCTCAGTTTTCTAACATAACCACAGAAATTCATAGGTGTATAAATAAGCGAACCCACTGCGTCCATAAAATTGTTCTATCTTTAGCATCCTTCTTGCTATTAGTTCCTTGTTTAGTTTCTTTCAAGAACTCCATATTACCTCTGTTGTGTTCTCTTCTTACCAGCGTCTTTAACCTCCTCATCTTTCTATTAAGAGTATGAAGGCTCTCTTTGCTTTTTTAAAAAAATATATAAGTCTTCATACTTTTTATTATGTCCTTGAACATTTCCCACTTCAACTACTTCAACTTCCTTTCTTATATTTGATGAACCTTCCCCAGAAATATCTCTACAGTTCAGAAATCAGTGTATTTTTATGCTATACCTATTTCCCTCTACAATTTTGTGCGCTGTGTTAGTGAATTTTTAAAATCATTCGGAACTGCTTCATAATCACTTATTCCTTCACTTACTTGACACGCCACAAGATTACAATCGGGTTTTATTAGAAAGATATCCAACTTTTTTCGTCCTATTGGGTTCTGCTCAACCACTTGTGTAAAGCTTCCTTCCCTTATTTTTTTTTTATATCTGCTTAACGCCTCTCTAACAGCGAGGTCTTTAGAGACGGGAAAGGATGGGGGGCAAGGAATAGGAAGGAATTCGGCCATGGCCTTTTGAAGGAAGCATCCCGGCATTTGCCCGGTATTCCTGAAGTCCATGTTTCGCTAACATAAAGAGCTGTGCTCCACACATAGAGTTTTAAAAAGTTCTTTCTAATTCCTAGATCAATATTTGCAAGTGCTATTCTGCTTTTAAAATCATTCCTGCTTCGGCCATAGGTTGTAATTTTGCTTCTCAAGTAACAAAATTTACTTACTTTTCCTATTGCACCCAATCCTATTTTTTTATTTAATCTACTGTGATTGGTATCATTTCTGCTACATTTGATCACTTTTGTCTTGCTTTGATTTATACTCAGTCCAAAATCTTCCTTCAGTATTTTGTTCATGCCATTCAGTAATTTCTCAATATCCTCCGCCCTTTCTGCCAACAAGACAATGTCATCAGCAAATCGTAGCATACTGATTTTTTCTCCCTGAACACTTATGTCACATGTAAATTTTTCTTTGTCTTTCTTGGTTGCTTCTTCTACATGATGAATATTAACGGGGATAGATTACAACCTTGTCTTACACCCTTTTTAACTGATGCATGTCTCTCGTGATTCTCAACATTTATTGTAGCCACTTGATTCTTATATAGTTTAAATTCTTCTATCTCGATACTTTAGGCCTGAATTCTTTAAAATTTTGAACATTTTGTCCCACCCAACATTATCAAAAGCTTTTTCTGAATCAACAAACGCCATAAAATTGTCTTTGTTTTTCTTGATCTGCCCTTCAAGTATTAATCTAAAAAGGCAGATTTGCTTCGCTTGTACCCTGATTTTTTCCTAAATTCAAACTGATCTTCACCTACTATCTCTTCTACTACTCTTCCAATTATTCTGTATATTATTCTGGTAAGTAATTTTGAAGCGTGTAATGTTAGACTAATGATGCGATAACTCTCACATTTGTCAGCTTGTGCTTCTCTGGAAGTGTGAAGATGATATTTATCTGTTTCATAACTTTTTGATATCAGGTTGAATAGTCTTTCGATTCATTTTTGTCCTAGGGATTTAAGAAGTTCTGCGGTATCTCATCAATTCCAAGGACACGCATTCAGGAGGACACGGGTTCGAAACCCCGTCCGGGCATCCAGATTTTGGTTTTGCATTGTTTCCCCAAATTACTCCAGGCGAATGCTTCCTTCTAAAAGGCCATGACCGAATTCCTTCCAGTTCCTAGCCCGCCTCTAATGACCTTAACCGTCTACGAGGCGTAAAGCAAGCAATAAGTAAAAATAATAATAATAATAATAACAAATACGAAAGTACTCTGTCTATCTTTCTCTCTGTCAATCTGTTACGTTTCTTAGTCTAAACGGCTATTCCGATCGTGATGAAATTTAACGAGGAGATGTTATTTGGCGTTAGGATGGACATAGCATACTTTTTTCTGTGTATATAATACATGTTGTCATATAATTTTGAAAAATTGCTGAATGGCGATATACAGACGCGTGGGATATATAGGTCACTGTTCTACATTTCCAAATGACGATCTGGTAGCTCAGTGCTTAAAGGGCTTGCTTACTGCTATTTCGATCGTGGTCTCTGGTTTAAATCCCCATGGAAACAAGGATTTTTAAACATTGTTTTTGGTCGTATGAATCACGCCTGGACCATCGGTTGTTCGGATTGCATGTTAAACTGTAGATTTCACAAATTTAGTTGTGCAATGCGAAGCAAATCGTAGGTAGAATAGCAATGTTGTAGGTGTACACTTTTTTACGTTATTTTGATCCTTGAGGGGTTGTTACTCTCGCAGTCAGTGTGTGTATGATCTACACTAATAATACTATAAATCCGAAAGTAAGTCTCTGTCCTTTTTTATGTTTTGACGACTAAATGCCTATACCGATATTGATGGAATTTGCCAAGGAACACTTTGAATCTTTAGGAAGGAAGGACATCTTTATTGGTATGAATAATAGATAACAGTTGTAATCACAGAATTTAGAGAACTAATCGAATGGTGACAGAGAGACGGATGTGTGTGTTGATCTGTAATGTTACGTCGGTTGCTCAAGCTGTGCTTCTCGCGCTTTAAGTTAATGTATGATATGTTGATAAATTTCGTTTAGAGACAAAACTTTTGTTTAGTATAGATTTGCTCTGTACTGTTACTTTGTGACTGCTTAAATGTTTCTGGCATTAGCATTTTTGCCTTCTTTTTTAACTGGCGTAAGGAATAGCTCTAGCAGAACACGAGCAGCTAAAGTTATTAGAACCCAAGAATCGGATGCTCATGCTGAAGAAAGAAGAAAAGACGAAGCTGAAATGAAGCTGCCCTTAGTTAACACCCTCCAACGTCCCCTCCTCCCACGTCCCCCCCCCCCGTCCCCCACGTCCCCCCCCCCCCCGCCCACCTTCATTTGTTTTCCTGTTTTTAAATATGTTGGAAATTGATTCTCTTCATGAGACAGATTCGACGGCAGAATGATATAGCGATGGCTTTCCTGTCATCTTATGCCAACTCGGTGTTGCCTGGGACCAATCTTACGTTACCAACAGTTTTCTATGTTCAATTCTGGCAACGAAATTCTTAAAGTATATATGTATATTAAAAACCGAAAACTAGATCAAGTTTTCGGTTTTCAATTTTTCCCCGATATCTTTCCAGAAGAATGACAGCAATTTTCTTTCAAAAGGCAACGCCGAATTCCTTTCAGTTTCTTGCCCGAGTCTTGACCCGTCTCTAATGGCCTCGACGTCGTCAATGTGTAGAGCCATAAAAAAAAAGCTGATTTTCTCAGTATGTATCAGTTCAAATTGTATCGTCGACAAGCGGTAAGGATCAAGTTAAAAAAGAACGTTTCAGTCAGTGACAACATTCAGTTAAATAACCATTTCCAAATTTGATTCACAGCTATGAGGAAATTTAACTTGTGAGTTTACTGATTGGACAACATATCGGTAGTAGTAAAACGTGTATCAAAGAATTCTTGATAGCAAATCTCGGACGCTGTGTGATGGTGGCCATAAGCTGGTAGATTCTTTTGAAGTGCAAGATTTGAGGTAGTCTCTTTTCACTTGCAAAGTTGTGGTGCATTGAGTTAGTTGTTGGATTTTGCGGGATTTACATCTCTTTGCTGATGTGAGGGAAGTGAGTAAACTAGCTGAAGCACTTAAAGTTGGTGTTGCCTTAGCTGATAAATTTTGTTTTTCTACTTGCAGCTGCTGAGTTTGTTATTCAATCGCTTCTGTTGCTGCTCGCACAGGAACGTGGGGTTCTCGTATACAAATTGCGTAATGGGGCTTCAGTGAGGATTGTGAACTTGTTTATCAGTTTTGATAGGAAAAAGGCGTTTTAGACGAGTATGGTCTGCTACAGTTCTTGTTCGTGTTTACACCTGTTTTTATGTGATAAAAGATGATGGCACGAGCTGTTTGACGGCTCAGTTGCTATGGCGTCCGACTGGAGGTCGATTGGTCCCCTGTTCGAGTCCCTGTCTCGCCGGGCCCTCAAAGCGACCTTCGCCACTGCACAGCTTGCTGTGTAATGGGAAGTACGCCAAGAAGCTTCAGAGATCCAGGGCTCCTATCTCCGTAGGATTAACGAATTATAATGTTACTTTGTCGGTGGACACAGCAACGAACAAACTAAACTATTGATTTCGCAAATAGGAGTGGCTCCTAAGAAGTATATGAGTGCGATGAAATTTTTTCCTGATATTACTGACATAGTAATTAATAAATAAACAATAAATATTTCTATTATGAAAACTAAGCTAACTATAAGCCAGGTTTGTTAACGACAGTTCATTGGTGCTGGGGGTACTGTAACTGTTATCAGGTGAACCAAGGGCGGATCCAGGATTTTGTTTTGGGGGGGGGCTTGAGCGGACTTCGGTTTGGGGGGGGCTTGGCTTGAGTGAATTTTGGTTCAGAGGGCTTGCGTTCAGTGGATTTTGGTTTTGGGGGGGGCTTGAGTCGGGAAAAAGGTAGTATTTATAGCCTCCTCGGGCCTCAAATCCGTAGAGCTAAAAAAAAAAAAAAAAGTCTCAAAACTACAGTGTCAGGGGCGGACCTCGATACGTTTGGGGGGGGCTTGAGCCCCCTAGCCCCCCCCCCCCTGGATCCGCCCCTGAGGTGAACCAAGACAATGAGTTCCAAACGTAATTATTTGTTGACATGTCTGTAAAACCGGAAGGTCAAGTTTGAAGAAGTATCACGAAACGAAGAAACTTTAGAATTATTGCAGATTTGAGTTCCTTTTTCCTGCTGAAACGTAACGCTACTAGTTCGCTAGTTTGCAAGATGTAACGGTTGCTTTTGGAATTGTTCTTGATTTGTAATCAGTGGCACACGACATTTGGCGTTTGGGCAAATGCCACTCAAAAACCTACTCCGCTACGAGGCACTAGGAACAGTGTGTTGTATGTACCTGCAAAACACAATTGTACCTAATAACCTGACTTTAAATTCAAACGAAATTTAGCGCAAGAGGTTGTATTTAAACTATTTCCATAATGGGAAAGTTATTGGATTGCAGCTGCAGGGTGCCTTTCCTGTAGCAAAGTTCCAGAACTTCGATAATACTTCCCACTACTCCGAGCAGATGCTTCCATGCTAAAATATATGTTGTGTCCCCGATCCCTGATACAATGCCGTATTTGTAATCACCAATGTATCTACGCGTTCATCTGCGTAATTATTTTCCTTTTTTAGACTTTTCTCTGGTATTTGTATATTTATCTCCCTTTACGGCGTAAATCAAATTTTGATATCTCTCATTCAATTTATAAGTTTTTTTGCAGCATATAATTACAATTAGTTTCCCAGAACGTTAGCTACATTTTTACATACCCTGTAAATGTCAATGTACAGGCTAATAATAGATAAATTCTGATTATTTTGGCATGCATGTTAGCAAAGATAATAAACGATCACCATCGATGCTATTACCAGATTTTGATTCAATTTTATGAAATGAACTCGTATCATGGCTTCTATAAATTCTTAACAAAGCTAGAGCTGCCTTTCAGCGTACTTACCATATTAGTTTTGTCGTTACCATTAGTTTTGTTCTGGGTGGTAGATCTCGTACTAGCATTAAGACCGACTTTTCCTAGTTGTTCCCACCTGTACAACAGCAACCAATCACATCTGTACAGCTGTGAATTAAAACCACACATCCCCGACCCTAGTGCAAATCCACAAATTAGTTTGGCGCAGTTGAGCAGGAGACATATGATGTGGGTGGCCGCAGTGCGATCGATCCCCGGCGGGCGCATCGTTTGAACTCGAACTCACCTGCCCTTTGATGTGTCCGCCGAGTCTTATTTCCTCGCGCCACAACACAAACGACTGCATTTAATTATTAGCGTTCCGGTTCATTACGCGCGCAAAACAATGGAGTCGTTTGTACGAGCGCACGCATGCAGTCACCGCTCCCGTAATGTGCATAATGAAGCGGGGTCGCGCAGCCCAAATCGTGTTGTTTATCGCTTGTGAAATCGTTAAACATTGGTAGAGCAGTGCTGTCGCTAAAATTTTGCTAAATGATCATCACCGGGCCCCTTCTTTTTAGAAGTGCAAATTATGTTGGATGTTATTTGCCACTGTTTGAGATGAGCTGTGGTAGATGATAAATCGGAATATTTATAATGTGATGGAATCATACCAGTAGCTTCTTTGGCGCATTTTATTTTTGACAGGCCACTGATAAGTGGGTTCATACTGCCACAGTAAATTTGACACTATTTTATAATTACTGAAATAATATCACATTCCAGGCCCCGTGGAGTTTAACTCCGTTTCCTCCTTCCATCTTGGATGCTGGACTCTCAAACCTAGACTTAAGTGAAATTGTATTTTATTAATTACTATCTTTGCCCGGCATGCGTTGCAATGCCTCGTTTCTTTCTTAAGGAGGATACGCATATAAAAAACAAACACATTAACGAGTTCAAATTAAAGGAAATTATTTTTATTAATTAAATTGATATTCGAAAAGTTTATTCTAGTGCTATGGAGTGCTGGGTTTTCCATGGTTTTCCCGGATCACTCCAGGCGAATGCTGAGATGGTTCCTCACAATAGCCCGTGGGCGCCTCATGCCATATCCCGCATATCCCTTCCAAACCATCACCCTTTTCGATAGGTGCAATGCACCCTCCGCCACACACATTTTGTGAATCGCGGGATAATAATCATAATAATAATAATAATAATACAATATTTTGGTCTTTCATTTTCTGCAAAAAACAGACTCATGGTACTTTTTTAGCACACCTATGTTTAAAAACACCGCGCTGTGGTAGCTCAGTAGTTAAAGCTCTTTATTTCAAACGTTTTTTGCCTGGTCCTGGTTCAAATTCCGGTGGAAGCAGGAATTTTTAATAGTTTTGCTGGATCAATTGCTTAGTAAGTCCCCTTCAGTAGGATCTAACCAACCTTCGGGTTGTGGACTAAGTTAGGTTTTTTTTTGTTTTTGTTTTTTAACCTTAAAATAAAGAAAAAATGCTGCCTACAACATTTCTCGGCTGCTGGATATGAAAATTTTAATGTTTTATTCCTTTTTATCGGACTGTAGTAAAAATCCTCCATCAGCATCCACATTGGCACATTTCCCTACCGATAGAAAAAACTGAAAAGATGCTTGTATAAATTACTTTTAAGAGGTAGAAGGTGAAGAGGGAGTGCAGTTTTAAAAACTGAATGTAAACATCAGTTTTAATTTATTTTAAAACATCTGTGCGCAAAGTTCCTTCAGCATTGGATAAAAAATGTAGATTTTTAAATTTCAAGTTCCAATTTCTTGGCCATCAACTGTCCCGATGGAATCAGTCCAACACCGTTTGACAGGAAATGTTATGGGCTCTCAGAATATCATGCATATCCCTATCTACTTTGGATTTTTTGTACCACTTTCGACATATTTGAAAAAAGACTGAATAGTTCCTAGTGTAAATTTCTTTTTAGGGAGAATTGTGGGTTTTTGTAAACAAAATGTAGGAGATATTTTTCTCATCGTTTTAAAGTAAACGTGTGCAAAGTTCCATCGAAATCGGAAACAAACAGTGGGTTTGTATAAGGAACATTTGCCTAAATTAAGGGGATAAAGGAGAATGAGGGTTGGATTTTGCAAACCACATGTAGACAGTATTTTTGTATTTATTTTACAGTTAAAACAAAACTAAGTTATTCCACAATCCGAAGGGGAAATACTAAGCCATTGACTCTTAAAATTTTCTGCATTATCTGGATTTTGAACCTGGAAGCGAAGCAATAAATTTTGAACGTAAGAGCCTGTACCGCTAAGCTACCAGATCGCTATGTCTTTTAAATATAAGTATGCTAAATACAAACAAACCTTTGAAAAAGCTATGGGTTAGTATGAACAACGTTGGCAAAAATTGAGGGATGGCGTAAAGGAGGAGAGGGATTAGCTTCTAGTAAACCAAACATAGACAGTATTTTTCTCTTTGCCTTAAAATAAATAAACTAACTTATTCCACAACCTGCTGGTTGACTGAATCCTCCAGAAGGAGGTGCACTAACCCAGTGTTTCAGAGGCAGGACCGCCAGTTTCTTCCTCTGGGAATTGGAACCATGCAACGTCCGGGCGTCGCTCAGATTATCAAATGCAACGCCTACAAATTTCTGCTTCCTCCTTGATTTTAAACCGCTGCCTAAGACAGAAACTTGAATAAGTAATTGCGTTAACTATTCAGCTATAGACCACTTTGTTTTGAAGTAAACATGTGGTAAGTATTATCAAAGTTGATTTAAAAAACTGTGTGTTTGTATGAACAATATTGGCAAATATTAAGGTGACGGGGTGGCTAAGGTGAAGAGTGGTTTCTTAACGCAAACCAAATATAGACAACATATTTCTGTTTGTTGTAAAAAAAAAAAAATTTAAACATTCTAACTTAGTCCACATCCCGAAGGTTGGTCGAATTACCCCGAAGAAGTACTAAGCTACTGTGTCACACGCAGTACCTGTGAGACCTACACTACAACGTGGAACCCAAACCACGGATCTAGCATACCTCATGCGATCAAATATCACGCTTAAAACTTTCAGCTCCCACCATGATCTAAACCTGGGATCTTTCGAAAGGAAGTGAGTTAAACATTGTGCCTCCAGACCACTCGTTTTTTATTATGTCCTTTGCAATCTTTAACAATAAATTATTTATCCTAATGCTTACAGACTGGGAATACATCTACTTCCTGATAATCTTCTGACATCACCCAAGGCCCTTCACAAATACACAGACGGAAAAAAAAATCCCAACACCAAGAAAAAATTATTGTAGAGTAATGAAATTTGGACAATGCATTTGTCAAGTTAACATGTTTAATTGATTAAATTTTCAAGATCACAGGTTAATTTAAGCTCAAGAAAATGCATTTCAAATGTGAAATACTGTTAAATTAATAGCCGGTGTAACCTCCAGAATTTTGAATGCAAGCCTGCAAACGTGAATGCATTGTGTCATACAGGTTTCGAATGTCACTTTGTGGTATGGAGTTCCATGCTTGTTGTACTTGTGCTGTCAATACTGGGACGGTCAGTGCTGGCTGTGGATGATGCTGGAGTTGTCGTCCAATGATATCCCATACGTGTTCAATTGGAGACAGATCTGGTGATCTCGCAGGCCAAGGTAACATGTCGACACTCTGTAGAGCACGTTGCGAGACAACAGCGGTATGAGGGCGAGCGTTATCCTGTTGAAAAACTCCCCCTTGAATGCTGTTCATGAATGGCAGCACTACAGGTTGAATTACCAGACTGACGTACAAATTTGCAGTCAGTGTGTTTGGTATAACCACAAGAGTGCTCCTGCTGTCATAGGAAATTGCTCCCCAGACCATGACTCCAGGTGTAGGTCCAGTGTGTCTAGGCCGCAGACAGTTTGGTTGCAGGCGTTCCCCTGGCCTCCTTCTGACCAACACTCGGCCATCACTGGCACCAAGGCAGAACCTGCTTTCATCAGAAAACACAACAGATCTCCACTCCGTCCTCCAATGAGCTCTGGCTTGACACCACTGGAGTCGCAAACGGCGATGGCTTGTAGTCAGTGGAATGCACGCTACAGGGCGCCTGGCTCGGAGCTGTCCTTGAAGTAACCGATTTCTAACAGTTCGTTGTGTCACTGTGGTACCAACTGCAGCTCGAATTTCTGTAGTGCTGCCATTCATGAACAGCATTCAAGGGGGAGTTTTTCAACAGGATAACGCTCGCCCTCATACCGCTGTTGTCTCGCAACGTGCTCTACAGAGTGTCGACATGTTACCTTGGCCTGCGAGATCACCAGATCTGTCTCCAATTGAACACGTATGGGATATCATTGGACGACAACTCCAGCATCATCCACAGCCAGCACTGACCGTCCCAGTATTGACAGCACAAGTACAACAAGCATGGAACTCCATACCACAAAGTGACATTCGAAACCTGTATGACACAATGCATTCACGTTTGCAGGCTTGCATTCAAAATTCTGGAGGTTACACCGGCTATTAATTTAACAGTATTTCACATTTGAAATGCATTTTCTTGAGCTTAAATTAACCTGTGATCTTGAAAATTTAATCAATTAAACATGTTAACTTGACAAATGCATTGTCCAAATTTCATTACTCTACAATAATTTTTTCTTGGTGTTGGGATTTTTTTTTCCGTCTGTGTATGTTAAAATCCAGCTCATAAATATCTCTGCTCCCACTGGGATTCGAACCTGGAACCGAAGGCAGAGACTTCTGGAAGTAACCACTAAGCCACCAGACCCATCTGATATAAAGTACGTGTGTACTAAGTGCTATCAAAATCGGATAAAAGCTCTGGATTTGTAGCAACAACGATGGCACAAGTTAAGTGTGGCTGAAGGAGGAGAGGAGTTAGGATTTTTAAACCAAATACAGACAATATTTTTCTATTTGTTTCAATGTGTACATAAGCAGAATTCAATCAAAATAGGATAAAAACTATGTATTTGTATGAAGAACATTGTAAAAAATTTAGGGATTGGAAGTAAGGTGGAAATGGGCGGGTTTTTGAAAACAAATGTAAACAGTATTTTTCTGTTTGTTTATGTGTGTGAAAGTTCCATCGATATCGGATAAAAACTGTGGGTTCATGTATCGAATATTTGGAAAAAAATTGAGGTTTGTATGCGGGGAAAAGGGGAGCTTTTTTTGGAATTGTTTTGGTTAAAAACCTTCGCAGGCCCACACGGAATAACTCAGCAAAGTTTTATTGTAATCGGATGCATTGAATAGGAACAAATAGAAGACGAAAAAAAAACAAGAAACAATCTAACATACTTTTTTATATATTAGATTTGTAGCAAGCTAGGTGTTGAGTAAATATGCTTTTGTATGTTTTCCTTGCAATTGATACTGAATTGGTGTAAATGGACTTTGTTTTATGAAAAGAAATTATGAAAATACTATTTAATATATTAAAGGACAGAACTATGCAAGAAAAATTGATTAAATGTTTTCAGTTGCAAGTATTAAGGTGAGCTATGATGATCTTTAGATGACAAGTTGCGACAGTTTAAACTGATTTATGTTGATAATTTTGTATGTAAATATCTTTATTTTTCATTTCTGTGCATTTCATAACGATTGTAATTGATTTTGATTGTTTTGAATATGTTTGTAATTGTTTAAGTATTGTTAAAGTTCGACAAACATCTGTCGGATTCCTTTTATGCAACATATATAAGCGATCGGCAGAGACCAACTTGGAAACAGTGACGAACAGTTTTTACGTATGCAAGGAGTCTTGTAGTTCAGTATTGTCTTTGAAAACAGAAGTGAGCCAACCGCTGGAGCTCGAGTTAGGAGGTGTGCAACCGGTATCTTTAAAGTCTGATGTCTTCTAGATATAAATAAAGTTAAATCTGAAAGTGTATCTTGGACTAATTAATTCATTATAAAAACCCGAGATACCTATCATGGCGACGTGACAGGACAGGGAATTATCAGATGTCTGTGAGATGACATATATCAATATTCCAAAATATCCTGTAACTGATATGTAATAAGCAAATGAAATCTTTCGAAATATAAACTCTCCACGACAACTGAAAACTGAGTAGAACAAGTTTCTAAACGCAGCACACTTCGGAGAATCACGACGACTGAAACCGACATTGCTTTCTCGGCGACACGATACTAGTTTTCGGCCTGGGATACGAACTTTCTTCGACGGCAAGACTGGCTGTTTGAAACATCAACGCGTGGAAATGTGTTGATTTGTATGTGAAGAATTGTGATTGAGTATTTAGAATCAATGAAAAAGTGTTTAATGGAGGAAAAGTGCTGCTACAAGAAGTAAAGAGTGATAGAAAGTGTTTAAGTGATACAAAATTAACTGATGACGAACAGTTAGTATTGAATATTTAAATATTTGTTTTGAATGTTTCTTTCTCCTTAAGATTGATGTCAAATTGATTTCGTTACTAATAGATAATGGCTGACGGTCAGAATTTGCAAGGATTTCTGGAATCCTTTATAACCAACTAGCTGACCCGGCAATGCTTCACTATTGCTGGACTTGAGTAGGCACATAGATTAAATGAAAAAATATTTAAATATAAATTTTAAACTGCTGTTTCATTCATTTTCAGTTGGAAAGGGTGAGAGAGGATGCGCTTTGGAAAACATATGTAGGCAGTATTTTTCTGTTTGTTTTAAAGTATAAGCCTACAAATTCTTATCTAAATCGGATAAAAAATGTGCTTTGCCTAAATTATGGGGTGAAAACGTAATGGGGTTGGAAAGGGGGAGAGGGATGAATATTCGGAAACCATACGTAGGCAATACTTTTCTGTTTGTTTTAAGGTATAAGTGTACAAATTCTCATCTAAATCGGATAAAAAATGTGGTTTGCTTAAATTATAGGGTAAAAACGTAATGGGGTTGGAAAGGGGGAGAGGGGATGTATATTCGGAAACCATACGTAGGCAGTATTTTTCTGTTTGTTTTAAAGTATAAGTGTACAAATTCCTATCTAAATCGGATAAAAAACGTGGTTTTGCCTAAATTATGGGGTGTTATGGGGAATAGGGGGTTACTTTTTGGAATTTTTTTTTCACAGGAACCTTCGCAGACGCACACTCGAAAACACTCCAAAGTTTCATTGCAATCTTTATAAATGGTATAGGAAGGCATAGAAGACGAACAAACCCACAAACATTGATTTTTATATATAAGAAGATTATAATGCAAAATTTTCTGAACTTGAAGGCAAATTTTCTAAATTTGATAGCAAATTTTCTGAAATCAGTGGTAAATTTGACAACAAATTTTCTGAATTTAAAAATTTGTTAAATCTTGGTAGTAAATTTGCTGAGTTTAGACATGAGTTTAACACGATAATGAATTTTCTAAACTTAATGATAAGTCTTCTGAACTGAATCAAAACAATGATATAAAATTCTCTGAATTAGCTTGCTGTTTTGATGCGAAAATCAATAAGCAATTTCAGGGATTTAGTTTATTATTTAAAGAGGATATTGAAAATTTGAATTCCGGGTTGGGGGAAATACACGTTGGAGTAATTTGAAAAGGTTACACAAATTTGTTAACAAAATAAGATTGAATGTGTAAATTTGATTAATAAGGAGGTGAAAGAAGTCAATGAAAATTGTGATAAGATGAGGGAGGAGTATGTGAGTTTATTGAAAGTCAGTTATGTAAGGGGCAGCATCACAGCTTACCCATGGATTGGACGCTACACAGTGCATTGCAAATCATTTGGAGAAAAAGGTTGCTGGGCTACAGGTTCAATTGAGTCAAGGTGTTCTTCCCTTAACAGGTAATCCAGTGGTCAGTGTTGATGTTAAGGAAGAGTTTGAATTCTATGATTATACGGGGAAGTTACATCCAAAAGAATAGATAATTTTGAGAGATCGGATTATTTTAATGTGTTACCGGATAGTAAAAAAGTTGCATTTGAATGTAAGCATCTAAAGTCTTATGCTAGGACATGGGGCGATAGGCAATTTAGGAGAGTGAATGATTATAAGCTGTTCAAAGAAAAGTTTCTGAAACATTTTCGGTCAATAAGTAGGCAGATTCAGGAGAAGAGAGAACTGATAACTGGTAGGCCCTACTGACCGGGTAGGGAGACTCGGCATGATTTTTTTTCATAAATGTTGGATCTGGTGTAAGTATTTAGACCATCCTTAGGGGGAAGAGGAATTCGTTGATTTGATAGGAGCTAGGCTTCCTCGGCACACAAGTGATCAATGTGAACAGAGTTTCTGAATTATTGAGGTGTTTGGATGCTCAGGAATTATTCTCTGATCGGTATTACAAACATTATCGTAGGAGGGTGAGGAGAAGTCTTCCAATCGTAGGTCAAGAGATGGTAGGTCTAGGGGAAGAAGTCGTGATAATTACGCAAGGATAAATAATAATAGAGGGGGGGGGGGCGGCGGAAAAAACCCTCAGCCGGAAAGGAAAGCACAGAGTGGGGGGCAGCCGCACTAAAGACCGCCACTGGGTTGGACCCCACAATGGTGGGAAAAAGTTTGGATCCAGGCACTATTTCCCATGAGCTCAACTCTATTTTTATGAACACTGTTAGTTCAAATGTTGATACAGGTTTAAATGGTAGTAGCATTTAGCTTTAATAGTAATAGTAGTATGGTAGCCCGAGAGATGTTATTCCTAACTATGACCAGTATTGATTTGAGTGTAAACGAAGTAGTCGCTGATGGTATTGCATCCGTAGTGCATCCAGACAGTGACAAAGTTATAACTCGATAATTGGTTCAGGAATGTTGCTATTAAGGGACAAACAATTTGTAAAACCAGAACCATTCAGTCAGCTGTTCTATGGATATGCCAAAGTCTGCTGTTTGAGATCATTCAAATTTTATGTATCTTGTAATGTATAGTAAAGCTTTGTATATACATAAGGGTAATATTAGATGTTCAGTCCAAAGTAGAAGAAAACTGGAAGGTTCGAAAAAAGTAATTTACGTAGTTCTGGGTTTTCAAGGAAATCCTGAATCCCGCTTTTACAGTATTAGATGTAGGAACCTTTAATAATGTCTTGGGAAGGGGTGCCCCAATATCTGTTATTTTTATGAGAATTACTTTTCTGGAATGAATGTTTCGGTGATTGGTCACTACATGTAAATAGATGATTTTGTAAGTAAGATTGTTTCAATGAAATGTATATATGTAGTTGGCTGGTGTACTCCAGTTAAAATGATAGATATAATGGAATTAAATGTTTGATCAGTAAAACAGTAATTAAGAAATGATTGGATCTGTAAATAGATAATTATTTATTGTGACTAGAATAAGTGCTATGAGCTATGTACAGATATTTTTTTAATTTAATTTAATTTAATTGCAATGGACCATAGGCTCCGGTGGCAATTTCCGTGTAATGAAGGATTGTATATCTGGATTGTATAGTTGTAAAAGTTATTATGATTGATTAATTGTGATATATTTCTGTTGACCTTCTGTATACATACAACCTTTTTAACTTCATATAGGATTCAGTCAATTTTAACTATCTAAAGTCAAGTGAATCCTGGGAAGGGGTTATAACAGCCCTCAAATGAAGAGTAAAGGACAGTTTTTACGTATGCAAGGATTCTAGCAGTTCAGTGCTGTGAGAGTGTAGTTCAGTATTGTCTTTGAAAGCAATATTGAGTATAATCGTTGGAGCCTGTGTTTATATGTGCAACCAGTATCTTTGGAGTCTGATGTCTTCTAGAAATAAACAAAGTTAAATCTGAAAGTTATCTTGAACTAATTATTTCATTATAAAAACCGACACACCTCTTACAGTGTATTTAAAATAAGTATCTGTGCCAGTAAAAAGAATTTCACAGGCATCATTACCAGTCACCAGTAAATCGAGTGTAGGTTGGGTGATCTTAATAAAAAACGCTAAGGGACGACGAGGCCATTAAAACTAAAAGAGGGTTGGTAGGAATTCAGCCATAGCCTTTTGGAGAAACCATTTCGATATTCACTTGAAGCGATACTAGGAAGCTGGACCGCGGAACGAGTGTGGCCGCTCCACCCACAGGTTTTACTGTTAGGAGGCAATGGGAACAAGTGGTTCTGTATACTTGGACGCAAACCCTGCTCTCGGCATTTATATTGATAGGAAGTTGCCCCATGGAAACAGTGGAAGCTCATACAAACAAAATCAATAAATAATAACCGAAATCACCGCATTTGGCGTAGAATGCAGTGGTTCCTAGTTATATCTTACTTACAGAGCAGCAAGTCTTGCAGTAGGTGTTTGATTCACTTTGCATAAGCAGGCCATAGATTTATCTGACCGAGTCCTTTGACTGTTCTGGACGCCGATAAAATTACAGCAGTTGAATCTGATACGGACTATGGTTACTTATTTTAGAAATCGTCAACTCAGTACATCTCAGATTATCAAATTGAGAACTGATTGCATATATTCCTGTTGTTTTATTCTGAAAATGTGTGGTAAATTCAGACATTAGCTGACATCTTGGCAATATCAGTGGAAGAGGTCTTTTTTACTCGTAAATTATACCTAAGTACCTTGCCATAACAACTCTTAGGTTGCTCACGTACCGCAAGAATGTAGCAAATATTGCCGGAGAAATCAGTCCCAGAGCAAATCTAGTGAGGAAACTGGGAGCACAAACCCAAGTACTCAGGGTGACGATCATGGTCCTTATGTAGACTCTCTCGACATCCCCTGCAACTGGCATAATTGTATTTGTAGTGAATATTAATATACTAATGTTTTTAATCATATGGAAATGTGCATGATAGAATGAAATAAATATATAATATAATATATAGTAAATAAATATATGTAATCATAGAGTTCTGATTTCTGAAGTGGGTTCTCAAAAGTCATGCATTAGGAGACAAGAGGAATGAAGTGAGTATAGATCAGAACCTTATTAAATAAAATAATAGTTCATCATAATATCTAGGTGAGAGGCAGAAGATGAAATTGTGAATAAAGTGGTTGTGGTTGAGAAATCATAGGTCAAATTGTGAGTCTAACAGTGCCTCCGAACGAGATTGTGTCGAGGGTTGTATCACTGTATAGGAACGTCACCGGGGTATATAGCTGAGTGGTTTCCCCAGTGACAAAGAGCTCGTTAGTGCGATGATGAGTGTGTTGTGGATGAGTGATCTGTCCATTCACATACGCTCTTCGGAAAGAGATCAAGAGGTACATTTAGATTTAATGAAGCGTCCCACGGGTGAATCACAATTTACAATGTCGTGTGCTCCCAATCCGTAGGTACTGTGGAGATATTTGTGATTTTAACCAGTACACCAACAGCTCTCGTACACTGCGGCAGAGTCCACGTCACGAAAATTCCTTCCACACCAGGACTGAAACCCGCTAGCCAGGGCACCATTACAGTGCCGCAGCCGCCTCAGCCAACGCGACTGGCAAGTCGAGAAAGGATCGTACTAAATAATCTGTGCCGTGTACGAAGCGCTTTTCGATTTCGGACGAAGATGGAGGAACGTTTTTGCCTCACATGACTGAATCAAATTACAGAGTTAGTACGTACTTGCTTAAAAACAACTGGAAAAATACATACAGACTACGATGGGACGGAATTTTTTTTAGCCACGTTCAGATGTTGCACTGAAAGTAAAGTAAGATAGGATACTAATCAGCTTAACATAAAATATTGATTATGGGCTTAGCAGTGCATCGAAATGTGCTTAGTTTGACTTTATTGCAGTCATGGGTCATCAAGTATGTCATTTATGATGCAATGCGTTGTCGCTGACTTTTTAGAGAAACGATGGTTTCTCCGTTACGAACTGACGTGCACTGGCAGCGAAGCGGGTTTGCAATATCCCCTATAGATTATTTAAACTGTGATAAAAACGTCAAGAAATCAAAAAATTACACAACACACCTTGTAGTGCGGTATTCCCCGTGTGGGAGTAAATGATTATAGTTATCATTTCAAAATTTATGATTAAAGGGGATTTAATTTTGATTTTATGAGTGAATGCAAATATGGATTTTTACAAGAATCTCGATGATATTGGGAGTATAACAAAACTATCACAATATGAATAAAGGATACTTGGAAGCAATATACAATACCTCAGACAAAGGTATCATAATACTGTGACTTTACACTGAAACTAAGGCTTCGTGAATGAACAATATGCCATTCGCAAATAATTGAAATAGTTCTGTCAAATTATACATCGTTAGATCAGTGGAGTTTTTATCTACGAAGTTAGAACATGGATCTCTCTTCCAAAAGACGCTTAAGGGTTCACCTTCAGGGAATCTACAATCAGATGGCTCGGTTGTAAAACTTCACCATTGTAGTTCTGCGTCTGATGTCTGCGGTGATCGAAGATGGCCCACGTTACGGGAGTACTGCCTTAGAAGGCAGCCACGACCGTTCTGGTAATGTCCATGCTTGCATAACTGATTGCGTCGCAGTGCGAATGTCGCTTCAGCAAGTCGGCAGCGTCAGACTTCCGACACAAGAAGTCGGACCTAAGCAGTCAGCGAGAAAAGCCAGTCGTCGGACTCCGCAACAGAATGAAGCTGGTCGCTCTTCCATCTCCGAGGTAAGCTGTGGCACCGCCCTAGCAGTCTCGAAGATCTTGTTTAACAGAAAATTCCCAGAATTTAACTTACGTGCTCACAGGGATTGGGTCATAGGTTGGCTACCTGATGTCACGTGATATCGTTGATTTTTCGTTCGTCCTAACCACTACCGCCATTCGCGAAGACTCGACAAAGTTCGTAGGACGACGCTTCCTTTCGGGTGGAGAATCTCCCTTTAGGAGTGGTGACCGCTGTCTCAAGACTACCTGACGTGTCCTCTGGGTAATCCCTCCACTCTATGCTTTGTTAGCTGGCGATACCTTGTCGCAGGCAACTAGCGGTTTCCTCCCAGTCAGTACCCTCAAAGAAGCCACGATTCTCTTCAAGCCTGCACAGCTCAATAATTGTTTAATATTCGTTGCTCCAAGATAAACTGAATATTCACTATTGGCATCACAGTCCTTCTCACATAAAATCTTCATTACTACATATGGAGATTATCAAAAAAATATGCATGTGGTCGCCCAAGCTATATATTATCATTTATATAATAAAAATGCGCCTTAGAAGGTGGCAAGAAGCACAAAAAAAAAAGAAATAGTATGCAGAAGTAGACAATTACTTTTATGTTGGATTTAATTTGATTTTTAGACTACGTGTTTGAGATTTCTTAGAATGTGACGATAGTTTAGCTTAAAAGTGGTTAGCGTCAACGAAGCAGGATTGACCTCAGTATAATAAGACAGTATTAACAGCTGTTTCCGCTTTAAATCCTTACCTTTATCTCCTCATCACAGGATGCTTGCTTAACAAACAGTGCTATTTCCGGAAAGGTATTAAAATTACAACAACAAAAAAAAGATATTTAAAATGCTTGGGAAAGTAGCTGAATAAGTTATTTTCAAATGACTTTTGTTGCCAAGAGACACGAGCAGATGTTGTTAAGTACTTTATTAAAGCGTTATCTCTTTCACCGGTAGGAAGAAGTGGTTTGTGCTTCCACGCCCCTGTATTGCCAACCTTCGGTCTCCTAGCATTTCATGTCGCTAGGTAAACAGTTTAACGGGTGTGTGATAAAGAAGCGATGCAGACCCCCGAAGCGATGGTAATGATTTAAGCGCAGGGCAGCAAGAAGGACCATTAGACGGGAGCCCTTGAGGGAGGGCGGCTTGTTGTCTACTGAGGCTGCGCGCAAGAAACTGGCAGGCGTGGGTGGCTGTTTTGTCAGCGATCCATAACAGCAGCTGCCTAATGCTGCTTCTTGGACTAGCATCGCAGGCCGGATATTTAAATGGTGTCTGCGAGCGACTGGTCGGGCGCTTCTGCACTTAATTACACGACCGGGAAAGCGAGATTAATAACGCCGAGTAGTCCCCCCGTGTACGCCCGTAATTAATTCCCGCCCGCCGCCTTAAATCAACAGCCAGACGGGATTTGGTGATTTATTGCCAGTCGGGTTGCGTTCGGAAATGTCTGTCGTCACTGTGTGCAGTAATACGAGACCCGCGGAAGATAATCGAATCAGTAAACTCGTTCTGTTTCGTACAAGCAGCGTCGAAAGCCACTTTTCGATATCCATGCTTCACTATAAAGACTTAAACAAATTCGAACATTTCAATGCCATCTATTATTTGTATTGAAAGTGTTGGATGGAGGATGTGATCCTAAATGGAATGCCATTAGTACCCTCCTTTTAACTCGTTTACTGCTAATCATTAGTAACTAACACTCATTCTTAAAATCCTACGCGCGACTAACAAATATCTCTCTCTTATGATTATGTTGGGGTTTGCCACAGTACGGTGTTACAAAAACACAATAATTTGTCAGAACCCTCTCGCATCTTCATTATTTCGTAGTATGACGTGGATTCAGATTGCAGGACCACGCTACGGCGAATCTTTATACATAAAATCCTAGGCGGGCGTAAACCGCAACATCACGGACATACCACTGGAACGATTCAGGCCATATGCCCACGAAATATTATCGACGTGCCGCGAGAGGTTTTTATGTGTAAATCATTCCCCTTAGGTGGCGCTGGAGACCGGTAGACATTTCGACTGCGAGACAGCTATAGTATCAATAGGTTCAGTCGTTCACCATGGATGATGCACAGTGGATCTTATATATATAGTTGCGAGCTTTCTAGCAGTAAGTGATTTTTTAAACTTTGTGATTCAATACAGGTTTTTATATCATAGTTTCTTTTCTTTTCTGTTGTCATCAGTCTCCTGACTGGCTTCATGCAATCATGCATCCCTTCCTATCCTGTCCTAACCTCTTCATCTCTGCATACCCCTTACACCCCACGTCCTCAATTATCTGCTTCATATATTCTAATCTCAGTCTTCCTCTACAGTTCTTACCTGCCACTGTTCCTTCCACTAACAAATTAACCAATCCAGCATGTCTATTAACCAATCTAGCATATCTATTAACCAATCTAGCATATCTATTAACCAATCCAGCATGTCTATTAACTAATCTAGCATGTCTATTAACCAATCCAGCTTGTATATTAACCAATATAGCATGTCTATTAACCAATCTAGCATATCTATTAACCAATCTAGCATGTCTATTAACCAATCCAGCATGTCTATTAACCAATCCAGCATGTCTATTAACCAATCTAGCATGTCTATTAACCAATCCAGCATGTCTATTAACCAATCTAGCATGTCTATTTACATGCAAATAAAGAAATCCGTTCGTACGCACGCCAAGCAGTGTCACATCAAACACTGCTTGCTGAGGAGCCACGTGTTTCCTGTGGGTCACCGACAAACATAACAGCTTCCCAGTTAGTGGTAGTTTCAAGCGGGATTAAAGCACTGCTTACAATTTAAATTCAGAAATACAAGACCAAAGAAAACGGAAAATATCGGTAGGGCTGCTCATCCGGCCAACATTTCGTTGATAGTGTATTTGTGAACTAACGGCACAAACATCACGTTCCGCGTGGACGAAGTCGCAGGTGCAGCAGCTACTCGTAGTAGACTTACATAATGTGCGCATCGCTCGTGTCCGCCATACTGATGTAGACGGGACATTGCAATCATACGTCATGATTTTACAACGCAATCCAAAGCCGAACTCTAGACGATTACTTCGCATCCACTAGGCGGCAAGGCCACATCTCCGAGTTACGTTTGATCCTTTTTATGTCTCTCAACAGCGAGGTCTTTAGAGACGGGTAAGGATGGGGTCAAGGAATGGGAAGGAATTCGGTCATGGCCTTTTTAAGGAAGCATTCCGGCATTTGCCTGGAGTGATTTGGAAAACCATGGGAAACCCAAATCTAGATGCCCGGACGGGGATTCTAACCGCCGTCCTCCCAAATGCCAGGCCAGAACGCTATCCGTTACACCACCACGTTCGGTCGTTTGATCCTAAAGTCACTTGAATTACTTAGTAACTCTGTAGTAAAACATAAGAAATTAGTAAGGCTCCGGAGACCGTTTTCTGATGCAGTTCATCGTCTGAAACAGTACAGTGCCCGCAAATCATATGTTCGGCGGTACTAACAGCAACCTTCAGGATGCAAATACATCTCTGGAATCAAAGCATTCGCTGTATGGTAACTCCATCAACAAGAAGGTTATTTTCAGGCACGAGGAATCATTTAGATGACGTAGTATTCGTGTTGATTTCTTCTCGTATACGAGAATGTTACCGCGGACCATTGTGCAGGTACAGTCGAAGGTTCAGTCTAACTGTGTACAACCTGATACATCACACTTCAACGTACTATCTAGGGTCGTTAACCACCGTAACTGTTACCAATACTTCAAGTCCCCGTCAGTTCCGTATGTCAACGGCCATCTTGGCTGTCTTGCCTCTGTTAGCTCCGTAGTTGTCCTGCAGGTCCAAGTCCTCAGGTTACCCTACCAGCACTTCCACTTTGTAGTATTTTACTCTGTAGATCGGACTGTAGGAGTTGGTATACGGTTGTTCCCCATAATGAGTCCAAGATACTGCACCTTCCTTGTTTTTACAGTGGTCATTATTTCCGTTTCCTTTTTTATTTTGCGATGCACTTCAGCACTTCTGGTGTTGTCTGACCATGGTATCCTCAACATTCTTCGACAAAGCCACATTTCAGTTACTAATTACCCATTAATACTGCAGAATTTAATCTATTATGAATTACGTGGGTTTAGGAGGTCAATGTGGTTGTGTAAGAGATGTGAATAGCAGCACAAATCATCCACAGCTCAAATAGCGCCGAATATAAACCAGCATGTTTCTGGAGACACGAGGAATAGTAAACTCAAACGGATGACATAGTAACAGTGGCCAAAGTGACACAGACAAACATAGCCGACGACAGCGCCAGTAAACATTATAAGATATTCGAAAATTCGGAGTCACAGAGTTAATAGCAGTGTGGGGGTTACACGCTGTAATCTCGTAGTATGAATCTCACAGGTTGCATGCCGATAGAAGTAAGATATATTTAATTAAAAAATGTGCACGTTATATGTATTCCCACGTTAGAATCTATTATTCACAACTTTTTTATTTGGTAAAACATGAAACATGTGTAAGGCCTCAATAACATATTTCAAATTATGTCTCTTCCATCAAGCTTGAAAACTTTCAAGTTCAGGTGCAAAAAATCTGAAACTAATTGATGTGCATGTTGTGAATGAATGTGTTCGCGCAGTTCCGTAAATCAACACTGGGCTATAGACGTATGTTGGTTATAAGAAAATAGCTGATATTTCCTGGAAGCTTTAGTATTTTTCAGCAAATAGATGATGCAATAAATAAAAAAATCGTTACATTGAATTTAATTTTTACCTTCAACAATAAGCACTAGAAATTAAAGCATTTTTGCAGGAGGGGATTGATGAAATAAAAAAAATAAAACATTGTTTTTATTTGATAGTTATTTATTTTACGCACAACTGGACCATTACAAAAACATTTTCAACAGCACAAATAGCATTATGAAATTTATGTCCTTTGCAATCTTTAACAATAAATTATTTATCCTAATGCTTACAGACTGGGAATACATCTACTTCCTGATAATCTTCTGACATCACCCAAGGCCCTTCACAAATATTATCGCATCGCTCTGACTAGTGATAGCATATAGAATGAAAAACATCTTACCGAAAGTTGTAACAACTTGTTGGTCCGGAGGTCTATATTTTTGTAGTTATTCATTAAGAATTTAATAAATTTGATTGGCTTTTCTACCACTACTGATTATAAAAGTAATTAATAAATTGCAATTTACATATTTAATACCTATTTCAATTTGAATATGAAGTTAATATATCCAGGGAGAAAGGAGGAAAAGCGACAGCTGCCTTTTACTAAAAAACTGTTGTAAGTAGAGATTTAATTGGGTACTCATGGCTTACAGACTGAGGCGCATTTACAGCTAATGTGAGTACAAAAATTGTAAAAAAATTCAACAAAGCAATGACCCGTTTTACATTGAGCCGGCAAATGAAAACAATATTTAAAAGAAATCGATACGTTTAAAAGAAATAATATTATGAAAATATTACATATGACTTCAACTATTCCTTGAAGTGGTCGATCAAATTAAATGTTACAAACAGAGAATGTTCATTACAAAATGACGTTACGTAATACTGATTAAACAAGCGTGAAATAAGGGACGCCAGAATGCTTCAAAGTTTCCACCCACAAAATAAAGTTATTGAAAGTCATATAAGATATAGTCCGTTTTTCAACACCAGCAATGCTCTTGGCTTTCAAATATTAGCTCAGTTAGTGTTCGGAGGAGAAAGGGGGGGGGGGTTCTCGATCGTGCAAGTCTCCTTGCCTAGTCCGTTGAAGGGCATCAACTCAATTAACTGAAAGAACTCTCTCTGTCTTTGTTAGTAAAATGCGTTACCATTTCATGGTGAGATGAACGTACTTGTGTAGAAACAAAGTCGGACAGGACGTTTGAGTGTCAGCACATTAGTTTCTACTCGACTGTCCTCTTTGAAAACTGGTAACGTAAGAACACCTCAGCCAAACGTCGCTCTGCCACGCCCCATCAGCAGCACTCGGAAGCAAAATTCACAGAATTTTAGGCCATATGACATGTTTAGTGTCGTTCAGTAGCTCGTATAGGGATACCCTCCGTCGTCAGGCAATCTTTATTGGATAGAGCCGCATGTATCCCTTGCGAAACATCTCGAGAGCATTCCTCGATTTGAAACTTCCTAGCCATTTAGTGTTATAGAACTCACAACCTCTGTTATATATGAAATGTTCTCGGGTGACTAGCCGAGTTAAACAAGATGGCGACAACGATTGTGATCGCCGAAATATCATGTGATGATAACACTTGTTTAACTCTGCTAATCACCCAAGAACATTTCAAATATTCTCAACGCCCAGAGAAACTACGTTCTTAAGAACCTCTATCTTACAGTTCTCCGGGGAATACACGGTCACTCGTAGTTACCTACACGTATTGACGAAGATGTGCACCCATACTGTTTTTTATTTTATTTTTATTTTTTTAAAAAAAGATTCAATTACCGTATGTATACAGCAACTTGTACGAAAACAAATAGTATCTTTCGCCCTTGAACCTCTGTGCATCCAAGAATGTGATGCTCATCTTTATGACGCGCGTGAGGTCACTGATTGGTACCCACCAGCTCCACGTGACAATCAGAGAGCAGTGATTCACAGTCTACTGGACGCACACCACAAAGTATCCACGACTCAACGCGGCACATAAACAACTACATACAGCAACTGTGAGTAACTAACATTTAGTTTCTTTGAATAGCACAATATGTAACAATTCGTGGCACATGAAACACAGGAAATGGAATAAAATTACTAATAAATAAACTCTACACATAATTCCTAACAGTAGATATAACTAGACGACCCATGCGAAAATTTCGCCAATAAATTACGATGAATGGTGTGGTTGAATTAATGTAATATAATGAAAAGTAGAATCAAACTTTTTAAGCAAATATTTATTTGTTTAGTGTAAGAAGTACGCATTAAAATAATTACAACATCTTACGAAACAGTTAGGAAAATTTACAACAAACTGTATGTACGACAAACTGTCACTGACCTTAACAGAATACAACCAACCTGAACAAAATGCACACAGCATATCAACATCTCTGAGATGTGTGTTGTTGTGCGAATAAAATGTTTGCATTTGAATTGTATAGCAAAATAAAAAAATATCCGAAAAGCTAATTATTGTATAAAAAAGTTAATCGACATCTCTGTGATATCTGCTGCTGCAATCTAGGGACTTGGCTCTGAACTGTATCATATGCGCCACCACTTTAAGCATCAAATTTCGAAAAATTCGTTCTTAATTTATGAATTTACCTAATTGGAGACCTTAATCTATAAAACGATATGACATTTACCGATTTCGGTTAGGTATTGAAGGATATAAATGGCTCGTAATAATAATAATTAAAAGAAAAACACTCCACAGAAATAAAATTTGTACTTTTGCCTTTAAGGGTCAAATTCCAAAAAATATCCTTTTATAAAATATGGTGCGACCAAAGCAGACACCTTGGTCTTTAAAGTGATACCTCATTTATCGATTTTCGGTTAAGCATCAAGCGAGGTTAAAAAAATAAATAAAAAAAATGATGATATTTTTGCCACTGAAGGGTTGAATTTGGAGAAAGTCTTTAAAATGGTACCTCGTTTATTAATTTTGTTAAATTATCAAGGGAGATAAATAGCTCGAGACAAAAAAAAACAAAAAACGCATTATAGAAATACTGATATTTTTGCCCTTTATTGGTTAAATTCAGTAAAAATCCATTCTTAAAATATGATGTGACCACAGCGGAGACCTTAGTCTTTAGAATGATACCTCATTTATCTTTTTCGGTGAGATATTAATGAAGATAAATAGCTCTAGACACAAAAAATAATTTTAGAAATATTGGCATTTTTGCCCTTGAAGGGTCGAATTACGAAAAATTCCATCCATAAAATATAATGTGACCATGACGGAGACCTTAATCTACACTATGATACCTCATTTATCTACATCGGTTATATATCAAGAGCGATAAGTGACTCATGACACAAAAACTTGTTGCAGAAAAATTAATACTTTTGCCCTTTAATGGTCGAATTACGAAAAATTCCTGTGTTAATATATGATGTCACCAATGCGCAGATCTTAATGTTTAAAATGATACTTCATAAAACGCTTTCAGATAGGTATCCAGGGAGATAACTTACTGCTAACACAGAAATTGACATTTTTGCCCTTTAAAGGTCGTATTCTAAAAAATTGGTTTCTGAAAATATAATGTGACCAAAGGTGAGAGCATAAGCTTTAAAATGACACCTCAATCATTAATTTTGGTTAAGTTTGAAGGTAGATAATGGCTTGTGACAAAAAAACACCTAATCATCTTGTAACAAAGCGCATTCGTCCTTGGTTTTGATTTCACGATAAATAATAACATCATCAACAAATAATATTTTTTACCACTTATTATGTCACACAATTCATTATTGTATATGAGAAACAACAGAGGCCCTATCACGCTTCCCTGGAGAACCCAGGACCTCACTTCGGTAAGTGATGAACGCTAACTGTCGAGAACTACACACTGTGTTCTGCCCTTCAGAATGTCTGCAACCCATTCGCATATTGGTCGAGATATACCATAACCAGGAACTTTACTAAGTAACCTATGGTGAGTTAGGTTTAGTAAAGTTTGAAATTCTAAAAGTGTCTGTATGACACACTTAAGTGAACTGCTCGTCCTCATCAACCATGTTAGTAATTTTCTTGCGCAAATAACCATCAGTATCTTAAGATCCTGTGGTTAGCTCAACCAAATTATTCTTATCTGCAGTTTCCCTCTTTCCTATTGCGGATTGATATGTAGGTTTAGAAAATATGTATATAAACTTCCTTACAGAGATTTATCGGTGCAAAGTATTCGCAACTCAGGAATGACCAGACAAGCGCAGTGTAACAGACATGCCATACTCCTCACTGTTTACAGATGAAAGTGGTTTCATGCATTTCCATACCGAAAATTAAACATAAATAACCAGCGACCTCTGGGACAATTTTTTGGTGCCGTACTACATTGTACAGTACACAGTTTCCAGAAAAGTATCACAACGATTCCAGTGGTGTTTGTAAGTATATAAAACTGTCCAAATACTTTACTGCATCTTCTTTCTAAATTACAATCAGTAGTTCATAATATTACGGTTTTTAGACTACTTCTTCACATCCCCCAAAACGTTCTCACAAGAATTAAAATAAACGTAGCCTACCCAATCCAGCATAAAGATAAAATAAATGTCATCTTTAAAGCGAGCAATTGTTAGCCATTTCACCTTCACACTACAATGATCGTCAAGAAACACAGTAGTTTGTACAAAAAGATGGAAAGAATTTAGAAACTATTTTGTAATAGCAAAAAGGGATTGTTAAATTCATTTACTGAGTTTTCGAAATCTATATTGGAAAATTTACATAACAAATTAGAAAACATACAATTACTATTTGTCATAAATTAATGTTCATATTCATTGAAAGCGGTTAAAGTGAAATCGGGTTCTAATTGTGGTACGACGTACTGGGTACTTTATCTAATGAATGTGACAATCACGAAATTCCTTAATCAATATGAAATAATCTCATTGTCTCTAATACCTTAATTCAAATGACGTTTGAAAACGGGTATGATACATTTTTCACTAGTACAAGATATCTGAAGAATTTCTGGCAAATTAAATTTAAAATTCCCCTTTGACGCTGCTATACTGACATGACATCTGCTGTACCTCTGATAAATACTTTTCTTCCTGCTTTTTTCATTGTATGTGTCGAGGAGTTTCTGTCAGTGTATTAATGCTAATTACAGAATCTTCGGCCGTGAACTAGCAGCTGCTTTTTAACGAATTACAGTGTGCAACTCATTTAAGTATAGAATACTTTTTCCGAAACGATAACAAACTGATTGCAAGAGTGACCACTTATTTTTCACACCACGTTTTAATAATGATATTAATAGGTTGCGAAATTAGACAAGGGACGTGAAGATAGAACAACATGTTCTGAATACGCAAAGCGTGGCACGCTCATCCCTCCCTGCTCTCCACAAACAGTCAGCGCGAACACATTACCGAGCGTGGTGGGTGAGCGGTTAACGCTCTGGCCTCGCATTCGGGAGGACGGCGGTCCGGGCATACGGATTTGGGTTTTCCATGTTGTCCCCAGATCACTCCAGACAAACGGCGGGATGCTTCCTACAAAAGGCCATGGGGGATTTTCTTCACGTTCCTTGTCCCCAGTTCCATCCCGCCTCCAATGACATCGACGTCGACAAGGCGTAAAGCAATAAAAAAAAAAAGACGAACACATACCACTACTTACGTGGTCCGTATACAGTAGTATGATCACGAAGGCATAAGATGACATATTGAGAACAGTTTGAGTGCAAAACACTTTTTAACATTATTTTACTTTCCTTTTTTTCTTTCCTTCATTTTTCCTTAGGGCCCTACACCGAGGTTATTAGAGGCGAGGAAATACTAGGGGCGAGGAGCAGGAACGAACCATCTCGGCGTTAGCCTGGAGTGATTTCGGGAAACTATATAAAACCAAAATCTGGATGGCCGGAAGAGGATTCGAAATGTCCTCCGGAATGCGAGGTCAGAGCGTCACCGATCAACCGCCACGTGAGGTCTGCCACTGTTACAATATGGATCTGAATTCTTTGTAATTATGTTTTCCTTTACATTAGGGCCCAGCTTCTGCAAATCCTCATTCTTTTTGGGTTTGCTTTTTCCAACGTAGTAATTTTCTAAGATCTGATCACAGCTCGTAAGAAAGTGTTTCGCTTGTAGCGTGACGCCTGTTGTCACATATGTAAAGTGCAGTTTCAATAAGTGTTATTAAGGCGCTGAGTATACTTTAGTAGGCTCAACGAGAATGTGTTAAGCAGGTGCAATAGGCAATAATTATTATCGAGGGTTAAGCAATTTTTTTCATTACAATACACGCCAGGCATTATGCAAATCATCTAGAAAGCTCTCGTGGTTCGCATTTCGCACATAAGTGTAATCTTCCATCTGTCGGAAGGACTATCGGGCTAGGGTAAACATCGGAGACAAACGTGATTCTGGTTTAAATTAACGCACTGTTCATCTTCTCCCAGCTAGTAAGGTCACATGCATATATAAGTACGCTCTTGTAGCAGCCGTCGCATAGATAAAACTTTTATTTGGTGGTCTGTCGCACAGCACACCAACGTTTCGGCCCCATCCAGGAGACGCTTTCAGAGGAGTCGAAACTGCTGTGTTCTATTAATCGCACTCCCCGTGAAAATGAACAGGCTCAGTTTCTTTGAAATTAGGGCCAATACGATGAAATTTCTTTTTTGAAACCTAGCAGCCACAACTCCAGTGAAGATCCCCCCAGGCTGGTACTAATTCGTTGAGAATAGCCAAGTGAAGCTAACCCACAACGAGATGTTTTTAACATTCACCTTTTTCCTCCGAGAGACTTTGATATCTGGGAAGGGACAGCGTCAACGAGTGGGGTGATCCACGAGTGGTGACATTGTGTAGAGGCGTCCACTGTGTGGCAAGGAGGACCCTCTGGAGGCCGATCCGTGTCTGGCAGGGTCGCATGCAAATGGGCGGCCCACTTGTTTTTGCGACTACTGCGGTGGCGCTTGTAGGTGCAGATGGCGCCGTGACCCACACCAGCTGCCGCCTGCCGAAACTACTGTACAGCAGCCTCCAGCGACGCTTTCACCTACGCCAGACTATCAATGAATCCATTTGAAGACTTGACGCACTTTATTGCTACGCGAAGAGTATCCTTCCACAGGAAACATTCTTACTTTTAAGTCCTTTATAACATTTCTCTGCAAGTATTCAAGTTACTCAGTCGTAGGAATGACTAGTTTTTCCGTCATTAAAATATTCCTCAAAGTCTTCAGTGAAGTTTTTCTAGTGTAACGCGAATGGTGGAAATCAATACTCCAATATTATCTTTCCATTTTACTTTAAAACATCAAATAAAGATTGACCCAACAAAGAGACTTTAATACGGAGATCGTTAGCGAGACACCACGTTCCTTACCAATACTCACGCATCACAAGTTACGGGATAATATGCGAGTCGCAGGGTACAATGAAAGTCTATTGAAAACACAAATGAAAACGTTACTACAAATCCAAATATTAATAAGTGAAAGAGTCATAAAAATGATATTGCTATTGTATTATTTGTAAAGACCAGACCTGGATAGTGAAGACTAAATGTGGTGATATTAACAGAAATCATCATCATCGTCATTAGACGTTTCCGCCTTTGCGGTTCGTCCTGCACAACCTCTTCCAAGTCTTTTCTCCAAATGACTCCCTTAGTCTATTAGTCTTTTTTCACTAGGTCCATCCATCTTGCGTGAGGTCTTCCAACTGGTCTCCTACCCTTGCCACTATTTAGCAGTGCTGCATTCGGCATCCTCCCCTCCTCCCCCAACCACTGCAGTCTTTTCCATGTTAACACCTCTTCTAAAGCTTCCACTTGTAATCTCTCCCTGATGTTTTCATTTCTGATTTTATCTTTCCTCGCGACATTCTTTATCCCTCTCAGAAACCTCATTTCTGTCGCCTATGTCAAAGTCATGGTTTCGGAGCCATAGGTCAGTATGGGCGGCAATACACTTTATAGAACAGAATTTTGGCTTCCTTCAATATGTTCCACCTCCAGATTACATCCCTTACCTGGTGATACAATTGTTCACTCTTCCTTACCCTCTGACCTATTGCTTCCTTCATCCATCCATTGTTAGCTAATTTGCTTCCCAGATACACAAACGATTTTACCCATTCCAATTTCTCGCCATCCAGTAACATATCCTTCGAAAGGCCAGTATTTCTTGTTATGTTCACTATCTCGGTTTTTTTTTCTACCTAATCTCCAGGCCATGTTTACCCATTGCAGTCCACCATTTCTGTAATTCTCTTTCCAGATCCTGTTCTGTCTCCTCCCACATTATGATGTCATCAGTATATGCTATCACCTTCAGTTCTGTTGGATCTCTGTGTCCCTGAACTTCAGCTATTATTACATCTAATACTACATTAAACAGGACAGGTGACAACACACTTCCTTGTCTTACTCCTCTTTCTGTGTGAAACCATTCTGAATGTTTAGTGTCTATGCGCAAGCAATTCTCACACTTCACATAGATGTTCCTTAGTAGTTCCCCATTACCTTCATCTCTTATTTTAAACTTAGCCATGTGCTTTCCCTCACTACTTTATCATATGAAATTTTATGTAATCGAAGCTATTACTGTGTCTTTGCCATATTCCCACCTTTTGTCTATGTTCTGTCTCAGTATAAAATTTTCATCCCCTGTAGAACTTCCTTACCTGAAACCAAACTGCTCCTCTCTATCTGTATTCTCTAGTCTTTGCTTGATTTTATTATGAATATTTTTTTCATATATTTTCAGCAATGTAATACTACTGTAGTTCACGCATTGTAGGTTCCGTTTTATTACTCTTAAAATAGTTTGTGTGCAATTTATTGTGATCATGTAATTAGCAGCTGTTGTCTGCCTGAACGTAATGATGATATGTATTTATTGCGAATCAGAAACATACATAGGTAGATACACAATAACAAGCATCAAATTATACTAAACCAAAACTTGGACACTTCTACTGCATTGCCTTTCCAGCAGGAGGTCGGACCCAGTCAACACTGGAGCATGTGCTGAACAGTCTGATCTTCTCTACAGTCGCATTTGATATTATCCACCACAGCTTCTCCCCATCTTGATAGGTTTAACTTTGGATCTACCCACTCCTGATCTAGGTCTAATCAAAATCAGCCACCCCTTGTCCTAGTTTCAAACAATCTTCTGCAGCTAGGGGGGAGTGAAGACTTAGCTTCCAACGATTGTAACCTGGCTTTCTCAGTTGTAATAATAAATTCCCTTGATGATCTACTTCAGTCTTTGTCAGTACTGTAATGGAGTTATTTCGTGATCCACTATCTTCCTTTCCTTGTTCGCTGCTATTTTTGTTCGAAGTGGAGGAGGTGCTATTCCTGCGAATCAATGGAGCCATTCGACTGGAGTGGCTTGTTATGACTGTGCAGGTGCCGTTGAGGGCCACATCGCATGCAAGAGTTGAGCCACACCATACACAACAGGCATACTATGCAGCTGAATAACTCACTGCTAAGGCAGAGGATTGGTTTCACCACTGAGATCCAGCAAGTTTTCTTAGGAGATTATTCCTGGTGGAAACTTTCAGACTGGAACTCATGTAATGTTTTCTTAGTGTAAGAGCTCTGTCAAGGCTCACTCCTAGATATTTTGGATTGTCGCAGTGTTCCAGTTCAACCCCAGACCATATTATATTTGACCTACAAGTTTCTTCTCTATTCCTTAAATGAAAATCACATATTTGTGTATTCGAAGGATTTGGTTTAAGCTTGTTTGTGCTAACCTTTAAGAGCGTTAGTCAGGGTGTTCTACACCTATTCAACGTTTTAGCTCCGTGAGGCCAGAGCAGGCTCGTCAGCATACAGTAAATTCCTGGTGCTGGAGGCTATTCACTGATCGTTGGTATATATGTCGAACGGAACTGGGGCTATGAACCTTCCTCGGGGTAGACCATTCTTCCCTAACCACCAATGGCTACGCTGTCCTTGGAAGTCCACGAAGAACCTGCGATTCTGCAGAAGAGTAGCAACTAGTGATGAGCTTAATAAGACTGACATTCGTAGCCAGGTTTTAGAACTTGACTAGTAGTAGCTGATGGTTGACGGTGTCATACGCTGCTGAATATCACTCCAGTCACCTTACGATCTTCGACTCCATCCAAGAATTCTGTTCCTCCCTCTCCCCATGCGTTGTACTTGATGGCCGAGTGAGAAAAATACTATTTCAACATATCGAAAGCAGACTTAAATACGAAAGATGGCACAACATAATATATCAATGTTCTTAAATTAAAATTCAGATACTGGATATAAAATTGACACACTCATCCAAAGTAGTTTCACTCAATTTAAAAAACCAAAATATCATATACTAACAAGGTAATTTCATATGCCTGCTTCCATTTATTTTACACAAACTTACTTAGAGGGACAATAATAAATTGGAAACAAGGTTGTAGTTTGGTTCCAATCCCTTATCAAATTTTGATAGTTTTTATAAGAGAAAATAATCGAAATTTCCGCGGAACTGGATACAAAATAAAATCGAAAAACATCTTTTTATCTGGAAAAATAAATTTTGCGTATTACTAATCCATCTAATTAAAACGCATACAAAATCAAACATGTTCACATAAAGTTAACTAAAATACGAAGTTTTCCATTGTTACCAGAATTCACTTCAGGTGATTGCCCAGATGGTTCCTTGAAAAGTCCATGACCGACTTGTTTGCCATCCCCTTACGAAAAATACATGTACAGCGACGAACAGCTACCGAAATCTCTCTGTTACGGAAGGAGACCGAACCAATACATATAGTTACACAGGAAAAGTATCTTAAACGGTGGACAGAAAAAAAATTTCCAGAGTAATCGATAATAGATTGTGACCAACAGTAGAAATGAAATAAAATCATTGTTTTAAGAAACATATAAACTGCCTTCAAAAAAGCACACTAAAAATTATAAAATAAATGTCTACCTTGCTTAGAAGAAAGTAAATCTAAATGGACAATATTTTATATTACTATTATTGATATAATTACATTAATTATTTTTGGAGTCGGTGCGAGCTGTCACATTGCGAAGAACGAATTACTGAACTTTTTTAGTATTCAAGGCGACACAGGGAGTACGAACAAAAAATCATAATATTTTACAGCATGTTGTGAGGCAGACATTGTTATTGTGGAAAACTTTATTGAAACAAATTAGACAGTATTTTAATCTGTGACTCGACCTAGTTGGTGATCCAGGCATATCACTGGCGCTACAGTCAGTTGGTAGGCAGTATCATGCAGTAAACGCTTTACTGTTAGTATAATATCGGCGTATCATCTGTATGTTTCAATTTTGTTGAAACATGTTCCAGTCATTAATTGAAGATAAGTAGTAACATGATTTTTTATGTTTACTATCATTCATTATTGTTTTCAGCTTTTTTGTTTTGTTTTGGCTGGTACCGACTCCAAAAATAACAGATTAATGAAAAAATTTCAATAACAGTAATGTAAAATATTGTCCATTAAGATTTACTTTCTTCTAAGCAAGGTATACAGTTATATTTTTAAAAAAAATTTGTGTGCTTTTTTTGAAGGCGGGTTTTATGTTTTTATTTTTAAATTTTTAGTGGTATTATAGTTTGTGTTGTATTTTAAATATGCCGCAGCAATTCTCACTTTGCGAACTTCCTGGTAGAGCAATGGTTAAAACACTTGCTTTCAAAAAAAAATCTTGCTAATATATCCCAACAACTTCCAGAACGGGCTGAATTGGATGCTGTACTAAAAATGTCAGTTTACATTTTGGTCCAGGCTGTGTTTTGATCTAATCATTTCATCTGTTAAAGCTGCTGCTTGATAATCGAAACATGTAACATCTGGACATTAACACATACCACATACACAAATCTGTCTCTGGAATATATCTGTTTGTCCCGGCATCACACAGAAAATATAGATTTTTAATTAGTTTTCACAACGTGAAATCTTGGGGTCCAAGTTGAAATCTGAGGTACATGTAGAGACATTAAGACACATTTATAATATGACTTAAAAATAGCTCAATTGATTTTGATGGGATTTAAAACTGTGAATTTTTGTAATGAACATTGGAAATGAAAAGGGGTGGGGGTAAAGGGAACAGGGATTGGGAATTTGTATGACAAATGCAGACTGTCTTTTCTGTTTGATTTAAACTATAAGTTTGTAAATTTCTATTGATATAAGATAAAAACTGTAGATATATATATAAGAAAAAAAAAACAATTAAGGGATTTAGACGGCAAGAGTAATTTGGTTTTTGTAAATCTAGTGTGGACAGTATTTTTCTCTTTGTTTTAAAGTATATACGTGCAGAATTCCATCGAATCCCGATAAAAAACTGTAACTGTGTAAAGAACATTTGAAATTTTTTTATGGCGTAAGGGAGTGAGCGATTGAGTTTTCTTTACAGAATGTAACCACGTTTCTCTTTGTTTTTAAATAGGGACCTTTATAATGTGCAGTGTTCCATCGAAATATGATGAAAACGGTGGGCATCCATAAAGAACATCGGAAATTAGGAGGGGTGGGGGTAGAAGTGAAGAGGGGTTGGGCTTCTGTAACCAAATATAAACACAATTGTTCTGTCAAATTTCCTTGAGAATCGGATATAAACTATGCTTTGTGTAGATTTAGTGGATGGAAAGGGGGAGTGGGGTTTGGATTCTCTAAACCATATATGAACAGCATTTTTCTGTTTGTTTTGAAGTATGTGCATGCTTCCTTCAAAACCAGATAGAAACTGTAGCACAGTGGCAGTAATTAAAGGGGTAGAAAGAGGAATAGGGTTTGGGTCTTTGTAAAAGTAATGTGGACAGTATTTATCTTTTTCTCGTCGTTTTAAAGTATATGCATGCGAAGTTCCAACGAAATCGGATTAAAATGTGGGTTTGTACAAAATTTAAGGGGTTTAAAAGGGAAGCTAGGGTAGGTATTGGATTTTTTGGTCAGAAATTTTCTCCATAAGAAATACATATATGTGCCAACTTTAATAAAAATCGGTCAAATGGTGTCGACTGTAGCTTTTTTTTTTTTTTTTTTAAAAATTTGACAAAAATCAAGGTGGTAGAAACGAGGAGAGGGTTTCAGTTTTAGCAAACCGAAAGTTGACATTATATTTGTCTTTGTTTAATAATAAACGTGTGCTAAGTTTTATCTAAACCGGATAAAACTGTGGGTTTGTATAAAAATTAAGGGGTATAAAGGGGTATTAGGGATGGTTTCTCAATGAAATTCATATCGGACCACTTACCCTATCCAATCGGTTGAAAATTGGCGAAGATATCACTGAACATACATAAAAAATATAAAAAAATACAGACGAATTGAGAATATCCTCCTTTTGTAAGTCGGTTAATTACCAGTATTTCGGAACGAGTTTAAGATAGGACGGTGTTGCTCAGTCAATACACAAATAAAATTATTTATCAGAGGAGGTAATACAACGTAGAACTGAATTTATTTACTTCGAAATGGCCTTCAAGATGTCATGGAAAATATTTCGGACCAACGGATTTTCTAAACATATTATATTTTCGGCGAAGAGTTCATCTCTCACATGAAAAAAACTCTTAAATAAAAAAAATTAACAGCAGATAGAAACAATCAACCGAGGATTGAGACAGGGGTGTCCTCTTTGCGTGTCAGTTTGTCCACTGTACCTGAGGAGTAGCTCAACAGTACTTGATGATTACGCTATACACCAGTGACCATTGCGATTCTGTTACACTTCTAACAAAAATTTCAACCATTTCTTCCCACTGAAATGAGCAGATCCTCCAGTTCGTCATGGCCACATGCTTGTTTTGCTGAAGGTCCGTGGCGGAAACTTTCCTGTCACACGAAGAACAGTCGCTGTACGGTATCCTGCAAGTGCGCTATGATTATGTCTGCGTGCTATAGGAAAGTTCTATTTATTACAATTGTCTGGATGTAATAAAGCCGTGAACTTGGGTACTGTTAGTTTCATCTCAGCGGACGGCTCGTTCATATTACGCATTCAACTCCTGTTTTTTGTTTAGAATAACTGGTAAATAGATCTCGAGCATAAACGGGATCTGAACCACACATGGTTCTTACATAATTTATGTAAATCATATTTGGCCAAAGGTGGATCAGTTTAAAGAAATGTAGGATACATAATCATAGAACATCCACCAGAAATAACATTAATATTCACCTCTCCCACCACTCTCTTCAGCATATTCTTGTCTTCCAAAGAACCCCTTTACAGTTCATTCATGAGATGAAATACTGATCGTTTTATGCGTTAATTTCCACAGATTAAATCTACTAGCCCTCCATTGCACCTCCTCCAGCTCCTGTCTCCGACGCCCTAAATGTGGGTCTCAAACGAAAACATCATAGACAAGCGATTAACTTCCGGGATACACTATTTTAAATTACGAACTACGAAACGTAGTATATAGTGTGGATCCCAATAGGTAATTTGACAGTATTAAAAATATATTATAAATTGTAGTCATTCTCGTAGATTAGTGCTGCAGGAAGCTAATTTTCCGAATTTTGAAAAGAAAAGTGGACTGTTTTTAATTTAAAAAAAAGCGAAATAAGTCTTAGACTTTTCTTACCTCGGGTCACGTGACAGAAAAAGCTCTAGGATTGGTGGTCACTTGAGTGACGTCAAACGTCTGTAAACGCTGCGGCTGCAAATGGAGCGTTTCCTATTATCCACGTTTTCAACTATTTTTATTGTTTGTTGCTGGTCTTGTTATAAATGAAATTTCATTTCGAATACAAAATTGAGAACAATTTTTAAAAGCCTGCAGCCGAAATAACCGAAAATAGACGCTTTATTTGTGGGGCTAGCTATAGAAAAAAAACCTGACTATTTTTCTGCTGAGCTTAAAAATGTAACAGCTTCAATTTGAGAATCATTTATATTTAAATTGAAAGTTAGAGATTGGTTGTTTTGCATTAGCAAACCATATTTCAAAAAATTCTGTACGTGAAATTTGTGCAGTCATGCTGAAAATAAAGAAAAGTTGTATGTGTGTCGCAAACATATGTAAACAAATAAAAGTATTTCTTGTTGCTAATAAGCAGCTCTTTCAAATAAATATAGTAAGATATCGGTATAATATGGTATAATGGACTAAAACGCAACATGAAATTGGTTCAGTAGTTTTTTAATTAAAAATAATCTCGTTCTGTTTTAATGATCTAATGATTGAGTTTAAAATGTATTACGGAAAAATAATGCGTAAACTTACCTTAAGACTCGCCAAAAGCAATAGCAATACACAAATCACTACTAGCACGCAGAAATACAGCGTAATCATCGACCAAGCTCAGTCGAATGGCGCGGCCAACTGGAGCACTTATCGGTGGAACACAGGAAGCCCATTGTTCAAATTATTTTTTCAGGCGCGAATTAGTGGAAAATAAACCTTTGTTCCGAGTAATATGGTTTATCTACTTTGAATATAAATAACTATTTTGCCTGCGTAGACTATTGATATAATTGAATTTAGTCTTTAGATTTAGAAAATATCACACTGTGCGGCGTCCTCCAGAATGCAAGGCCAAAACGTTAACCGCTCACTCACCACGCTCGAAACAACTGGGTGTTGTGGGGTATTTTTTTTAATTACAGATAAAAGATTATGGATTAATGATATTTCAAAACTGAATTTGTTTGTTTATTCATTTACATACCTCGTTTCAATTCATCTCACACGAAGAAACTGTGAAGTGTTTACTATTAACATAAAGAGAAGCAACTAAGAAATAGTGTCCGGGTAGCTGCGTCACTGAAGAGCGGTAATGGAATTCAGAACGTCCTACGTTCGAACCTTGGTTGGGATAAAATTTCTTTTTTGTGTTTGTTTGCTGTTTTTTTGCACTACAGAACCATGTTTTTATTTGAAGAATTCATAATGGTTGCTAAGCGTCATGCAAGCGATTGAAACAAATTGCTACCACACAAGAAAACTTTTAATTTTTAAACTAACCAGAGATAGAACATCAAGCAAAATCTACAGGTGCACGGCGGTGAATAATGAAATTTATTTTAGAAGTGAGATCACTTGTAGAAATTTCACGCTAATTTTGTAACAGTTCCGGAACGCTTTCTGACCCTTTTTTGGGAATTTTTACTTGACGATACAACTGCAGGTTACCTATCTGACGTAAATGCGTCTATTTAGGTGGTATTTACTTTAAAAAAAAAAAAAAAAAAAAAAGTTATGTTTAAACTAGCTGGTACCCACGACTTTGTTCGTGTTTGTAAAGAATTTGGATTGAAAAATACAGGTCGACCACTTTCAGCCCCTATATGTCCCACACCCGCATAGTTACCGATGTCTAACAACCATTGTGCACGATGGGAGACTCGATGCTATTACCACACACAAATGCCAGTCATCAGCACTATGTACTTCAGGCAGCAAAGTAAAATTTACGGACACACATGTATTTGAAGGAAATACGAAAATATCCTTGATCGACCACATTCAACCACCATTACTCCCACACTCCCAAAGTTACCGAAATTCGTCCAACATTGTGATCGATGGGTGACTCTGTGTAACTACCACACACTAAGACCAGTGATCTGCGCTTCATAGTTTTGGCTGAAAAGTAATACACAGGGACACATACTATTTGGTAAAAAATTTGAAAGTGTCGCAGGTCGATCAGTTTCAACCCCCATATCTCCCACACCCCAACAGCTACCGACATTTAACAACAATAGTGCACGGCAGGAGACACGATTCTACTACCACACACGAACACCAATGGTCTATGCTATGTAGTTGTGGCAGAAAAGTGACATATGCGGAGACACATGTCTTTGGTCGAAATACGAAAATATCCTTGATCGGCCACTTTCAACCACCATATCCCCCACAATACCAGAGTTACTGAAATTGGGCAGCCGTTGTTAGCGAAAAGTGACTCTATGGTGCTACCCCACGCAAACGCCAGTGATGGGCGATAGATAGTTTTCGCTGAAAAATGAAATTGCTGCAGGTCGACCACTTTCAACCCCCATATCTCCCACACCCCCATAGCTACCGACATATAACAACCATAGTGCATGACGGGAGACACGATTCTACTACCACACACCAATGGTCTATGCTATGTGGTTGTGGGAAGAAAGTGATGTATAAGAAGACACAAATTTTTGGTCGAAATATGAAAACGCTCTCAATTGACCAACTTTAATCACATCCCCACAGCTATCGGCATTCGGCCAACGTTGTGCATGACAGGAAAGTCCATGCTACTTCCACACACAAACACCACTAACCAAAGTTTAACATTTTAAATAATCAAATGACCATATAGTATCTGGCAGAATCGCTAGATTCCTTTTCAAAGTATTCCTTTCATAATTTCAAACATTAATCTCTACTTTATCCGAGTCTTTCGTTTTACCAAAGACCAAAGAGTGTCTCAATGCGGGGAATTCACGTAAGAACGTTGGCTCCGATCCTATTTCACGGGCACACACACGTTCGCAAATTAAATTTTTATTTTAATAATCAATTTTTGACATGTATTAACTAAGCTTATTATATTCTCGGGTGGGGTGGGACATTCTCCACCAGTGAAAAACTTTTACTGACCTGTTGAAATTTGGATTAACTGTTTCCTTATAGTGTCCTCTTCACGTTTAACACTCTCCTTTTCCGGAAAAGTAGCCACGAATTAAATTAAAAATGCCGAAATATTGGATGCTCCACAACCGCGAAATGTTAGCAGCACTGTAAAAACTACACAAAAATTATCGGTACAGGGATCATATCAACCTAAATAGGTTCGTTTTGTCATAGTGATATTCGTTCTGCGCTGCCCATGTCGCAAACCAGAGACAAACTGCGCATTTGTTTACAACTGAAGCAATCGATTATCTCTGACTGCTTATATCTATTCCAAGGTTTGTAAAATATATTATATATAATTTTAGCTTTCTGTATTTCTTTAAGTTCCTCCGTGCGCCCAATATTCTGGCCGCTAGGTGCGCTGTCTACCAGCCCTCGAAATGTTGCTTCTTGCTTCTATATAAGTTCGGAGATTAATTTCGACTGTTTTGTTTCACCAAAGAAGACAAAGTAAGGCCGCTAGCTGCGCCATCTAACAGCCATCTGAGCGAACTACGTAGGAGAGCGAGCGTTTTATTTTACTTAATTTAATGTATTTGTAACGCATGTTATATATAGATTTTAGCTTCTTTCACTTCTTCTCCATATAATCTTTAACTATGCCAAATCTCACACTTCTTCGTGCGTGCAATATTCTTAAAAATGTAACATAAGTGTTCGCTTAGCGTATTAATATATAGAAGAAGATAGATATATATAAGATTGGTTGTAATTCGCTTGTTATCCAAAAAGTTGTGAAGCGTTCAGAAAAGAAACTAAATTCTAAAAAAAATGATTATGCGATGCAACCAATAGCAACTAGTATCCAAAGAAAACGACAAAAAAAAAAAACAAATTAAAAATTTTCCGAAGCGTGGATCAAACCTAAGGACCCTAATCTTAGTGATACTCGCCTTAAACAATCTATTACACTTAACTCTAGGAGTTGTTTGTGTAAATGAGTTTCACAGAAAATCCTAAGTGACTTTGTCGCAATATCAAATTGAAGTTGTTACATTTTTAAGGCCCACAGAATAAAACTAAGGGGTTAATTCTATAGTAGCCTCACAAATAAAGCGTCTATTTTCAATATTTTTCCGCTGTAGACTTTTAAAAATTGCTCTCGATTTTGTATTCAAAAGGAACTTTCATTCGTAACAAGTAATAACCATGAACAAACAATGAAAATAGTCGAAAACTTGGATCATAGGGAACGCTCCAGTCGCAGCCGCAACTTTTACAGACGTGTGACGACACGAGTGTTGTTGTCCGCGCCAGGCAGCAAAGGAGCGTTTTGGCGGACTTTTAAATATTTTAAATTTTAACTTTGAATTTTACGCAAAATAAGCAGTTTTTGACAAAAGTAAAAAGTGCTCTGTGAATAAGGTGAACCAATAAACAATTTAAAACCATTTTCAAGACGTGGTCAAATACACAATTACCTTCTAAATATGTTCATTCCCAAACTAATGATTATGAATTGTTAGCCCTAATTGTTTAGTGACCTCTATCATACTGAGGACCAAATCACTAATTGCAAGTACAGAGCCAAATCATGTTAACTTTTTACATATATGCATGACTTGACACGTTCTAACGTTTAGCTCCAACATCATTTTGAGATACGTTGTGTTATTCAGATATGACTGAAGATACGTCTCCGTGAGTGAAATGCTTTTTATACGTAACCGACAGCCCCCAGCTCCTGGTCATCTTGGTGTTACGGGTCAGTCTCTACCACGCTTTCTTCAATGTTTTGAGAAGCGTGAAAGTTTGGCAATTTTTTAAAAAAGTTTAGGAATTAATTAAGGTTTCGGTTAAATGTTTCTTCTAACTGTTCCATTAAAAAACATGTTTCAAAAAAAAACTTTTGCGATGCTATTGTCCTGTAATTCTTAATTTCTTTACCTATTTCCAACCTTTTATCATTCTCTCAACTCGTTTGAAGCCATCGTCCATCTTTTTGTAATCCAATCGCTTCATTCGATATCCCCGTTACAACATATGAATTTACTTACAATTTTTATAGATGCAAGTCTTTGTCTACCTCTATAGTTGTTCCATTCAACTATTTCACCTACTAACAATGTACCCAATACAGTGTGCTCTAAAAGTGAGATCTGTCTCCCTGTTTCTATTTGATGTGAAACTCTTCCACAAATTTCTATCCCCACCCACAGTTCCGTTCGATTTTATTTCGAATGTTTCTGGGTTTTTTTGGTGATGTATCTCAAATTGATGCCTAATATCCATAAAGCTTCTGCTACCTGCATATAGCTATAAAACGCTCTATCTGAAGAGACTGTTTGATAATTATTTTCTCTGGTGCTGCTCTACTTTTGGCTTTCTTCTTAGTTCAATTAAGATTATGCTTCGTAGTAACGCATATGGCTGTGCTCAGTGCAGCTGTATCGGGCAGCTCGGGCCTCTCCCGCTGATCGATCAGCCTCCTGGTCACGTCCAGAGCCATTACGAGGCACCACCCATCAGCAGCTGATGACCACGAGGCTGCGAGGCTCACGGGCTTCAGAGACGCGCCTGCCTAGAACGCACACTCAAACATGATCCTTACATCTTCCGCAGTTATACCACGGACACGTTTTACCGCTATACGGAATTAAACGTCCGTACGTGTGCATCATTAGTTTTGGTTTTGGTATTTTTGCTGCCTCTACAATACAAGACATCCGTTCCTGTTACGCTTGTCACTTCTCCTTGACGTATCTTGTTGTTAGTGCCTCTACACGTATAAACTGTGTGTGTTGTTGACTTTAAAACATGTGAATCATATCTCGTGCGTTGTGCAATCCGTGTTTCAAGTTAACAATGGAGATTGGAACTTGCTGATACTGCCAGTTGTAGATTATTCTAGACGAAAGATACCTGCTGTCACGCATCCATTAACATCACAATGAGACGAATGTTTGTCAATAATGTTTCAGAGTTCACTCCATTTGAACTGAAAAATGGCTTTTTCATACAATATTGATGATTTAGGAGATCCTGTTTTGAGGACAGAATTTAATAGAGCTCTGAATGACTTGAAAGCAATTAAGGCAGTTGGAATTGATGAGATTCCTGCATAACTTCTTAAATCCCTAGGAGAAGAAGAAGAAAGTGATGAAATGTAGCAGAAATGATGCCAGTCGCAGTAGATTAAAAATAAAAATAGGATCGGATGCAATAGGAGAAGTAAGTGAATTCTGCTACTTGGGAACCAAAATTACAAGGCAAGAATGATGTTAAATGCAGAATAGCACAAGCAAAAAGGGCCTTCATGAAAAGAGAAATATTCTAGGTTCAAATGTGGTTTTGGAAATAATTAAAAACTATTTAACTCTACGTGTGGAGCACAGCACTTTATGGTAGCGAAACATGGACTTCAGGAATACCAGAAATAAATAAAAATGAAGCATTTGAAATGTGTTGCAAATTTAAAAAAAAATATTCAGCTTTGTGAAAAAAAAAAACATGAAAAAAAACCTAGCACCCTTGTTTTTTTTTCTAAAATTTTTTTTTTTCGAGAAAACAATATATTTGATACATTATAGTTTTATTTACGGAACTTACATATTACATGTGTGTTTTA
Organism: Vandiemenella viatica; assembly: GCA_031002005.1. NCBI lineage: Eukaryota > Metazoa > Arthropoda > Insecta > Orthoptera > Morabidae > Vandiemenella > Vandiemenella viatica. Next base: position 301,584,625 of record JARYHS010011408.1, on the reverse strand, counting down.
AATCTTACTGAATCATATAATATCTTACATAATGATTCATAAATGTATCTATATAGATAACATAATTTTATTCATCCTCTATGTCAGTACCACATTCACTAGTATCAGCACTACCAACACTAGTTCGGTCGATGTCGGAATTTTCTGTTTCTACTTCTGTCTCCTCTAGATCCATAACTTCAGAAATAGTTACATTTTCTTTGACTGGTTGTTCGTGTATTAACACAAAAGATTTTGATATTGCAATTTTAAATTATGAGCAAAGTACACACTGTGCATGAAGACTGCGCCGATAGTTCTGTATTACCGTCTTTTAAGTTTGAATTTAAATCTATTATCATACAAACTAGGAGCTTTATTTCTTTCAACCGTTGGTTTACGCCAACGGTTTTAAGGAAACAATTCATAATTACTGACAATTTAATGACTCAGCATCACTATAAGCTGAGAGTTTAACAAGTTTACGAATATAAAGAAAGCACACTAAGTAATAAAAAAGAGGCCAAAAACTGTAGATAAATTTATAATTCCTAATTTTTTGAAAAGTTCCGTAGGTCTACAGATAAATTCATAGGGCTGGCAACACTGGTTCAAATAGAGAGTATCAAGCCAAACAAACGGAGAACAGGGATTCCTTGTCGCGCAACCTAGCCTCTTCCGGAAGTCCCCGTTCGTAAAAGAAAACTTCAGTCATGTTGCCAATATTTTCGGGGTTTTTTTCCCTACTGAACCAGATAAATATAGCAGATTTAAAAATTATGATAAGTACTTAGTATAAGCTCTAAAACAGACATATTAAACGATGAATGACTTACAAGTTTGAGATTTAGTAGTTATGAAAAAAACGTGTTTTTCACAGTTTTTTTTTTGAAGTAAAAAAAAACTTTTTTTTTTTTTTTTTTTTTTTTTTTTTTTTTTTTTTTTTTTTTTTTTTTTTTTACAACACTAGGTGCTACAGAAGAATGCTGAAAATTAAGTGGACAGACAAGTTTGTGGAAGAAGCTTACAGAAAGAATATTCAGGCTGGTAGGTCATATTTTGAGACATACTGGATTAGTTAATTTGTTAGTGGAGTGAACAGTCGAAGGTAAGAACTGTAGAGGAAGACAGAGATTAGAATATACGAAGCAGATAATTGAAGACGTGCGTTGTAAGGAATATGTAGATTTGAAGAGGTGAGCACAGGATAGATAGGGATGGAGTATTGCATCAAACCAGTCGAAAGAAGACAGCAAAAAAAAAAAAAGTTGCACAACTGACATTCGTGTGTATGTAGTTCTACATTTTCTGTATTTAGTACAGTATGTCATGGATGAGAGCTAAAAGAAGTTGAAGTTGTAACGTTTCCGTCCACCTACTTTAAATATTTCTCGTCTAGTTGACTTCTTTCTTTGCCGAAGATTGTTTGGATTCAGATTTTAAATAAACGATTTACCAATGGAAAGTTACAAGGAGAAAGGAACAATTACAAAGAATAATTATCAGTGAGTAAATGATGTACCACCAAAAATAAGGTTATATTATGTTCTGTAAGCAGTTTGTCTACAAAGGTCCACACTCGAATTGTGAATACCTATTTAATCCAACAATTTCATAAAAGTTTTCCATAAGCATTTCCTCAAATCTTAAAAGTCACTCAAAAGCAGCTATACACCTAATCTTAATGGTATTAATTTACCTCGCTACATGAGCGTAGCGAAAGTGAGGTATCACAGAGACACACACAGAGAGAATGTGAGTGAGAGAGAGATAGAGAGAGAGAGAGAGGAATCAACATAAAATAGACTTACATCAATCAGGCAATCACGGCACGCCACCACACGGAGCGATACTGCGAGCTGCCCACTATTGCTTGCACCCATGGCTAACTGTACTTCTTAGGCTTGGTCCTTCAGGAAGGAACGCTACCACCATCATAGAGTTCTGGCCTCCCAGTTGGCGTGAGTAACCCCTCTGCCTTATGGAAGGAAGCACAGATACTGCCTCTCCCAGAAGACACCTTTTTGCATCCGAGGGTTGGCGACAGAGCGAACTTCTCTGGGTGACTGACTTCTTAGAGCGGCCAAGTGCCCTAATGGCTGCCTTAGCAGCCTCCTGAAAAATTCTAAAAAATAAAATTTACTATCTGCCTCACTCTCGCTACCATACTTAAAATTTCTTAATCATACTCCTTATGTTCTGTTTAATACTATCACTTAGAGTTTCTACTTACAGATTTTAATATTCTTATCTGATATATCTGTCTTGTGGTATCACATAGTGTAAAACTCTGTGTCGGATGAAGCAGAAGTCTTGCAATGACACCTAGCAGGCTGTCAACGTCCATTTGTGACGCGACTGGCAAATCACCGTAAGTAATTTATTATGACACCATTTCATTAAAGCTATGGAAGGACTTGAAATTTAGCCAAGGACTTAGAATAAAATGTGGTGTTACGAATCGTTAACCACAACCCTTGGTATACTGCTGGCAGAGTTCTGCTTACGAGACTGTGGCAGAAAAAGTTACGGTAAAAAACTTTATTGATTCGATTTCGCTTCCAGAAGACGCATACCGGAAGTCAGATCGTGCACCGGGAATCGTGTCACCTAACTTCGCCATTTTTGGCAGCATCTCATTCTTACTTGCTTATTATGGTTAGATCCCTTTCATTGCCTCAGCTGTAGCCGCGCTTGCCCAGGAACACTTATTCTGTAGTTCCACAGTCAGCAGACGACGCGTCGTTCCCACAGAGGCTTGGCGCTTGTTCCGCCCTGTGGCGCTGCGTGCTGCTTTGATCAGCCAGCAGGTCAGCGGCTGTCAGCAGCTGCTAAGTGCGCTGGTCAGCGATCGCGTCACGCGACCCACTGGGCAGCCGCGAGGCGACAGCGGCGCGGGATGCTTAGCATCCAGTCCCACACGTAACAAAGATGTTAGTGGTTATAACAATAGAACCAACGGAGCGTCCATAAACCACGTAGCTCCATTTTGGCCTCCTGTGCCCCCGACCTAGTCCGACGTAGCTTTTCCCTCTAACCCCCCACCCTCCACCCACCCCGCGTGCGTAGCACGTTGCTTTTACCCAATTCATTCCAGAGGACATTTTTTTACTGTTTTCTCTTGTCAGAGAAATAATTAAATCACATAAATAAATATTCACATGCGGTCACGTAGCCCAGCGTAGCTTTCCAGCAACCCCCCCCCCTCCCCCAAGACTAAAGCACGTAGTTTTTGGACTCTCCCCAAAGCTTACTGTTCCATTCTGTGCATTAAACCATCTAGTAATTAGAAGAGGAACAAGAAGGATAAAAAGTTTTGGAAGCAAATAGGTTACTTTTAGTCTACGACGTAACGTATTATGCCTCGTGCACACCATACAAGGGAAACAGATTGTCAGTAGCTGAAGAGATGACTCTGCAACTCAGTCATACCACCTTATGCTCAACTAGGAGCGGAGCAGGTATAGAGTTTCCGAGTCAGATACATTAATCTACTTTCCAGTCCAGAACAGCACCTCGTACAACGAGGGAAAAGGCGGGAACAAGGCTTTGCTACCGATGTTACCATTGCACTTACCGCACAGATGAAATGTTTGAGATTCGCTGCATTCTAACTAATATATTATTCATCAAGCCACGACACATTTCAAACCAGCGACAGGAAGTGGATTCATTACTTCTCAGGCAAAGTTATTACTGGTTTCAGTGCATCAGCGAGGAAAGCGATTATTAGATTTTGCAGTTAACAATTTATTAGTATTAATTTTCTGTAAATCGCTTTGTTAGACAGGAATTCTTCACGGGTCTTCTGCCGGATAAGACCCATGAAGAATTCCTGTCTACCATACGCCGGGAAAAACTTAATTGCCACAACCGCTTTGTTAGTTTCATGGAAACTCGTTTAAGACACTGCTGCTAGGTTTAACACAACGATTCATCGGATTCCATATTTGCAACAGAATGTTCATACCAGAAATATATTAAAAAAAAAGAACTGAATAGTAAGTGCTGGACCGAACAACCGATTGTGATTTTACCTGAACTTTATTCCAAGTTATCAGCATATTCTGAGAAGACAGATCATTCTCTTCTGTGACCAATAGTCTAATAGCTACCTTAAAACACAAATAGAGTCGAAGATTAATATAATAAAACTTTTCTGCTTTCAACCTCATTTACAGCGGTCTGCTAGCTCAGTGGTTAATGTTTCTGACTGGGTAACGAAATTTCCCCGGTTCGAATCTTAGTCTCGGCGGAGACATTCTGCTCTGGTACAGCTTGCTGTGTAATGTGAAGTACACCATAATGCTTCCGTGGTTCGGATTCCACGTTAAACTGTAGGTCCCCTATACCCTGTAGGACTACCGGGTTAGCTTAAGGCGTCTACGACAGAGGCGGAATGCCCAGCGAATAGAAACCTTGTCTCCAGGTCATTACCATTACATGGAATTATTTTTATTATTACATTCATTTTTATTTCATAAATAACAGAATTCACCTAATTATATTTTATAAATAGTTTACTATCAATTCTGAAACCTTTCATGATTTTTGTTTTGATTTAATGCAAATTATTCCCTCAGTATTTCTCAGTAATTTCCAATTCTTGTCTAGTATTCACCAGCCAACTGCATTCAGATTATTTCCCCTTCTACATCTATGCCCAATTCAAATTTCAGTATTAATGGAGAGGAGATACATATAAAATTTAACATTTTTCCAGCTACTGTGATTCACGTCTTTTATTTTTCTGTGCCGTTATACATCAATGAAGCCATTTTCTTGTCTGTAAAATGATACAGACGTAAATATGAACACATTTTTAGCATGTTTTTCATACTATAATTAATTGTATACTTTCTCAGTCCTTCGCTGCCAAAAATATTTTCAGCTTTTTGTATGTAGCATTTTGTCAACAATGGAACGCCATTAATATGTAACAATTAAAAAAAAAAAAAAGGAAAAGCTTTAATCAGCTTTAAATTATATGCTTTCACTAAGATTTTCAAGATTTTTGTGCCCTACCAGATTCATGTGGCATTGTCATTTAATTCATTTAATTTGTAAAGTACTTTCTACAGTGGAATCGTGACTAACTGGCTTCTTGCCTATCAACTACGGTAGAAAAGTAAGTACAGCAACATATGCGTTACCGGGATAATCAATGTGGTAATTTGTTTCAGTATTTTTAAGTGGCACTTGGACACCTTTCAGAGATTTTCCCAAAAAGCGTAATTGAATCGCTAACTGCAGGAAGGCAACAAGCACATGTTTTTTCGAAAACAGATTTTTTCATTAAAACTGTTCCCAGATACAGGCGGCATCGTTTACTGTAGAAATGACACTTGTCACCCCAATAGAATAGGCGTCGCAACGCCTTTAATATTCCGTTTACTGCAGATAGGAAACTAGTCCTGGACAAGTTCCCTGTATGTAGTAAACGGTCGTAGTGGCGGCGCACGGTGGCATGAAGGGGAGGTGAGCAAGAGGGCAAATAAATTCTGTAACTACACAGAAAATAACATTGACAAAAATGTAAGAACGTCAGATAATTTTGGAGATAAATGTAAGGGTCAAAATAAAAACAATACGATGGTGATAATGATGATACAATGACGTGACATAAAGAGGTTTGATAACATTAAACTTTGCTATTATTAGAAGAATGCTGAGGAAAGAAGGAAGGTATTACACAGTGGATGAAGCTGTTGCACTTATACAGAATATCTCAAACAACCCTAATAAGTTTTCAATAGTTGAAATGAAAAATGGTGATTTCATTGACTACAGCTCATGGTGGCCTAAGTTATAAGAAGCTGCCTAAGGTCCGATTAAAATGCAAAAAATTTCCCCAAACATCAAAAGAGATCTTTCAGGATATCTAACTACTGGGAGATGAGGTTTTCGGGAAACGATCTGCACAGTGTCGAATGGAACATGAACATTTCTGGATTGACAACTTAGACTTTTAAGCTTCGAAACGCAGCTAAGCCATTGGAATTACCTACCAAGAAAGCCTATACTACTGCTGTGTCCATAATTAATAAATAAATGGTTTACATACATGAAGAGAATATGGAGATTTGGAATCCAATCATTTCATGGCCCATAACAAAGGCATCTTTGGATAAAATCGACAATTAATGAGAAATTTAACTTTCAAATGATATTATTATTATTATTATTACTCCGCGATTCACTAAAAGTGTGTGGCGGAGGGTGCATAGCATCTATCGAGAAGGGTTATGGTTTGGAAGGGTTATAAGGGATATGGCAGGAGGCGCCCATGGGCTATTGTGAGGAACCATCCCCGCATTCGCGTGGAGTGATCTGGGAAAACCATGGAAAACCCAGATCAGGATGGCTGGAGTGCTTTATCGAAAGCTACTCCTGTCGGATTTTAAGTTTACTCGCCCGGTAAATCCTTTCTATTCCATTCCCTAATCGCTCGTGGGAAAAATGAGTACAGAAATGAATCGGTTCTGGCCCTGATTTCTCTTATCTTATTTTCACGGTCATTTCGAGATATGAATGTTGCTGGTAGCAATATTTGCTGACTGTCATTCCGAAATACATCTGTCGTGAATTTTTCAATTAGCTTCCGTCGAGAGCAACGCCTTCGGTGTTCCAGGTCTTCCCAACCTAACTCCTTCAACATCGCACTTACGCTTTCCCTCCAACTATATATACCTGTCACGAATCGGGCGGCTCTTCTTTGGACCTTCTCTAAAGCCTCCATTAACCCCTTTTGATGGGGACCCCATACAGAACAACAATACTCTAAGTGAGGACGTACTAGTGACTTGTATACAATCGATTTAACTTCCTGAGTGCATTGATTTAAATTACGACCTAGAAATCTGAGTATACGATTTGCTTTCCCCATTACATTCTCAATATGCTCATTCCACGACAAATTATTACGAATTGTTACCCCTAGGTATTTAGCGGAATCTACCGTTCTAAGGACAGTGTCATTAATCGTATATTCATAGTTAAATGGTGTCACCTTTTTACTTACACGCATGACTTGGCACTTTTTAGCGTTTAACTCCAACTGCCAATCTTTACACCACGCAATTATTTTCGTAATATCGTCTTGTAACAAAGCGCAGTCGTCCAGGGTTTTGATTTCGCGATAAATTATAGCATCATCGGCAAATAATCTTTTCATTCCCCCTATTATGTCGCATAGATCATTGATGTATATGAGAAACAACAGAGGCCCTAACACGCTTCCCTGGGGAACTCCAGACCCCACTTCAGTAAGTGATGAACGCTCACCGTCGAGAACTACACACTGTGTTCTGCCCTTCAGAAAGTCTGCAACCCAGTCGCATATTTGTCTAGATATGCCGTAACCGCGAAGTTTCCTAAGTAACCTAGTGTGAGGCACAGTGTCGAAAGCTTTTTTAAAGTCTAATAGAACCAAATCAACCTGGGATTGCTCATCTATAATTCGGCACAAGTCGTGAATTAGAAGTGCAAGTTGTGTTTCGCAGCATCGGCCTTTTCTGAATCCATGTTGATTTGGATTTAAAAGCTCACCTTCATCCAAGAACCGCATGACATCCGAATAGATGATATGTTCTAAAATCCTGCAAAATATTGAAGTTAACGAGATCGGCCTATAATTCTGAGGATCATTAACATTCCCATTTTTAAACACTGGAGTTACGATAGCGGTCTTCCATTCGGCTGGTATTTTTCCTTGATCCAGAGAGACGGTATACAATTTCATCAAATACGGTGCAATTTCCTTTGCGTATCTTGAGTAGAATCTTGTAGGAATACCGTCTGGTCCGGGAGCCTTATTGGTTTTTACATTCATAAGCAGTTTAGTTATTCCCTCGACATCAAGAACGAGATCATTCATAATTTTGTCGGTACGATTGTTAAATATCGGTATCTCCTCTGAGTTTTCTATCGTGAAAGCCTTTTTAAATATATCATTCAAAATTTCTGCTTTCTCTACGCTTGTTTCTGATAATTCACCATTTTCTTTAATCAGCGACGGCATAACCTTACGAGAGCCTCTTATTACTTTGATATACGACCAGAACTTTTTTGGATTAGTAATCAGATCTTCGGATAAATTCCTGGCTTGGAATTCTTTAAACGCATCGCGCATTGCCTTACGCACTTCCACACGCAACTGGACTAATTTAGCACGATTAGATGAGTCCCCCGATTTTTTCACCGCGGCATGTAAACGCCTTTGCCTCCTGAGCAAACGTTTTACTTCCCTATTGAATCAAGGGAAGTTATTACTGACCTTAATACACTTCTTAGGAACAAACTTGTTTAAACCGGTCCATATTAGTTCTTTTAAATTAAACCAAAGTTCCTCAACATTTGTATTTAGCGTGTACGTTTCAAAATTCTTCGCAAAATGGTCAACCATACCCGCATCGTTTGCCTTATCGAAGCAAAACACGAGTTTCTCTTTGTCATGCTTCAGACTCAGACTGGAGTTTAACGTTACCACAACCGCCTTGTGATCACTTATACCGTCTTCTATACAAACTTTATCTACAATATCAGGATTGCTAATTAGAAAAAGATCCAGAATGGACGAGGAATCTTTGTGGCACCGTGTTGGCTCTTCGACCATCTGTTCAAGAGATCTTTCTGCAAATGATTCTAGGAACGTTTCGGTTATTAACCTATCTCTTCCACCCAACCTGAACGTGTATGTGTCCCACCTAACCGACGGTAGGTTAAAGTCACCACCCACGATCAATATATGTCCTTGAAATTTTTTGTAAATGTTATTAAGCGACTCCCTGAAGTATTCCGCGTTAGCTAAATCAGAATCCGGAGGTCGATAAAATGACCCGAGTATGAACTTTAAATTTTTGCCAATTTTTACCTTGACCCATATTAACTCGCAAACATTTTCCGTTTCAGTTACGACAGAGCAATTAACGGTTTTACTTACGGCCACGAACACACCCCCGCCCATTGAGACAGTTCTGTCCTTCCGAAAAACATTGAAATGAGGGCCAAATACTTCGCTAGATTCAACTTCAGGCGTCAACCAGCTCTCGGTTCCAAGTATTATATCGACATCATTAGTCGCAACTGAGGCGTGAAAATCCGCTACTTTCCCTCTAATACTCCGACAATTTAGTACCATTATCCTTAGCTGCTTCGTATTGTTATTTGTGGAGTCTAAAATAGCATTTTTCATACTCGCACTCTGACGGTAAACGGGTGAAGTAATTGGAGCTGTAATATTAAAATTATTCGCACCATCCCTACCGGGACCAGCTTCTATGTTATCAGCACATCCTCTTCGGTGAAATGAAGGATCCTCGGGCCTCACGCTGTTCCTAAAAAATAATTCATATCAAGGCGGTTCCAAATTTTAGCAGCCACCTTGGACGCCATTCTAGGTGTGTAGTGGACGCCCGACCTGTCAAATGCGTCCCAGCTGGCAGCTATCATCGGACGAAGGTCGACGAAGCCCCAGTTGTTTTTGCGACACAGCTCCTGCAAATTACTATTTAAATTAAAGATCTTCCACCACACAGCCTCCCCACAATCGACACGCGGCACCACACTGCAAATTGAGAACTGTAATGAAACTGAATTTTCCCGGGCGGCTTCATACGCCTTTCGGCCCAACTTGTCCATGGATTTAACTATATCTGGAACAGAAACACGACACGAGTCATTAGTGCCGACGTGCGCAGCTACTCTTAACTGACGGCAGTTCGATTCCCTAATCGCTTTTGGAATGGCCTCCATGACACGTGGTACGTTTGCTCCTGAAAGAGAAACGGAATGAACGTTAGTATGAGGATCTGCACCGTTCTTCGTGGCTAATTCCCGTAGCGGTTTCTCCAGCCGTCGCACGTTGGAGCTGCCAATGACCAGTAAACCTTTTCCTGGCAAAGCTCGGGGTCTGCGGGTAAATCTTCCCTGCTGCTCTTCTGGGCCATTCGCGCTTGAATCTACAACTTCCTGCAACACAGAAAACGCGTTACTTAGGGGCAAGGTATCATTTTCCCTTCGGCTAATTGGGAATTTCGACGCCTTTCTCTGATCAACACGATGCCAGACGTTTTCTGCAACTGGAACCTGAAAATCAAAACTTGCCGGTTCCACTACAGTTGGCTGCGGAATTTCTTCGACGCACTGCCGCTCCTCGTCTAGGATGCTCCATACCTGCGCTTGAAGAGACGCCATAGTATTAAGAATCTCCTCGAGAACCAGACGCCTACCAGAACACTTTGCACAAGCCATGTCACCTGAAACAGACAAAAATCGAACTACAGATGAATACACAAAAATCGGCGACCGCTACTAACGGCTGCTAAGGCTCGTGGCTACTGCTGCTACGGCTGCGAAGGCTCAACTGACTGGCACACTACCTAAACAGGAAATATACAAAGATAACGACAAAAACTAGCACAATTCAAATCACACACAAAAGTTGGCTACGGCTGCGGAGGCTCAACTGACTGGCACACTACATAAACAGGCAATATACAAAGATAACGACAAAAACTAGCACAATTCAAATCACACACAGAAGTTGGCTACTGCTTATGCTTATTGCATTTCTGTAGGCCTAGTAATAAAATGAATTTTTATTGAATTTTGATTTTTAAACTTTTTTCTCATGAAGTTACTTTTCAAAATACAGTTTACTGCAGAAATGGAACATGTCCACAATATAAAAATATTCCCCACAGCTTTGTGATGTGTCGTTCGGGACTTTTTAAATCACATATAATTAAAGGTTGCCTAGTTACTTGATAATAAAATATAAACAAACAAAAATTTATCATATATCAGGTTGTATTCAGTTTGTTGTCTCTCCTGTAAAATTTAGAAATGTGGACATGTTGCCTTTTTTACACTTAGCGATTCAATTCCAACTGCAGGGCGAAATTTGGGTTCATCCATGCTGTAGCAATCTATGAAGGTATAGTGAGGAAGTCCAGCGTTGTCAACTGTCTACGAATCATGCAGGCTTGTAGTACTGTTCATGGGTTTTTTTTTTGATAGAATAAGCAGAGAAAATAACGCCTAAGCTTCGCAAAATGTTTATGCTTCAAACATACCACCCTTTACAAGGAAAGCACCACTCTATTGGTTTAACGCTTCAGGACTGCACGCAACTGCCTCGCTGTGTGACACACCGGATGTGTTTGTACCGAAGCAATACGCTTTACTTATAAACAAAATGAACTATACGATAGTGCTGTGAAAATATTTGAAAACTGGAAAAACTTAAATTTGGCTAACATATTTTTTGTCCATACATCTTAATGTTTAAATAATTACTTCATTTTGAAGGGTACTGATGTGGATTTATGTGCCCCTGTTTCACGTACGAATCTGTTGCCAGAGGAACTGCTCAGACCAGACATTTGACAGCAAATCAATTCGAAATGCAATACATCGCCAATGCTGATTCGTCAAACTCACTGCTCTTCAGATTACTGAGCATCAAAATTAATTACCTCATGATTCCTAAATTAACTCGCGATATATTTTGATTACAACGGCAGGTTTACTGAGAGAGGCGACAGCCAAGTGCCCTCTGTGGCAATGGCAGGTGTTTCGTAAATTTCAGACTGTACTCTGCGTTAAAAAAGCGGAAGCTTTTGATGCGGATGTTGAACCGCTTATTAACGAGCCATTTCGACGTCAGTGCATTGTCATTGTTAATCTGATGCGTCCCCACAATACTCGTTACAGGGCTGATGAAATACGCACGGCATTCGATCACCCGTATGGCGCAAACTCGGTGTTTAATTTCCATCCTGCCTTTCAAATCACGCAACACGCCCAACTCCTAAACGTACTTCTCACTTCTACTTTCGCGGATAACTCGTTTCAAGGTAATGTTGTTTATTTACTTGAATGGGAAAATTGCAAAGGAATCTGTAAAACGAAACAAGCATATATCTGTGCAAGAAAAACTTATAAACTACAGAGAAGATTTCGATCGGGTTTTCTCCGTATTAAATATATGATCTGACTTGAAATGTGTGGTATGTCTTACCTGTATATTTGAATGTTACAAACGAAAATCTGAACGTATCGGGAGAAACAGAGAAGATGCTATACCAACTAAATGTGACAGTAAGGTATCTACCGGTTCCTTACTAAAATTTCTGTTCTTCAGTCTATAAACCCCTTAGATAATCACATATGTGAAGAGGAAACTAGGCAAATTAATAATTACGAAACAACGCCAGAGGAAATGGTTGTCGTTGAAGCTATTTCAGGAAACAAAACAACAAACTCCGAAAAATGCAGGCATCCAAGAATAACTATTGCTTCTTACGTGAAATTGAGGCTTTCGTGCTTTCAGTGAAAACAGTTTTGTTAATAATTCTGAATACTTTTTACTCAACTGAAAAAAACAACAGATTTTAATTTTGAGCTCCAGCGTAATATGAAGTAGTAGCATAACTGTCAGCTGCATAATTAGTCATACCTAGTGTTTGATACCACAAAAACCCCGTCAAAATAGATTATTCCTAAAAATAAAAAGCCATCTTAACGTCTTAACGCATACGTCAGATTTCAACCCACCCTTTTAAAATGTGAAAACTCGTTTAAAACTTATATTTCTGCGTGATACCGTAACAGACACATTCCAATATGTTTGTGGTAAGTATTAATGCGTGTACGGTACATGTTATACTTTCCAAGATACCCAGGGCTGAGACATATGGTGACTATAGGGCGATAAGCCTTAGGAGTCACATCCTAAAAATCTTTCTGCGGGTTATTCACCGAAGTACGAATAAGCTCTGTCGGGTGCATAACCTCACTGATCGTGAAATTTAGTATTGAAAGCATATTAAGTTGCTAAATAGTTGCAATTATATGGATTGACTTCGACTATTGAGTCTTAAATGTGATGGAACGTCAATCCTAGAGAGAAAGAGGATCTTTGATTAGCAGTTGTTTAAAAAACGGCTCGAGGCAGCTTTATGAAGACTGTCGAGGTTCTGACGTGGAGACCGTGAGAGTATGCGCCCGAGGGCAGTGAAGGAGAATGATATCATGAGGATGCAAAGTTGTTGCAGGACATTTCTCCGCTGTTGCTCAGTAAATCAAATGTTAATAAATATCGCCAGTTCAACTGGTTCTATGTGGTTTAATGCCGAACGGTTTCGCCTTCATCGAAGCGTCATCAGCCATGAATCTATGATGAAACTTATATTTAGTTTACAAATTTATTACATAATGTTTAACACAATCCTAAATTGAATCATTTAGTGATAACTTACATTTTACTATGCACAGTACATTGAAGTTATCAAGGTTTCGCAGAGAGTATTCGGCTAAAGCCATTCGTCTTAAATGTTGCCAGCTGGAGAAAAACATTGCGCCACCGTAAACAAGAGAGTAGTAATAAGCCATTGAAGCAATAAAACCTTCTTCGGCTACGGTTTCAAAGTTCCAGCACATTTTTCCTTATTTGTCACATTACTGAACAGAGAATTCTGGACACCGCAACGACGAAACATCACAGTAATACGGTAGCGAAGGGCATACTACAGTACAAAAAGGTGAGAAGGTCTGTGATGAAATTTGGCGTAAAAATTGATAATTAAAACGAAAAAGAAAGTTTATGTCAACATCGCAAGGGACATATCATGGGGCGGAGAGAAAAGCTAGTCTGCTGTTCATAATCACACCGCAGATACAGGATCCATTGAAACTTCATTTTTCAACCCTTCGATAAATTGGAATTTCTTCCAGGATTACAGGACTGTCTGATTTAGGCGGATATTAAGAACTAATGACCAGGAACCACCACCGCGAAAACATATGCTGACTGATGTTTGTTTGTATTTGTACAGGTCTGAATGTGTGAGAGTTTGTGTGTTTATGATTGTTGTTTGTTCACGTGTGAGTCGGTAGATGATGGCATGTGGTGGGTGTGCCTTTGACTCTGTGTGATTTGCATTACGTCTGAATGAGAGTATGGGCGAGCAATAGTAGGTTCGTGTGTTTTTCGGATGATTGAGGCTGTTATTTCTTGGAGAGTCAGAGTCTGCGTGTGTGTTAATGTTGATGAATGCTAGTGTATGTGATATGGCGCTTGTTACAGGACGTATGTGTGTTGGCAGTTGTTGGAGAATCATGGTTTGAGATATGTAGTGAGCGTGTGTGTTAGAAGGGTAACAGATACACAATGTATATGCAAACATACAGGGCAGCAATTTGTGAAGATAGACTTCTGGGTGAGACAGTAACAAATAACCACTGGAGTCTACAAGATTGCGTTTTTTTTAAGTTTTTTTTTTTTAAAAACAGTTCCGTGGTTGCGAGCATGGTCAACAACAGAACCATTAATTACCAATGTAACACAGGGCTTCCACTAAGAGTGCTATTTCTTTTTAAGCTTTCCAGTTCCAAGGAATGTCTCAGAAGAGTAACATGACAGTAACCGTGCTTTTTGTATAATGCGCACCAATCCAAATAGATGCGAATAGCAGCTGAACGTAGACTTAATGCTAGCAATGAACTTCGCCATTACGTAAACCATTCCATCTCTGTCCTGACTGGACCAACAAAAATATAATGTGGAATCCAAACCATGAAGTATCTATCATCCTATCTTACTTGACGATCGAAACCTTTCTCAGAGGTGAAAATCAGATTAAGTGCCCGTAAAAATTTCTATCTAGACGAGACTCCCCGTACTCTCTAAGTGGCTGTCTTAACCACTAAGCTACGAGTCTACTTTGTGTGGCATATACATTTTACGGAAATCTGTCCAATTTCCTGTGATGTATGTGAAATACAAGTGTACTTATTCGCTTGCGTGGTTCAGAATTATGTAATCCGTGACATTCGTAGAATATATCAAACATAGAGTAGATTAACACTGGTTACAGACGAGTCCTATATTTCTCTGATACGAACAAACATAAACAAGTCCTGCTGCGTTCAATAATCCTGGGAGGACAAAAAATAAAAGTTAATAGTCTTGACAGCTTACTAAAATAGGAAGATGATTGAGCGGCTTCGTTGTCGACTGGAAAAGAAGCAGGATACATTATACAGAGATTGTTTATACATTAGTGAGGAAGGAAGAAATTACGTAAGTAGCAGAGCAGGGTGAAAAGGATACAAAACATAGCCCCACTATACAACATTATGAACTGTATGGAAACACAACTACCAGATGCAATATGTTGACTACGAGGATTTAATGATTGATTTAATAACCTGTCAGCAATCTGTGGTTTACCACATAATTAATACTTCAAGCTTCTTATATTTCCATGAGATTCCGGTTCACTTGGACATGGGAAACTTGTACTGGTTCCTGATTTAGTCATATCCTCTTAATTTGTTGTATCTACCATTTATCGCTAGAAACAAGTTACTAAGACAGCTAGCAGTCGCCATGGTAGAGCAAGGAGCTTTACCCACCAAGCTCGGCAGCATCACTCAGCTCTCACTAGCCAACCCTGAATGGAACTGTCGGATGTTGACTCCTTACCGACCTTCGTCTGAAACTGATGATGAATAACGATAAACGGGCCGAATTTAATTAAAATCGAGATGCAAAATATTTTATTCTCACCGTTATCCACCTTATTGCAAACACTGCCACCTGGTGTGGTAAAAATAACTACTGGATGGCGGGCAATACGGGAAAAACGTTGAAAGTGTCTGTACTCATCTGCGTTATATTTAATACCTCGCGTGTAGTAAGTTTACCAAAAACTATTAGAGCAGGATCTCGTGCAGGAACAGATTTGTCAATCATATCCCGATATCTTTCACGAAGTTCTTGTCTGGCAGTCTACATAGTCAAATAGTCATATTACAGCAGAATAGTTTTCCGACCAATCACGCACCATCTAAACCTGATGATACGGTACATTATCACTCTAAAACTTCCATTGGGTACATGAAGTCGATAAATATTTTGAAGTCTTCACTAAGAATCAGAGTATAGGTGAACCATTTTTTTTTACTGATTTCAACAAAAACATAACCATTTCTGAGGTAAGAAAAGAAATCGCGCTATCCAACCTAACAGTAGCTGGTAAAAATATTCGATAACAGATAGATGGAATGCGGATGCACATTGCACAGTATTATTATACACCAGCAGCTCACAGCGTATGTTCGAGAAATGTACCTATTTCTATAGGTTACAGTGGACTATTTCAGCTTTCAAACACGATTACTACCACTCCGAGTATAGCATAGTGCGACTGTTAATTGGGTTTCATGGTGATCTAAATTTCAAACACAATTTTGCTAACACTTTCTTCATAGTCTCAGAAATGAACAAATTTATTCATATTATTAACGATAGATCATTGCTACAGAGTTAGCGTATTTTCAACAGCAAACTATCCTGATTATCCCTTCCGACTGTTTCATTCCTTATCATTGATACTAGTCGGCATCTCAGAATAACGTACGATCTAAGACTGTTTTGTTTGCGTGGCACATTAGGAAGGGACTGCCCTGCTGATGGAAGTTAGTCCCAACGGACTGTTCAGCCGCGCAGTATCGTCTCATCATGGTGTAACACTGTCCAGAATTGAACTTCATCTGTCCACTCGCCAGTGACTTTTGTTTTTAACTTTTTGACTCCTCATCTTTACTCCATGACCCTTGATCCTTGACTTCTGGATCCTGGTCGTGGTACCGGACGGAACAGGATGGTCTGGAAGTGGAGGACCCTGAGTTGCCGAAGCTTTAACCTACTATACACAAGGTTTGGTGGAACACTTTAGAGAAACATCCTTCAGATTATTTTGTAGATCTGAAACGGTTACGGATAACGATCGCATAAGTGAAGAGATAAAACATCTCAATTGTTCCCCAATGCAAAATGAAGCACATGATCGTACAATAGGCCACACTCTAATAGCAAAAATTGAGACCAACATCAAGCGTGAAGGGAAATGGCCTGCCTTCATTATATGAAGGAAGGCAATGACCAAATCTAATACCCAACAGGTTTTCAATAACGATAATAGAATCAGTAACAATTTAACATTAGCAAAGGATGCCAGAGCGCCGTCACAAGGAAGTGGAATGTATATTGTCTCTTCGTATGTGTGCTGTCGCAGTTAGGTTAAAAATGTTTTCGCCACACTAGACTCAAGCAGAGTGGTGTAGCTCTACCTAAGAGGCTGTGTTCAGCTTGAATAAGAGAAAACCACGAATCATTACAGCTGTGAAAGGTGTAGAATCTTACATGGAAATGTGTGTGCTAGAAACGCAAAAACAATTGTCACGGAACGCGTAAGTAAGCGGATTAAATAAATTCGCAGATTGAAAGGCGAAGACCTCTATAAATATAAAACACAAAATTAAATAGGTTGGGACCTAATTTGATGAAACGTGATAAACAATTATCATCAGCTACTAAGATAAACGCAATAGTAACAAAAAAAAGCGTAGGGTAATTTATTGATCTGATGAGAAAAAAATCATTGTTACTCGTTGGACGATTAATTGTTTATTTATCGTGTCGCTAAGCAACTAAACAAATATATACAATATATAAAAGGACAAGAACGTTGGCAGTATTCTTAAATCTATGATCAGCAGTCGCAGCCAGTTTAAGCACTGATAACATCGTGGCATAGTCCATCTAGCCGCTAGCCGAACCGTATGACGCTGTAAGTTCGACAAAAGCTACTGATGTCTTTAACCTTTTCTTAAATCCAACCTCAAGGTATGTTAGCGCTAATGCTTGTTCACAATAGCTCCGTTTGGGTCTGAAACCTGCCTAGTACGCTCGTGTTATTTCTTATTCCCTAAATTTCGCTGTGGATAAAGCGTTTTAGAAGTTCTGGAAGACACTGAGCTCATTAATGAGTCGATAGATAGAATGGTCATCTGTTGATTTCCCTGGTTTGAGAATCGTCAAGGTGTGAGCCAGCCTGGATTAAGGGGGGATGATCTCATGTCCAGGATGCCTCTGGAGAAGCTCTTAAGCTATCTTCTTCCCTTTCACCCAAGGTATCTTGCGAACTCAGGGGAAATGCCATCTAAACCTGCAACCTTCCTCAGCTATAACATTTTGATGGCTTTCTCAACTTTGTAAAGACCGAATGATTTAGAAATAATAGGATTATTTCATAGGGTGTTATCCATATCAATCATCTCGCTTTCTGTTTGTGGCGGGATCAATCGCAGATTTATCAGTTCTTGTTTTGATGTGAAATGATATCTCAGCTGGTGCTTTACCTGGTTCCTCTTTGCATGTGTTTGAGGTCACTCCTAGTTTTGTAAGGTGTGTCCATGTTTTCCTACTGGAACGACTAAAGTTCAGTTGAGAAGTTAAACCTTTCGATTTCTGTTTCCTCCCTACGTTCAGTTTTTCTAATATTATTTCTTCTGTTTTCGGGTCTTCAGCATTTTGTTAATTCGCGCACTTAGTTGGGTAGATGTATCCCAGTATGTAATGTATCTTTTCCTGGATCCTCGGCGGATGGTTCGTCTAGCTTCAGCAATAGCAACGCCTTCAAATGTTTTATAGGTTTCCGGCTATGTATAGATCCAAATTTTCCATCTTCAAGTTGCATCTCTGTTTAAGAACCAGTCTAATAACAGGTATTTCAAGAACAATATTGATAATGTGGGTCTGTGTTGGCTTCTTGGAAAATGCTGAAAGATTTTCTTTGTGTGGTCTAAAGGTTTTGTATCATCTGTGGAAACAAAAACCAGATCGGAATTGTTGTCAGATTGGCATCTAGAACAATGGAATGATTTGTTTTCTTTAGCAGCTAAGCTTAGATGCAGGCCTAAGCTTTCACACCGCATAATAATTTTCTCGGCCTTTTCATCTCTATTTGGGTAACCCCAGTATGTATGTCAACTGTTAAAATCTGCGCATTATACAATGTTTGTGTAGTGAGGGCAGTGATTGAGTTGGCTAGTTGGAAAGAGGTGGCTTGTAAACTGATGTAACTTTTAAATTGTTGAGTTTGGCAGTAATTATATCTATTTCATAGACTTTTTGAATGTTCACTTCCGAGATATTGCAAAGGTCACTTTCGGCATCCATGTATAGATGAGGGAAGTCTCGCTATCATTCTGTACCCTGCAATCTTCTGTTCTTTCCAAATCTATTCAGTTATGTGATTTCTTAAACTGTTAGGATGTAAATTTTGGGGTCAGTAGCTAATTTACTATGATATCCACATATATCCTTTTTTAATCCTACATTTGTTTGGATAATGTGAGCGCAGGGTCCAAACGTACTGGTCAGTTGGCTCCGACAAGTGCAGTTGTTCAGTTTCGTCTTCAGATGTTTCATCTTCTGATGCTGCTTTGTGTGACCGTGAGAGGTACGGGTTCCACGTAGTTCGGTCGCCTATTGTGTAGATTATCAGCCGTCCAACATCAGCAATCCGTTGTCCAGGGTACACCACGAGGAGGTTACCACGCGTTGTAAGATTAAATCATTGTTGTAGGAGAGCCGAGGATTTACGATAAATTCAAAATAGATGTCCGGACGGACGGACATTGGTGAAATTGGCCGTAAGCACTACTTAAGTTCTTAATTAGTACTTTAAGTAGGTACTTGCCAAATTTTGTTACAGTCTTATAATCTTCAGCAAAATCGTTGAACTATATGAAGCTTCTTTGAAAATACTTGGTGAAAACAAATTTGAAATGTCACCATCAATTGCATGGGAGATATTGTGCATTCAGCTTAGTTGTAGTTATAGGAAACATAGCTAACCACGCTAGATTAAATCATATCTGGAATACTCAAATAATTACGTAAATCAGAGAGCATACTAGCAGCTAAAAATCCTGCTATATTTGTAGATACATGATTTTTGCATCTAAGATGTCGGGTTATTTAAATGATAAACATTGTTTGTATTTTTTTTAAATATTTCAACGAATAATAATGGCTAAGTTACGAGAATTTAAGGGCGTACAACGAAGATCTGCAACAGGCTATGTTAAGGTTAGTTTTCGTGGTAGTACATATTCTACTTTTATACGAATGGAAGTAAATGGTGCCTGAATTATGCAATCAATAATTTTTGAGATTCAGAACTGATAACACTAGAACAGGAAGATGTAAAAAGAGTGAAAACAAGTTTTTAAACTGTGAGCAGTTGCGGTGCATCTTTCGAAAGTGAGAGTGTCTCTCATAGATATTGCTATTTAATATTCAGCTTATAATGTCGATTAATGGTTAAAACACAAGATAGATTAGAGACCAGACTTTGCACACGGTCCAAGCATAGCGCATTAGTGTATTTTACTATGTGCGAGAAAAAATATAGAAATTCATAAATAAGATACTTACCGTCATAAGCAATCTTGATATGTTAATTTACTAAATAATTATAAAAATGCAAAACAAAAATTTTTGATTTAAAAAGATTTAACATTTTTCTGTTGTCGTGATACTGTACCCGCCATAGTGGATTCCTAGGTGACGTCATGTTATCGTAAATACTGAGACCCTCTCCACACTGCGCAATTTTGAGGCGACGCGATTCATATCTGAGTATCTTAAACTTGAGTTGTCTGCAAGAATGTTACCTAATTCCAGTATACCACACAGCTAGATTACTGTGAACCAGTACAATCTCTTTAGTCTGCCTCTGGCCGTGGTGATCGTCGTTCTAATAAACATCACTGCCTAGTGTTCTAACCGAGTTCTCATCAAGTAATGATAATGTTACTGTTGTATAAGAAAAATCCGAATAATGTGGTATCATTTTTAAATCATACATATAACAGAAAAAAATAATGTACAGATGCTAAATAAACAAACTTACGAAAAGATACGACCTCTTATGAAATTTTGAAGATAAAACTAGCGATTAAGAATATAAAGCTAATGGAAAATAAATAAACGAGAAAAGTTTGTAACTTGTTTTAGTTAGTTAAATTCTCTGCCATGCATGCCCCAAAAGAGTCGATATTTATTAAAGAAGAAAGCATTCTCAGATAACACATAGACTACATATAACTTGCCAAATTTTTTGATGAAGTGACAGGTTGCTCCCGGAGGGACTATAACTCGCAAAAATTAAATTTCTTTCATTAACCTGTTTGATGATTCCTCCACATCCTGACTGATTACTACAAAAATGGATGCTGCTCATTAATATTGCGTGTTAACTATTTGAACAAACTGATTGTTGTTCCCATACTTTGAAATGAATAATATTGCGCTACTCCAACAGGTTTTCTAAAAGGACTGCATAGAAAATACGGAAAAAGATTCTCGGTATTCACACAACAGTTTTTCTGAAATTAACTCAGATGTGGAACAATAACAGATTCTAAATGGTATGAGGTCAGTCATTAATGGGACTCTGGTTGCTTCTAGTTTTGGTGCATTTTAAAGTGCAAAACACCTAGATTAGTTTCTTTTGAAAATCACTCTCGAAGTTGTTTTACGGTTTTATTTATTTATATAACGGTTGTTGGTTGACTGTCTAGTGACGTCACGAACCAAAGCATTATGACAGCTAACGCTTTCGCGAGGAAGTTTAAAATGTAATATTTAAATGCCATATTAAGGTACTTTTCGATTTCAAAGAAATTTAAATAAAAATTCTAATGGCTTATTATTACCAAAGGATTAAATTAAGCTACACTTTTTAAGAAATGTTTAATTCCCTTTTGCAGTAATTGAGTTGGAGAGAGACGCCTTGGATGAAATTAAAGGAATCTCTACAACAAACAAACAACGGAATCATTAATAGCTGACAAATTGCAATATTTTACTGCGCTAAACGTCTTTTCTGTTAATTATGTTTCATTTTATGCATCCCTAGCATTTTTTCAAAAAAGTTACGATATGAATTTACTGGACACACACTAAACATAATGCAATCAATGTCTTTTGGGTATGAAATTTTTGTGTTGCTTGTGTACAATAGCTACGTCGTTGCTAACAGAAATCCGCTGTACACCCAGCTCTTAATCCTGCTTCCATCGGTCAAGCAAAGCTGCCAGTCACACTTCAGATCATTACGTAGATGAGCTAGGTACTGTTTTACTTGCATTCTCTGGTCTGTTTCTTCGGAATTAAATGTGTATCCTTGTTAACATAAAAATGCTTTTCGGTTTCTTCGAGGAAGAAGTGAATTACATTGAACGGATAGTTCTTTACGAAGTTTTAAAAAGTATTTATTACACAATATACAGCTTGAGAATAAATTTTTTCTAAGTCAATCACCTTCGCCAGTTTTAGCAGCTGTTACTCCAAATATTAATATACGACGATTTTCTATAAAAGAAACATTGCAGGTTTAAGTACCATCACCGAGTTTATGAAAGTGAGATATTTAGTTAGCAAACATACTTGGTCAAGATGTTTAGCATATTTCAGGATGATTCTAATGCAAATGAACACGTTATGCGACAAAACAAATGGAAAGATGATTTGATTATTTATGGGATGTGGACACTGAAATAACTAGAGACGGCGCAAATAATTAAAAAGAAACCGGGAGGAAATTAATTAAGTATTATGTGCAGCAAACATGACTAAAAAATAATAGCAAAATAAATTTTGGAATTCATTACCAGGATTTAAGGCCTGGTCTTAGTGAACGTCAATTAAACTTCAAAACTTGAGTTCTTGTGTCGCTGCGGTGTGGTCACATAGTGCCGGCCTTCTATCCATACTACCCGTAAAACAGGTCTCAGGTTTCTGGTACATCAGTTATAGCATCAACCTAATATTTACATGACATACAATCCTAGTATTCACATGACACAGAATTGGCTCATGATATGCACTGGAAAATTCAGTTTGTCTCCGCTTATTTCATAATTTCATATCTAATGCAAGTGGTAGTCAATTCTTTTTTTTTTTTTTTTTTAAGTAAGAAGAAGAAAAAGACCAGTAGATTAGCTGATAACGGAAGAATGGGAATGACCGGAGTTGAATGGCGTGAAATATCATCTACAGCTACAACAACAGAACATTTTCCACAAAACTTAAGCCCATAAGTCACTGG
Source organism: Vandiemenella viatica (assembly GCA_031002005.1). Taxonomy (NCBI): domain Eukaryota; kingdom Metazoa; phylum Arthropoda; class Insecta; order Orthoptera; family Morabidae; genus Vandiemenella; species Vandiemenella viatica. Next base: position 301,561,676 of record JARYHS010011408.1, on the reverse strand, counting down.
TCCGCCGATGTTGAAATGACCAATCTGGCGTTCACATTCAACTTTGCAGCAGTTCCTTTGGTACTCTTAAATCCTCACTCTCAATACCAAGTTTTAAATGCTTTGATTCTTAAACAAACCACACAGTAGCAGTTAGTACTAATGCTGTCTTAGCCTATTAGTGTCCAGTTAGGAATCGTACTTCGCTATTAGCAGCCGAGCCTATTAGAAATTGCGCAATTTATGTGTCTGGCTAACATTCGTGTCTTTAATATATATATATATATATATACACTTACATGACACCTGCAGCTTGGACAACAGCCGACACTCGCGTAATGCGAGATTTCTGGGCTCGGAAGAGTGAGCAGATGAACGAGATATGAAAACTAATCCAGTGTAAAGAATCAAAATAATAAATTTTTCACTTTTAAGTAAATATCAAAATCTTCCTGGCATCATGAAGTCACTATCACATACGACAGTCGTGTTGTAATATAGTCACAACTCAGTTTATTAACACGTATAGTATTCTGAATATCTATTTCTCACTGGCCGGTAAATTTTCAGAGTAATTTCGGGGCGGAATATCACCTACCTGATTTTAAAATATTTAATGGTGCTAGTGGGTGCCAACCAAAACTGAAATTCGGAGTTAAGCCATTTACTTAATCGTGATTAATGACTTATGATTGTTTTCAAGAACACCCAACGACATTATGAATCGTTGCCAAATACGTCTCACGCTTTGTCTCAAATCACTGCGTCTGGTGACGATACCTGAAACAGAACTGCTTGATTCGGAGCTTAAGAGACCGAATGGTCTGTGCAAGTGGAATATTGTATTGAATTCTTTTTGGTAGATACAGAAGATGTAGAGGCTTGCAGAAGATTCTCTCTATCTGGCAGGTCTACTGTGGATGCGCAGCGAGTGTCCACGGCGGCGTGCCTGATCCTAATGACGTTTCCTAATTGCCTCGTTTAGAATGGCTGACGATAACCACTGTAGTGCAGGGAGCGCATTCCAGCCCCTGCGGCGAGCTTTTTGTGCCGCGGGCAACGGAGCGGGGGGATCGCAGGCGCGGGCGCACGCCTATTAAATTGATGTATACCCCTCATCGGGTGCGGGCCGCTTAGTGAGCACGAGCGCGATCAATTGGCGACTCGCAACGTCTAACTGCTGCCCACTGCTACCGTCCGAATTGCCTCTCACGCCCTTAGAATGCATCTGAGTCAAGTACATGACATGCAAAACGACAGAAGAAGTAATGGTTTTAGTAACGCAACGTAGTCTTACATGTTCCTGGCATCGGTTATAGATCATTCTGTGTTATTTCCTGTTGTAGTAGGATAAATTTAGAATACTTTTCATAAATTCAGAAGGAAGTTGTGATTGTTTCAGAGTGAGATAGTCATTCATCTAATTCGAATTGTGTTCTTCTGTTACATAAGCCTTGTGATTCATCTGTCATAATTATCTGAAACCCAGCAAACAGCCAAATAAGCATAGAAACATATCAGTGGTGGATCATCGATGAGTTATTAATATAAGGTAAGACGGTAGTAATATGAGGAACATGTAACGAGAGCCACTTTTATACCCTGTCGCTTGTAAAACGCTCTACCAGCATCGTAGCAGCTGTAAGCTTTGTTTCTGTGATGATAGAGGCAGCCACATTTATACTATGCCGCATTAGTGGTTTCTCGGAATTCTGTGTGGTCAAAGTGTGACTTTAGTTGCCTTGACGTCTTAGAACAAGTATCTTCTGTCGAAGCCGTAAAATGTTTTAATTACAGCAAATAGGCTACGTTGTATTGTGATATCATTCTTAAAAAGTTGATAACATTGTTCCGTATCCCCTAATTGCTGGGATATCCACAAGCTTAAGCTCTAGGTCCAGCAGCCCATTGAGATATACAATATTCAGCCGCGGCTTTGCGACGTTGTCCACGTTCTTTAGACTCAGCGAGGAAAGAGAAATGAGTAAAATTAATGCAAAATGCCAATTTCCAGCATTCAAGCAAAAAAGCTTGGTCGCTTCTGCACAAACTAGGAAGTAACGCTATAGAAACCACCAGCAAGAGCTCAAAGGTAAAAACCAGATCAAGCTGAGAATGTTTAACCTAACTAGAAAATCAAATAACAATTTTAAGCAACAAGTCGAAAGAAATCCGAATGAACTGAAGCTCAGATTACTTAAAGCTGACAGGAACTCTCCATCTGCAGCAGATTTCACACTCTCGGAGATTTCGATGGCACTGAAAGAAACCAAATCTGGTATGGCTGCAAGGATAGACCGAAAATACCCAGAATTTCTAAAACATTGTGTTCCGCGAACATTAAATTGGATCACCAAATTTTTCAACAGTATCCTACAACACAGTAAAGTCCCAAATCTCCTTAAAAGAACCCAAGTAATAGCTATATTGAAACCAGGCAAAACTGTCTGCAGCCCAGAAGATTGCAGACCAAGTTCATGCTACAAGCTACTTGAAAAGCCATCGACAACAGGATCCAGAGAAAATTCTTGACTAGATACCAACAGAGCTGGCTGGATTTCTAGCAAACCGGAGTTACTGCGACCAAGTAATGGTCCTGACCAACCATATCCAAAAGGGATACCAAGAACAAAAAAGACCTTGTCAATGTTTGTAGATTTGACTGTAGCATATGACTCTGTCTGACGAAAGGGAATGATCCTAAAATTTCTTAAGATAATCTTGCGCAAAACGATTGCCTCTCTGTTGAATAACATGCTATGCAATCGAATGAGTGAGGTTTACCTAAATTGGAACAGAAGCAAATCTTACAGATCGGTCCTTGGTCCACTAATTTTCAACATCTACACCACAGACTTGCCATTCACTGCTTCTACGACGTTTATATACGCTTATGACATAGTCATGACAGCACAATATAGCGACTTCAAAGCATCTGAAGAAATTCTCGCAAGTGACCTTCACAAAGTGAATGAGTACTTCAACACTTGGCGCCTGAAACTGAATATATATAAGACAGAGGTCAGCTCTTTACACCTAAATAATAGACAAGCCCACTATAGACCTCAAATAAAATTCAGAGGAATTACTGAGGTACAATTCTCATCCAAAGTATCTAGGCATGGTACTGGACTGGTCACTGACATATAAAGAATATATCCATAAAACAGAGGTAACCCGAAATAACATCCTTCACAAACTATCAGGAACGGGTTGGGGAGAACATGCCGCAGTTCTCAGAACATCGGCTCTTGTTCTGGTATACTCAATTGCTGAATACTGTAGTCCAGTATGGGTAAATAGCAACCTGCAAAAAAGATCGGCATTCAGCTAAATGACACAATGAGAGCAATATCTCGAAATGTAAAATCTACACCTACAGACTGGCTGCCTGTACTCTCTAACATCGCCTCACCAAGTCTCCGAAGACAAGAGGCATTAAAAAATGAATGGCAGAAATGCATAAGATATACACACCATCCAAATCATTAGGGCTGCACATATAAAACTCCAAACAGACTCATATCTAGGTATTCAATCTGGAAGTTTGGTCAAGTGCTGCACGTCTTATTAATTTTTGTAATTTGGGTTCGTAAAGTTTGGTTCTCGACTAACACATATGATTCCTTCCTTTCTTCGATATCGGCCATCTAAGGACCACGAAAAGTAATCCCGTGCATTCATTTCGATGCTTCTTTCTTGACTTCCAATAGTTCTTCATCCTCTCACTTTGCTGTTTCCTCCTTTCTTCTGTCCATGTGTTACTACATTCCTCTTTTCCTTCTCCTGGTAACCCTTGAAATTTTGGATAAGTCTCCTAAAAGTTGCTCTACCTTGTATTAAATCTTCTTTTGTTCTGATCTCAACCATCTCTTTCTTTACTCCTTGGATCCAATGGTTGCCCTTCTTACTCTTTTAAACATGCTTGAAAATTCTTTTTTAAGTCTATTGTTATCTATTCTCATTACGTGACCAAAAAAATTGATTCTTCTTTTTCTGATCGTGTCTGACATCCTTTCAATTTCTTCTTCTTTGTATAGGTCTTTATTCCTGCGGTGCCTAAACTCAACATTTTCAATTTAGTGGTCCCCAAAGTTTTCTCAAGATTTTCCTTTCCCTTTTCTCTATCTCGTCTACTTCTCCAGTTTTCATAGATAACAAGCATTCTGAGGCGTACAGTCCTTCTGGTTTGATTACTGTGTTGTAGTATTTGATTTTAGTTTTCCTTGATAGATACTTCTTATGGTATGTATCTTTGGTCAATTGGTATGTTAGTTACATTTTTCTTGCTCTTGATATATTTTCTTCCTTATTAAGCCCATTAATCTGAATCACTTCACCTAGATATTTAAATTTATTGACCTTGTTAATTTTTCCGTATTCTGTGTTTAGTACTGTGGGTGAATCCCTAATATTGGTCATGAATTTAGTCTTCTCAAAAGAGATCTGAAGTCTAACTTTTCCTGCTATTTCTTTCTGAAGGTTGATTTCTTCATGTGCAGTTTCTATACTTTCAGAAGTTCTCGCTATGTCATCAGCGAAGGCCAAACAGTTTATCGTAACCCCTTTTATTTAATTTAATAATCATTTTAAATCCAAAATAAAAACTCTTTTAATTTTGATGAAGAATTTTAGTGAAGTAGTCTTACATCTCATGCAGAGATGAAAGGAAAAATGTTTCTGGTGATTTGAGTTATTAATTCGCGTGGATTTTAATCTTTCGAGGTAGCTTTAATTGTGTGTCGTGTTCATGATTCTCAAATTAAATTTAAATAATCGGCACCGACTACAGCAGAATGTCACATGTAAAAATCTTAAAATATACAAACTGATATCATTCAATTTCCCATCGGTAGCGTTAAGTGGTTAGTAATATAAAATTATTGACCACTAGCTGTGTCAGCAATTCGGTCACGCGGAATTTGAGATTTGTGCTGTTATTTCACAGATAAACTACCAAATAAATATAGGATGGGTAGGTACAAACGGAGGAGTATTCATTTTTCCGTTTCCTTGTGCCTTCTCGTTTCCTACTGAATTCATATTGTATGCGAACCAAGTATGATATAATCATTTGTTTCTACGTCTCATTGAAACTCCAACATGAACGACAAGAATACTACAGTTTATTCAAATGGCTTCTCGCAAGCAATATCTGAAACGCTGGTGCATGCAGTGTAAACGAACAGGTTGCCTTGTTTGTATCGTTATAAACTGTGAAATAAACTCCTTAATAGAATCGCATAGTCCAACACATCAACACGGCATATATAGCATTTCTCGTAGTAGGCATTTTGATTGCGAGGAAGCTCAACCAAACAATATTACCATGGTTAAATTTTCTTGTCTATTCCACTACGCGCTAGCTGCCTAAGTTAATACCAGGTAGACGGGAAATAGAGTTGGAATTCAAACCACAGAGCGTCCTAGTTCTTTACATTAACAAAGAAATACTTTGCCAGAGATTAAGGTCATTTTTAAGGATTGTAAAAACATTAACCGCCACCGGGATTATAACTGCAGGCTATCCACACCCCAGGAAGGTGCCCCAACGAACTAGCCACATGGACCACTCGCGAGACAATATTAAATGGATATAAAAAATCATTAATTTAGATATTACCTTTACATCCATGTCGTGGACGGAATATGATACTAACATGGATTAAAAAGATATCCTGTACATTAACAGATGACTTAAGCTATCACAATGCAAAGTTTAGTCGAGAATTTTTGCGAGTCGTGCGCACAAATAGAAATTAAAAATTTACGTTTTTAGACTATTTGCCACAGGAAAATTTTTTGTAATTAGGGTAAAAAAATATCTATATTCTAACGGAGAACATAAGCTTTTACCATGTGAAGTCCATTCATTAGATTTTGAGTTATGCGCAGACAGTCAAAAATCTTTGTTCTAAATTTACAGTTTTAGCATAGGGGATTTAAAATATATCTTATTTACTGGCCTCTAATATAATCCATCAGGAAATGCAGTTTAGTTAAAACCTGTTCATTAAATTCTGAGTGTTGCGTGCAGGCAATTATTTCAAATTTTTCGCATTTCGAATCTCCATTGTTAATAGTTTATATTACAATTCCTCTTTTTAAAATAAATTTAATTTAGAGACACAATTTTTCTACAATTTTACTGTAGAATGTAATTAACATTCAATGTTAAGTTTTTACTCGTAGTTTGTATGAATACATTTTACTTATGTATGTCATGTTATGAAAATTACTTTTCATGACTCCCATCTCACCAATTCGTTCGAGGCAGTTTGAAAACTGCTGCCGTAAACTGCTAAATAAACTAACATAGATGTTAAATGCTAATTTAAATTTTTTTAAAAAAATGAGTAATGAAACGTGTTGTTATCTGATGTCAGTGGCTCGCTCTGTGCCCAGCCACAATGCTAGGGAGCTCCCTGAGAGCAGGCCGAAGACTCCCGATGCGAGCCGAAGCAAGCACATGATATCCTATGAAGTATTTTAGTCTCTTAGTTTTATTATGTTTGCTGCTCGTTTCGCAGTATTTCATTATAAATTAAATAGATCAGTTTATCTAAAAACTAGTGGTAAATACGGTTAGAAAAATATGGAACGATTGACGATTCGTTTAAGTCTTTCCCGTCGTTGCCATTTTTCAGCCTACTCGCCATCTACAAGTATTATGTGTTTATGTATATTTATTTTTTGAACAGTGTTGTGGCAAGTTGCAGTTGCTTAACTAAACAGATTTGTTAGTAATATTACTTCTTATCGCAACAAATGTGGGACTATTTTAGACCCGTGACTGTACAGTCGCGGCCATGCAATATTTTTGTTTCTGATGTCAATGAATCTTTGCCCTTTGGAAACACGTGAAGCCGTTTTGAGTTCTACTTTCCGACAGGTGTTTTTTATTCTCTATAACTGCTATGACTACTACTAATCATAGTTAGTAGATTTTGTTAACCGTATTTCTGTCTCCATTGTAACACATAATCTGTTATTCAGTCATTCCGAAAGAATGAATCAGTAGTATTTGAAATTGAGTTGTAACTAATGTATTACTCGCGGTAATTGACAGTGTTTAAAAAGAACTAGACATTTTAATGTAAATATTTATCATCCGGTTATTTTGGTTTATAGGATTGATCAGTTACATCTGAATTTTTCGAGATGCATGTGTTTTGAGAAGTTCAGATGCATCTGAAATACTATTTGTACGCCTAAATTTACATTTAGAAGCTCTGTCACTTTTAATAAGGTAGCACTTTATATTCTGTGTTAATTTTCAAAAGGAAAGCATCTGATACAGCTCTATATTACGTAATAGTCGTACAGTCATTAGGTGTAATTTCTTATTAGCTTTATTCCATGAAATACTACGCAGAGCTGGAGTGCAGCGATCGGCCACGTTAGAGGTTAAATTGTGGTTTCAACTTCTCTACAGCGCGAACACCTAGGCAAATACTGGCATGGTACACTATCTTCGTCTTAAGTTCTTACAAGATGGCCGTAAAACATTCAGGACTTTTTTAAAAAGAAATAAGAAATAAAATTTCATGTTTGGAAATTTCAGTACCTCTCTTGACTGTAATATCAATGCTCTACGTGTGACTAATACCGACGTCGGCAAGCTATTAACACGCAGCCCCCCAGTAACAAGGCTCTGCGGGGCCTCTTAACGCTGCAGTTTAACTCAGAAGACAGCTTCTAGGAGCAGAATAATGTGACACGTGATAATGAGCACTCCTCTCGCCTTGTCGTTTTACTTCCGCCCATAAAACTCATGCGTCAATCCCCGAGTGTTTGTGAATGAAAAAGTAGCGCAGGTAATTAGCGCTGAGGAGCGCCGTAATTGGCTCGGACGAGCGGCCGTGGTCGGGGAGGGCGCGCCATCATCAGCCGTATCCATGGCGACGGCGCTCCCCCGTCAATCGCATCTGGCAATCAGCTCCCGGCCAGAGAATGAATCATTTGCACGGTACAGCTGCAGCGCAAAGTGCTGGTCACCGTATCGCGCGCTCTGATTGCACGGGGGAAGCACCGCCGGGTCAAACACGGTGTTTTCAGCTGGGCAGTTTGCGTTGTTTGCACCAGACCGTACCGTGTGGCAAGTACTTTTGCCCTTTTTCACTGTTTGGACTGACGTGTGAACGAACACGCTATACGCGCATAGTTGACTTTTCGGATGTTAATGTTTCGTTCTCGGTTTTGTTATTCGTACTTGTGTTCATAGATGGAAATGTGTACTCAAGGAATTGCACATTTTAGTTATATTTTATAAATTTTTGGCGACAGTATAATGTATTAAGCCATCCTGGAGCTGCTCATCTGTCCTTTAGTCACGGTGTGTTTCCTTGTAAAACTTGAAATTGTTGATTCCACTATACTTGAATTTTTATAAACTTACACACGATCTATTAGTATAATAGACAAGATGTAGCGTGTCACACCTACGTCATGTCACGCGGTGACGTCAAGCTATGACGTTGCGCTATGACGTTACGCTTTACGATATTATTTGTGGGAGTGCACGTTATTTAATATCATTTCCAAGCAACAGTGAATAAATTAACTCACAGAACACTGAAATAAAAGTATGTATTGCGTTAAAATCGATATATCAATCATTAGATGCTTATATTTACTTAATATTCTTTTGATATATTGAAGTATTCCTTAAATTCTTTGTCCATAGATATTGTAAGATAAAAGCTTTGTATTTCGAGCATCAGTGCTGCTAAATGTTTGGTTAGACTATAACTAGCATGGATCAGAATTACAAGTTTCATTTGACGTTAACGCAGAGGGCATGAATAATTTAGTTTTTTTCAAAATTTAAACTGTGTCCTATTACTGAAATTATTTGTGTTTAAATTGGCATATTAATTATCAGTTTTTTTTTACTGAAACATTACATGGTTCAAATGAAAGAAGTTGCAAATTGTTCGCGATATATACGGCCTAAACCACAATGAAATATTACATGGCATAGGTTAAGTGGTTTTAGCATCCTTCGTTCTTGCTGGAGTCATTATTTCAGCAGATGTAAGCTTTCTTAGCCGTTAAAATATCGATCTTCATCATAGGTAGCTATTAAGAAAGAAATGTGTCAGAACCTGTGAAGATTTGGGATCAAGTTTATATCGCGATGCATGGAATGTATTAAATTGCGCGTGATTGAAGCTTTGCTTTTCTATCAGAAATTTTAGCGGATATTATGGTTAAGCTGAAATGCAACCTGGACCAAGATGACCTGAAGCTTTTTGCTACAGCACAATGAACGATAAATTACAATGAGCTTTATTTTGTAACAATTCTGATTAGTTAAGCAACTGCAGAGAAATATCCACGTTATTTAATAACATTTCTAGGCATCCACGATTAAATTAACTGACTGAACATGCTTATTAGTTGCTTAGATTTATTTAATATTAGTTTATGTAGAAGTATTCGTTGATGTCACATATATGTAAGTTAATTTTCGCAATGTTAGCGGCAGTTTTGATAGATTGTTATTAGAATTTTTACTTGAAGTTACAGCAGAGGGAATGCGTTTTTTTTAGTATTTTTTTTCTGTTACTTAATTCATTACTTCGTTCTAACGAAAGTGTTGCTAACATTTTTCGGTTGCGGAGCGTCTTACGTTTCAGAATTTTTAATTTAATTCATGGTGACGTTTCGGAAAAAAAGAGGGTGCAAATGTGAAGAAGATGCCATTATAACGAAGCAATTGATACAAATTTCAACAGGGCAGTACCAGTTTCCGGCCGGTGGAAAATATCACCTTCCACCCATTAAAACTAATATTACGTTGGAATGACGTAAGCTGTTAAGATTTATTTTTAATTTACTTTGGTCTTACTGATGCCTTATTTCAGCCGCATGTAACTGTGTCAGCTATTCAAATGTGTTAGTATAATTCGGAATAACAAATATAAAAAATTAAGATTGAAGAACCCTTATAGATTTTTTATTTGGTTTATTTCGCGATGCAATGTGACCATTGAAATGTGATAAGTATATGTATTAATATGCGTGTAAAGTAAGTATTGTTTCTCTGGCGGCATGTTTAGCACATGGAGGAAAGAAATATTTCCTCCATGGTTTAGCGTAGTACTTACTGTACGTGGTTATGGGATTCTACGATAACCGTGAAACCGCAATTTGTTAATGGATTCTTATGTAACTCGACGAAAAAAACTGAAAGTAGAGAATAAAATGTTTTGATATCTTACTTAATTCTAGAGATATTGTATCTCAAAATTGACGTGCTAAGGTTGAAATGCGGCCTGGAACAGAAGAAAAATTTCGACATTGCCAAATTTGATGATGATATCGTATGTAACTCGAAGAGACAAATCGAAAACAAATAATACAATGTTTATATTTATATGAATAATTACGCCTATGCAATTGAATATTTGTTTATTTCACCGAACGCGTTTCACTTCATATCTGAAGCATCTTCAGCGGTTCGTTCTGTGGGGTATGTTTACATGAATTAGTTTCTTATATGCTAATTTGTACATGGGGCTTATACACAGTCCAGTCACATTAATGTGACCACCACCTTCTTTCGACGTCAACGTGAGATAACCAATCACAGAAGGCAGGTGGCAGCACAATACAGTGGAGTGTATATAAAGGATGTCCTAGGGCATCGGAAAGCATTTCAATCGTTGGCGTAATGCAGAAACGTAGCGATTTATCCGACGTCCAAAAGGACATGATTATTGGCTTTAGGACCAAGGGTGGAATCATTTCGGGAACGGCTAATTTTGTGAACTGTTCACGTGTCGCCTTGGTAAAAGTATACCGTGCATGGCAAAATGGCACTATTCAAAATCAGCGGCGTGGAATATGTGGTGCACCACGGGCGATAGATGACAGAGCCGAACGAAGGCTACGGAGATGCGTTCCGGTAAATAGACCTTCAACTGTTGAGCAACTGACCGCCCAGATGAACCAAGGGATTACCAAGAGTGTATCCTCAACAACGGTTCAGCGAACGTTGCTGTGCATGGGCCTCCACAGCAGACGCCTAGTTAATGCACCTACGCTAACTGTTGTTCATCGGCGACGAAGGCTGGAATTTGCACGCCAGTACAGCAACTGGACGTCCAAAGAATGGCGACAGGTGGCTTTTACCGATGAATCACGTTTTATGCTCCATCGGACAGATGGACGTTGGCACATACGGCGTGAAACGTCTGAAGGCAAACACCCAGGGTGGAGGAGAGAGCATTATGGTCTGGGGAATGTTTTCCTGGCATTCACTGGGTGAACTCATCATTGTGGAAGGCACGATGGATCAGCACAAGTACATATCTGTCCTTGCGGACCATATCCACCCCTACATGAGAATAATTTTTCCTCAGAATGATGGCATCTACCAGCAGGACAATGCGAGGTGTCATGCAGCTCGCAGTGTATGTAAGTGGTTTAAAGAGCACCAGGATGAGTTTACCTTACTCCCCTGGCCAGCAAACTCACCGGATTTAAACCCAATCGAGAATCTGTGGGACCACCTCGATCGGGTTGTTCGCGCCATGGATCCTCAACCGCGCAATCTAGCGCAGCTGGCCACGGCACTGGAGTCGGCATGGCTCAACATCCCAGTGAACACCTTCAGAAACCTAATTGACTCTGTTCCTGCACGCCTCGCAGCGATCCGTTCTGCCAAAGGTTGTTATTCTGGTTTTTGAGAGGTGGTCACATTAATGTGACTGGACTGTGTATTAATAAATATATACAATTCTACTTACAATTTTCCATCAATTACAGTATTTGGTATAGATTATGCCGGTAATATCATTTTTCATCTTCATTTTTGTGAGTATCAAGTCACTTGCACTGAGCACTGAACATTTATTCTGTGTTGTACTTTCTTACGATAATTACCGTGTGTGTTTACTGTGGTGTATTTGGCATGGCGGTAGGTTTGTTTATCGTTTGTCTTCTGTTTCCTTGGTGGATGGCGCGCTTTTAAATATACGTTTGTGTTCAGATTAGTGTGTTTGGTGTATTTTTGGTTATATCTTTTGAGGTGGGTGTTTGTGTTTCTTATTTTCTTTTAAGAACTGTGTACAGTGTTGGGTCCGTCAGGTTCGTGTATTCATTTATTATGTTTTTTCCTTCTGCGAGTGATTTTTGGATATGGTAATTTTCTTGAAAAGTTAGTAGTTTTGGTTTACTGTTGTTTATAGTTAGTATTTCCATATCTTTCTCAATTTTTGTAGGCTGGTGATTGTATTCTAATAGGTGCTCTGCGAAAGTTGAGTGGTTATTATATTTTAGTGCTCTTAGGTGTTCTTTGTATCTAGTTTCGAATTTCCTGCATGTTTGGCCTATGTATTCTGCATTGCAGTCACTGCAAGTTAATTTGTATATACCTGAATTGTGAAATATGTTGTTTTGTGTGTTGTTTCTGATATTTTTCTGTATTGAGTTGTCTGTTCTAAATGCTATCCTGAGTCCTGGTTTTTTCAGAATGTTTGCTATTTTGTGAGTGTTCTTGTTTATGTAAGTCAATGTGTGCCACTTTTGTGTTTTCGCTTCTGTTTGTGCTGTGCTATATAGTGTTGAGTTCATGTGGGTGCTTGTACTTAAGAAATTAATTGCCAGAATACTCCAAACCCGTCAATTTTGACGGGCTTTGTGGCTAGTTATAATATAAAACATCTAAAACCCGTGGATGTGAAATTAATTATGAAGGGTTTAGTGGAAGAATGAAGAAGTATTTTTATATATATATAATCTCCATGTGTACTAAATGAAATCTGAAACCCTTCGTTCCGTAATTATTTCAATTTTGTTTTGCTGAATTTGTTGAAATTATTTCAGCGAAAACCATAAAAAAAAGCCGCAAATCCCTAAATTCTTTGATAATATACTGTTACATGTAGTGTTATCGTAGGATTTCCAGTCCGTAATACGTGCTTTGGGAATAGGATAAGTTAATAGCGATAAGTAGTTCTAAGATGTTTGCTTTTTTGCGAGTGTAAGCAGCAAAGAGCCGTGCGGTTGTTGCCGTAAAGCACGCATGTGTAGGCTGAAGTTTTATACCAGAGAGTTATTAGTAAGATTGTAATGTGTTGCACTAGTTAGCTCAAGAAGAAATGTTACGCATAGTAAATCACTGTTTTTTCTAATGAACGCAGTTCACAGAATAAATCGAGTGCTTCGGATCAGTGCTTATAATTCTTTCTAAACAATAGTTCCTTTCATTTGTCGGCTCATACGTGAAGTAAATGTGTTCCATCTACGAAACTGAATGAGCAGCATCCAAAATGTGCTGGAGATGAAATGGGCCTGTTCATCCATAAGACGCTGTTACTTCCTGTTGAGTCGAAGCATCGATATATGAATACAATCTGATTCTTCGTTGACTGACGTGGTTACTTAAGTCAACTAATTAACCTCTCTTAAAAGGAAACCTCGTAATTGACATGTTTGAGGAAAGCTCTTAACTGCCATGTTTGATTTTAAAACTAACAATTCCTTCCACATATTAGTTGACAGGTCTCATGCGTGACATCAGCACTCATCAGTTGCGCAAGTTAGATGTAGTGCTCTACGGTCGGTATCGATATCCATATCAATGTGACCAAATTGCCTCTCGTTTCCATTTTTAAAATCAAACGCTTATTTTAGTCTACTTCTCTGCGTGCCAGCACGAGGATGTTGTTCAGTTGTACAAGCTCTTAGACATTGTAATGACGTAATTCTAGCGGCCATACATTATTTAGTAGGCGGACGCGGAGGTCCCTTTATTTAAGATTATTCCCCCGTATACAGTACACACGAAGACACTTAAGACGAACTAATATTGAAGGAAGAAATGTTTATAGAATATCACCACCTTACGAAATCATCAAAGTGCATCCAAGTTGGTAACTATGCTGACTGCCTTGAAGGCCTTCACTTTGCTTCTGGATAGAATGTAGAAATGTTATGTGAAGGGAGAGAGGCAAGCAATATGGATAAGGGAGATGGTTCCTCTGCTAGGAAAGAGGAGACTACATTATCTCTTTCTGGTGCTCCTTATTTGGTCTCGGATATTTTTATCGGACGCCTGCCTCGCCTCAGTGCTCCGACGAGGACTTGGATAATCCTCATCTGTGATGATAGCTGCTTCTTAGACTCCGTGGAGGAGACCTAGTTCCCCTGACAGCATTCACCGTGGAAGGGAGGCGGGACACTAGGGAAGACCTGGTCGTCGCTTCGTCGACTTGCAAGTCATAAGAGATGGGAAAGTACTGGCGCACGGAACGGAAAGAAATTTGACAATGAAATTTGGAAGGAATCTTCCCGGCATTCACCTGTAGTGATTTTCGAAAACCATGGAAAACCCAAATCCGAATTGCCGGACGGGGATTCTAACCCGCGTCCTCCTGAATGTGAAACCAGATAGTTACCTCTTCGCTCTGAATCCGTTCCAACGAGACCATATGCATCGATCACTGTCTGGACCACGCCGTGCAGACAGACAAAGTAACACTCCCCGTTCATATGAACACAACACAAGTATGCAAATATCATAGCAAACGAAGTGTGTTCATCACCGAGTTGTACACCAAGGCCGCCTTTTAATTATGAACTCATACCGACTGAACTATCTGGACGCAATGTACGAAAATCATCGCAAACGCAATCAGTGTATCAGTAGTTATTAAATTCAGCTTCCAATATCACTTCACTAAAATTAAAAACTGTAAGAAGCAATGTCCTAGGGATTTCCTTGTTAAACTATTTCACAAAAAATACCGAACGGAATTGATGGGGTACGTCTAATGAAAGGTGGACGAAAGATAAATGTTATGTTCCAAATTTCGCGTTACATCAAAGATAAACATTCCTTTCTTAACTCGAACAGATACCCACTAAAGTGCAAACAAATCAAATATTTTGAATTCTGTTAAGGTTCTGGTTATTTCTTTGTTTCTTCAGTTTTATAAAATATAGTGAGTTATAATAAACGAAGAATGCAGATGGAACCATTCAGAGAGGAACACCCAACATATGAAAGCTGTCACGACTACGGAAGCTTCTTACAAGACATTTAGGGTATTTTTGTTATTATTGTTTCTAGTATTATGCTACTCGGAGTTAATAACGCCGGAAACGCTGTGGTCAACAGTAATAACGTCAGTAACATGGCACTCGTGAAGGAAACTTATTATTAAAAACTAAATTCATTGTGTCTGATTTTGTAATTTAGAATGTTATTCCCAACTTTGATGTAGGCTGCATTTCACACATAACCACAGCCTCTGCCGATATTGCTGGTCGAAAATCGAAACATCTGCTGTACAGGCACACGTTCTCCCACTCTATATATACAGGTCAGGCAGCTGGAATGTACTGCTTTTAATAAATATCTAAATATTACTCATAAAGAAGGTCTACTGCTCCTATTTAATTGAAATGAATTGCAATTGAATTGGTAAATCCACTATTTAATTTCGAAACTCTAAATAACATAGTAGTGGAGGGAAGCCGCTTTAAGACCACTACTCTTTGAACAAGTCACAGAAATATTCCACTCGTCCGCGTGACGTCACGTTTTTTTGGTGTGGTGGACTTATGAATTCACCGACATTCAAATGGACCAATGGGAATATTTGCTGGGAACGTGAAGTCGCAGCCGACTGCAGTAGAGGGGCGCAGCCAATGAGAGGCCACGATCAGAGCAAATCCCCACTGATGTCACAAACCAGTAGTGAGTGTGTGAAAGTGACCGCATCCTCGGTCTCTCTCTTCCAGTGTTTTCCACAAGACTCAAGCGTCTGGGTATTTTGCATTGACATGCATCAACACAATTCCTGGAGCGCCATTGTGAAAGCGCACGCCTAACGTATTTGAACAGGGGCGCTGAGGAAACAACTCCAGCTATTTCTGTAAGTTTATCTTTTTGAGTTCAGGACGCCTGTTACTTCAGACAAAATTACTCATAAAAAAAGGCTACTGAAAATGCATCCGACTTAGCTCAGGGCCCAGGATTCGGCACACATGTCTCTTATTCGACATTTTTTTTCCTAGGGCGTTGTAGGGCATTGAGTGAGCATAACACGAACACATTACAAAAATAATGCACAGCTGTAAATTGTTTTTACCGTTTCCCAGCAGTCAAAAGGCAGTAAGATTTAAGGTCTCTGATAACCACAAAGATATCTAAGCTCACAAACGACTTCAGATGGACAGCGTTGCGCTGAGGTCCTCGGCTCGTTGTACCCTGCAGGGCCGAGAGGTACCTGCGAATGATGCGGAACCTTCCAAGGCAGTCATCAGACCACCTCGTCTGGCGACTGCAGCATCCAATCAGCCGTGTGGCTGCCCTCCCACCACATCAGACAGGATATTTACAAAATTCAGAAACCTTTTATTAACAATGTTCTCTTATTGGAGGAAGCTTACAACACCCATTAACACGTCATACGCCCAAAAAATCTGCAGTCTTTTATTGGACAGCTCAAGTCGTGACGTCATAAGACGACTTTGTCTCTCTATAGTCTTTTATCTCGCTTACACACTAATACATCTATTTTAGAACGTGACATTGATGTATCCACAGCAAACACGTCCTTAGTAAGCCCACTTTTGTTGTTCCACGGGCACATACCAATAGCCTGACGTCCCTTGGCAGTCAAACACCAGCACCTGCCAGAATGTTTTACACTGTGTAAGTGACCTGCTCTTGGCGCCGTCCTGTCGGTAGCTAGAGCAACGTCTCCGCTCATCTGCCCGCGTCAAGCTACGAACATGCCTGGGAAACAGAATCTGGAGTGTCGCCACTGGACTGTGATACATGGAGCGCCTTCCATTTCCTTCATTTTGAGTTAAATATTATAATATGTAGAGTACGAATTGCGTCACACTGCATGATAAACTGTCTCTTCTTAGCTTTTATATTTATTGCATGTAGACCTACTCAGTTAGATAATCTATCCAAGCCTCCCTGTAGCAGTTCACAGTCTTCTTCCGTTTTTATTCAATTATACACCATTATCTCATCCTCAAACAACCTGAATTCTCAATGTAATCCATCAACACAATCAGTCATTAGTACGATAAACAGCAATGATCTCAATACATTACCCCATGGCACTTCTAAACTAACTTCCACCTCTTCTGATATTGCAGTTCTCAATTTAACACTTTTCTTTTTGGCTTTTAAAAATTTCTCTAACCAAGAAACGACTTTTTACTTCACTCCAATAGATTTCAATTAATTTAAAACCATTTCATGGATCACCCTATCAAATGCCATAGAAAGATCTAGTGCTACACTGTCAATTTGACCTCCCTTGTCCAATTAATCCAAAATATTTTGCATATAGACCATCATACGAGATTCACACGAATATAACTGTCTAAAGCCATATTGGCGATTAATAAACCAATTTATTTCCTCATAGACATTTCTGATGTACTTGCGTTTTATGCTCATCATTATTTTGCCTATCGTTGGTGTCAAACTGATGGGTCAACAATTTTCAATCCAATTTGTCTCCCCTTCTTCATTAACCTTTGCTGCTGTCGCTCTTTTCTAGTCCTCTGATACAACAAGTCTCCAACTCATTCTAAATAATATTTCAAGGTAAGCGACAATATTGTATCTAACTATATTTAATACACGTGTAGTAATATTATCCACACCTGCCCTTTTACTCTTATTTATCTTTCTTAGTTCATTCGTGATTTTCTGAGGATCTGTTTCAAATTATGTGGTTTCCTCATTTCAACTTATATGGAGACGCTTTTAAGATTTATTCCCTCCTATTCCAGGATGAGAGTCCCTAAACGTATCATTAGACCAGTCACTCAATATCTCGGCTATTCTCAAATCCTCAGCAACTTCTTTTTCATTGTTATCTGCAATTGTATGAATTGCTTCTCTTACCCACAGTTTTCTAACATAGCCATAAATATTTCGAGATGAATCGCTCAGTGGTCTATTGCACCAACAATATTCTTCATCAACCCTTCTTAGCTTCCGCCTTCTCTGTTATTAATCGCTTGTTTAGCTGTCTTAGGTATTCCCTACAGCCATGCTGTCTCTTAACTCTGTCTCCTCACTAACCTCATTAATCTCTTTATCTCCCTATTATATTGACCGTGTTCTGTACTTCTCTTCATTTTCTGCTTTGGAATAAATATTTCCTCATACTTTTTTATTTTCTGAGAACTCTTTCCACGTTTCCCACTGTACTTGTGTGATCCTTCAATATGCTGAACGTTCCTTTGAAATATCTCTTCAATTCTGATTTTTTTTTTCTTTTTGTGATTGTATCTATTTAACCCTTCAATTTTGACCATTAGTTTTCTGAATCCCCCTAATATTTATTAGAACTACATTGTGATTACCTATTCCTTCAGTTATTTTAAACTCTACAATGTTTTCATTAGACTTTATTAGAAAGATATCCAACAAATATGGTATCCTTATACTCTGCTCTACCACTTGTGTCAAGCCCCTATCCATTACTGACGTGTTAGCATGTTTCTTTTACCCACGTGATATTATTCTTACTTCCTTCCCATTTGATGCCTAGTATATTTAAAACGCGATCAATAATGACCAACCTATTCTCACTTCTCAACTATAAATATGAATTTAGTTTATTCCAAACAGCCTCATCTACATCATTCATCCTTCCACTACGGTAAGCAGCCAACACCCTGATTCTTTTATCATCCCCCTAATAAAATATGGTCTTGATCTATGAACACCATAGAACTGTAGTAACTTGTGGTTCGTGTATCTCTGTTAAGATGCCAATTTCAATCAATTTGTTTTATACTTCCACAGTTCACTAGTAAACAGTACTCTGTTGATTAGCTTTGTGATATTTTCAACGATTACCTTCGTGTTTCCAGTTGTTCCCTCGTCTATTATTAAATCAACAACTTCATGTATTTCGTTAACATGAATTACTTTTTCCATCGTGCATCTACAATCAGTCTCTCTTTGATTATTTATTTTTCCCCACACCAGCGGCTCCTAACCAAAAAAAAGGCACAGTCCTGACCCTATCGTAAATGAAAATGGGCTCAAGCTTAGCTTACAACCCAGAAAGAATCCTTGTAGTGAAACCTCACTTACAAATGCTGTGCACAGGCCCCACCCGCTAGTAGCACCTCGTTCTCCTTGTTTAATCGCCTCACAGCGTTGTTCCACATCATCAGATCATGGCGACTCAATACCTGCGTAAGATCCGCCTTAATGTCTCCTTCACCACCTTCCTTAAGTCACTCTCTATAATATAACTAGTGGTCCTAGCAATACCGTTCACCTAATCTCTTGTTATCACTATTCTCCTTAGTGAAATACCTGCAAAGCGATCCTACAGCCTCTATTCTCTGTCCTAATGTTGCACTTGAATTAGTTGAACAATTTTTAAAATATTATACGTGGCTGTAGCTTGGTTGAAAGTAAATTACTGTTCTCTTTATTACGGTAGGAATATAATTAGTGAAATAAAAGCTATAGCAAAAATAACTAACAATAGTTCATTGTTGTTATCGTAAGTAATAAGTGAACAGTCAGAACTTGTAAAAGTTTCGATGGCACGAAAAGGAATGCAAAATGTGCAATGGGAAGACCAACTGTTAAAAGCTTCCAAATAAATTATAGATATCGCGTTGTGGATAATTGGTTGATAAATACTGATCGAGTATTAAGTATAGTACTATACAAAATAGAAGCTATTGGAAAATAAAATAAATTAACGTAGATGGAAATGTGTGGTGACATTGGATCAGGATTGCTAGAATTAAAAGAAAAATTTACCTAAGCCTACAGTTGAGATGCTCAGAGCATAACTAAGACCTAAGATGTCTTGATGGAGAAGTGAGATAATAAGCATGACCTGCACCTTATGTTGATTGAGGTAATTATGGCCAGTAAAGAGTTGGACGATGTTTTGACAAACCAGATTAAAGAGGATAATGATGAATGGAAAGAATAAATTTGAAAATTAAAGGAAGAGACTTAAAACACAAGGCAAGAGGTATTCTTAAATAGAAGCGAAATAAGATAGAAAGGTGTTATAATGAAGGAAGTGAAAGAAGTAGGTAATATAGGTGGTGAAGAGTCAATTGGTTACATAGAAGCATCCTGTTATTTTCGTAGAAGCCTATAGAAGCGACTTGCCTACATTATGGTCTGACTCTAAACAAATGAAACATGCAGAATCGTTTAATGGCAGACCTTAGGCCTGGGAGTGTAATATAAATAGTTTATCTACGAGATTCATAGGATTCGAAGAAAAAAATTTGTGCAAGTTTTGTTCGAGACGACTTAAGAGGAAAATAAAAATTAATATTTGGCAGTGTAGTCCTCACAGACGGCAAGAGTCTACTTGAATACTGTAAGCCTTCTTGACTATTCAAAGCTTGGCATATTCAAATTCGCGTATTGATTTTGAAGGGAGGATATAGGTTCTAAGGAGAAAACTACCAAGGAGTGTCCACGAGAAAACAATGATACTACAATTGGATAGTAGACAAAATAACAAATGGCAATATGCTAACGAAATAACGAGTTTTGAAGAGGCACAAGAAAAGAATTGTGATAGTTGTTGGTGGATAAAGATGAACAATGATCGTTGGACAGAAAAGGGAGTATGGTGGAGCACCATGGATGGTGAAAGAGTACTTTCTAGAAAAGACCATAATATACTGAGAGAGATTAACTAAAAAAAAATTCTAAATAAGAAATGAAAAGAATGTTAATCAGAGCGAGATGGGGCCATTTGGAATGCTAGGTAGAAGAAATTTTAATTATGGGACAAAGAAGATACATGTGAGGACAATACGAAACAGTCAACATCGTGCGGAGAAAAAAACAGAAGTAAATGATAAATTTAAGATTAACAGTCAGTATAGTGAGAAGATAGTACCAGCTACAGATTCAGTAAGGAAATTAGTTTGCATCCGAAACAAAGATACAAAATGAAAAGGGGGGGGGGGAGAGAGCAACGCTCTCGAGCTAAAAGAATTATACGAATAAGATAAGTACATGAATGCAATACAAAATTGTTCATGGTTGAGGCGGCATGGGATGATTTGATATGCGATAGCAAAAATGGTAAGAAAGGAGAAGAGACGAAGGTCGAAACAGAGAACAAGGAGAAGCCAGATGGTATACATACTGGGCAGAGACAATGCGAGCGAAAATAATGTACACGGATGAAAAATATGAGAGAAGAAGTAAAGAGTGTAATGAGGAACAACGAGGATAAAAGATGAAAATAGTTACCGACTAGAGTCAGTGAGAGAAGTAGAAACCAAAAGTAATCAAGACAAAGAGCTGGAATAGAAAATAGGAAAAACACAAGGATTAGAGAATAAATTGGAAGAAAGATTCAGAAGTGCAATACGTATAATAACAAACTTGCTGTTAACGGAGATGTGAGTTTAAGAAGAAGGGAGTTAATAGCAGAGGCATTCTGAACAGCCAAACCAGAGGAAACCAATACGAAGTGGAGCTGCTACTGAAGAAACAAGTGGCGTGGTTGGAGTGCCACTGAAAGAGAAGCGAAATCAGAGAATAAGGTGATAAAATGGAGAAGAACGTTATGGATAAAAACGGAACCATTTAGGAACGAATATAAGGACATTGCTGAGAGTATGTATAATGTTTGATCATGGAAGTGTCGATGTCCTAATCTGGAGAAAAGTTAAAGATGAACGATAAATGTAGGTGGACAAAAACATACAACGAGACATACACCGACGCTGATTGCAATAGGTATGAGATCCTTGTTGTGTTCGTAAAAAAAAAAAATTTGTTACCTGCGTACGTTGCATCAGTTTGTTGAAAATTGGAGGACTCAAGTGATATAGTATGAACGTAATTTCAGTTACAAACGAGAATTTATTGTTGACATTTTGTAACCTATACACAGTATTTAGTTTGAAATTGTTATTGGATAAAATGGGAAGAGGGGATACCTGAAGGATATTCCTCAAAATGGTTAGGAACCGGTTAGTATAAACATTAATTGTGCTGTTAATGAACAGAGAAAAATGTCAAACATAATAAAGAATGAATTGTATTAAAGGAATTACACTGATTGAAATAAAACTTCGGAGGCCAATGCATAGAGATAAAACGGCAAGATAACAAAACAAAAGAAATCATGAATTTTGATACCTATGTGTCGGGTTATGACAGACTGAATTAAGAAAATTATATTTTTATGAAAGTTGTGTTAACATTTAACAAAGTAATTTGCTGTATCAGTATTGATAGTAAAAATGTATTTCAAAGTGACTGACGGAATAATCAGTTACAATGAAGCATAAAAGTGAAATTAAACAAGCAATATGAAGGATGTATATATATCTCTTTCAAGTAGACGAGAACATAATTTACAGAATATATGAGAAATCCTAAATTTGCTTTCATAATCGAACTAGATATTAAGCATAATGTGCTCTGATGGGGAAAAGGAAAAATACGCTATGCAAAGGTAATTTAAAATATATTTATTACTGTGTAGAGAAGAATATAGAAGCGAGGCAATGGTAAAAACCGCCTCGTTCTCTTATAAGTTGTCTGTATTTGTAGCTGGTTTAGAGAGCTCTTAGCTACATAAGTCGATAATGGTCTGTAATTATGCTTCGCTGATAATAGGTCAAACCTTTACAGTTGCCAATAACCGACCCGATTCCACACATGCACATACACAGAAATAGACGAACAAAGATCGGTCCGAGATTGCTTTCGCTCGCCGCTTTCAGCCTCTCCGCTACAATAACTGCATACCCCATCGACCATTTCCCAGTCACTCCTCTCATCCCAAAGTCGCGTAAGCGGTTGACCCTATTCGTGTTCTGTACGTAGTTGGTAATTAGATCCAAACTGTACCTGAAATACTGGGCGTGGATGTCTATAGACGCACCAGGAATGGTGCTATGGGAAATCACGTCGTAGCACGTTGGCTGGAGACTGATCAACTGAACACACACACAAACACAAATATACCCAAAAAAAAAGTGTCGAATCAGCGGCCTCGGGCTCCGGGCGCTGTCGTTGTTGCAAACCCCTGCAGCCAGGATGTAATTCCATTCCTGAAGTTTAAACTACCACGCGGGGTGAGCCCTGCATTAATCCGATATGAGCACGAAGCGAGATCAATTAAAACTTTATAAACGCATAATCCGCGCCGGCCTGTAACCGGCAGCAGGTGGAAAAACAAAAACACGTCCACCGGCGTGCGTGGCGAGGATAATTTTTGCGCATTCGAATTCACGGCCAACGAATGTGATAACCTACGTGTGGTCGACATACAGCTCCGGTTATCGATTCTGACATTTCAGCGAGGTCCCCTGGCGTTGTACAAAGGACGGTGCAGTACACGCCGGGGGTATGACGGCCCCTCCCACACAGCCGCGCGGATTTGAAACCGGTCTATTAATTCGCGCGTTGATATGGCGGTGCCGCGTTGCGGGCCTGGTATGGAACGCTGCTATTTTGGCCAGCGCGCCCGCTTTGCAAACGCGGGCGCCAAACTCTGTGTATGTGCGGCAGCGTTGTCGCCCTGCGTTCGTTTAACCAGTGACGCGCATAATTAAGCCGCAGTTAAAAATGGCCGTCGCGCTCGCCAGTGGCGGGAGCAGAGTGTCGCTCATTCGAAACGGGACGTCCCCTGGTTTCATAATAGAGTGCCGCTGCCTGCCCGCTGCGAGCTTTGATTTTTCGTCTGAATGACTCACGTGCAGGTTTGGTGAAACGTTGGGAAAATACGAAACGTAATCAGCATATGATTACCTGCATACCACGACAGTGCTGACTGGTCTGGTAGTTCGAATACATTCAAAACTAACTAATAAGGACTCTGATTTGGTGAAGAGTTTTACATAGAAATTTTGAAAAATAGTTATCGAGTTAATGTATAACTTGAAAACTATTGCGATAACGAACTTCTAAAGAAAAATGTTTTCGAGTAAGTAATCTCTCTGAACTATCATATTTTTAGCTTATGTATACATTCTGAGTAAAAAAGTAAAAGTTGGAAAAATGTTTTTTTAGAACCATTCAAAGCTACTAAAGTTATTGTAGGTATTCTGCTTTTGATTATTTCCGATGTTCTTTAAGGTGTAGGAGTATGTAGAAAGAATTGTACCTACCGCCAAGGAAACGTGTAAAAACGTATATTCAGATATGAGAACAATTTGTGTTTTGCAGACTAGTAGGTTACCATGGCCAAAGATGAATATTGCATTTCATTTATGTCCAAGATCAAATGTTTACCTGGGAGAAATAAAACATTAAAAAAAATCTTCTTGGCATAGTCTAATCTTTATCTGAGTAGTTTGAGATATGGTGAGTCTATATGTAAGGAAAATATGAAGAAATGGAATTACATATTAGAGGACGAGCTTTGTGCATTCGGGGAGCTGCAAGACACACAAAACCGAGCATTTATCCGTCGCAGGTTAGGTGGTGGTATGTGGCTCAGTATCGAGAGCCATCTTATGGGAGTTGCCTGCAATCATACGCATAGCGTAATTAAGTTGGGTGTCCACTTTTCTCACGTGCGGGTTATTCAACCAGACCGGGGCACAGTACTCGGCAGCCGAGAAGACAAGACCCAGAGCAGAGGAGCGGAGAGTGGAGGCCGATGCACCCCAGAAGGTACCACATAGTTTTTGAATGATATTGTTTCTTGTTTTTAGCTTCTCAGTCATTTTCGTTAGATGTGCATTAAAGGATAATGTTCGGTCAAGGCTAACACCCAGGTACTTTGGTGTCTTATTGTGGGTAAGAATGGTTTCTTCGAACCGTATGTTAAGTTCCCTTCTAGCGAGTTTGCTACTTAGATGGAAGCAGGTAACCTCCGTTTTAGAAGCATTGGGTTGGAGTCGCCACCTACGGAAATATTTGACCATTGTTTCTAGGTCTTCTGTTAGGATTTCTTCAGACGTTTCGATTGATCTGCACCTCGTGGTGAGAACCCAGTCGTCGGCATAACCAAACTTTTTTGATCTTGTTTTCGGCATGTCTGCGATATACAGGCTGAACAGGAGTGGAGCAAGCACTGATCCCTGCGGTAGTCCGTTCTTAAGTTTCCTCTGAGAGCTGATATCACTGCCCATGACAACCTAGAACACCCGGTCATTAAGCATGTTGTCCAACAGGCGTGCAATAAGTTTGCAGGGAATTCCTGTGCAATACTTAGTACATAGTTCACTGCATCTGTATGCAGTCTCACTGATACCGCCATTTGTCAAAGCCCACGACTCAGCGATAAGGTTCACACCTGCCCCAAGCACAGCCGTACAGCCTGCGTCCCCCTTATCTGCAGAACACAGATAGTACTACACCATCAATCGTTCTTGTACTTAATCTAATATATACATAATACCAGAGGGTAGCTGGTACCAGTGTGGCTTTGGGTTAACTTAGTAAAAATTCCCTGGATCTCTCTACTTCGAGATCGGTGGTTCATAAATCATTGAAAACAAACTCCACATTTGTTAAGGATTGATAAACCGTTACTAGTGTCTCATTCCTACGATTTCAGAGATTCGTTTTCCTCTTTCTTGAGTTATATATGTGATTGTTAGGAGGTCCGTTGTGCATTTGAGTCATATGATGACTTCGAAGATTATAGCGGTTAGTTGGACTGGCGGGCTCGGAACCTAACACTCTAGTGTTTGGTGTTGTTTATGGCTTTCGCTGGTGGTTGTGTAGCGACTGTTGAGGTGGTGACGCCCAGGCTGTAGATTGATTCGGCTTCTGAGGTAAACAACCACTTCTCAGCCCAGTAATTACATCTTTTTCAGTGGCAATGTCTCTAATAGGACAAGATGTCGGCTGCACCAGATTTTTTTTAATTTAGAGGATTTTCCGGGTTTCTTGTAACGCGTGTTGAGTATGACCGTACAGCAATCAGTATTTCTGGGGGTTTCATTTTTGATTATACGGCGTCAATTATTGTTCAAATTCTTTTGGACCAACTTCAAAATTCTTTTTAACCGATCCACCTTGCTTTGGACGTACGAACTACTAATGTATTTGTTCAGTTCAAAGACTGTAAATGGGATGTGTTCTCTGGACGTATTCACTCTACTGTTATATGCTGAACCAGTTAATTGTAGGAATCTTTGACAATTACTTTGAGCTTTGTTTAGGAAACAGCTTATCGATTTAATTATAGTTTTGTGAACGCATTCGCATCTCCCATTGCCCATCGCGTATATAGCTAAGGCTTACAGCTTTTCTATAGCTTCACATATGGGTAAATAATTGAGTCCCTTCCTTTAACTGTCAGAAGACGGAATGGGACACCAAATCGGAAAAACCAATGGATCATCAATGCGTCAGTCACAGTTTCAACCGTTTAATCCATAACGGAACCATTACTAGATAGTGTGACAACGCATCAATAATAGTTAGAATATAACTATATCCTGTACTGCTTCGGAGAAATGGTCTGGCTGTGTCAAGTTGGAATCCTTTAAAAGGAAGCCTGGTTTCTAGTATTGGTTGCAATTTTTCCCTATTGCCGCTTTCCGGCATTCTTTCGTTGCAAACTGAACAATTTCTAACTAAATTTCTGATATCATTCTTCCGAGATGGCCACGAATACTGTTTTGCAACACTTCAGTTGACTATCTTCCAGCCAACATGCCCAGATAAGATAGATGCAGAGAATAACCTCTTGATTAGCCTTCTTAAGGAGGTGAGTACCATTTTACGACAGCGCTGTTTCGTAATTCTATAAAGAATATTTTCCTTTATAATAAATTGCTTGTTGTTTCAAAATTTTTGGCACTATGCAGCTTTTGTCTGTTCTACTAGTACGCCGATTTCTTGGCTCAATGAGGCAGCATTAGTGTGTATCTTCCCGGATTTGTGGATATAAAATTGATATTCTAAAATAGATACGACCCACCTTGTTAGTCTACTATATGGGTTCTTGAGTGGTAAACTTTATCACCATATCACCAATACAATCTCTTTATCTGCTTTCAAATTATTGATTTCTGCCTTCATAAACTGCCTTGATTCTTAACAAATAGGACATTCTTGGTTCTCCACTATTTGGTAAAGAGCCCCTCCTAGGGAAAAATTTGAGATGTCAGTGCCCAATATAAATTGTTTGGAGAAACCAGAGTAAATTAAAAAGGAATTTGAATTTAAAATTTATTTAGTTTGACCATCGGATATTCAGATTCCTTAGAACAAACCAAAGTAGTGCGTTTTAAAGTACACTGGTTAGATACTTGGCTTTCTCACCGTAATTTTGAACGAATTTTCTGTAGTAGCCGACTAGGCCTATGAAGGATTCCAACTCTTTCACATTTTTCGAAAATAAAACCAATTGACTGCCTAAACTAGTCAGAGCTGTGGTTTCACACACTGTTTGGATATTAGTCGACATAAATATTCACTCACTGACTAAGCAATATACCATTTTTCAAAGTCTTTCATAAACAACTTTTAAGTGTACAAGATGCTAATGCAAATTCTTAGAGAAGATTATTGCATCATCGTGGTAAACCAGTAATGAGTGAGGCTTCAGCCCCCGGAGAATTCTGTTCATTAACCCTCTGGAGCTTTATGAAGCATTTCTTAGGTTAAAAGGGAGTATCTGGTACTCGTAATGTTCTGTTTTTGTAATATTTTCTTCGGCTCCGCATACCTGATGATAACCCAACCTGAGATCAAATGTCGTAAGCAGTTGGTGATTAATGATATAATCAACAGTCTCTGAGATGATTGGTGTGGGGTAGACTTCCAGAATGGTTATTTTATTCAATTCTTGGTAATCCATGCACAACCGAAAGCTCGTTTTTCCATTATTTGACCGTTTCTGGACTAAAATGATGAATGAGGGTCACGGAGAATTCCAAGGTTGCATTATCCTATCCCTCAACTGTTGTTCAATAAAGTCATTTATTATATGCCTCTGATAATAGGGCCCTCTGTGTAGTTTTTTGCATATGGGAGGGTATTGACCGAGCTAAAGTCGAACTTACCCACTGTGGGTCCGTTCCAGCGTCTACTTACTGCCAACTGAGGTACTTCCGGTTTCCAGCCGGCATCTGTAAGTTCCTAGCTGGGATAAAATACATGCACAGAGACTTAACTGGTCTAAAATTGGGACGTAGGTGCTCCTTGAATAATGTAAAGAACTGCGGTTACTTGATTTATTCGGCGAGAGCAGTTGTATGGTACAATTACAATCGACTGGTACATAAAATCAGCATTCCTGGTATTAGAATGATGGACCATAGGATCCGATGTTGAGACAGAAATGCATCCTAAGACAGCAGAGGGAGGATTCTTGGAAAAATGCCCAAAATGGCTTGATTAGACCGTTACATGTTCTCACTACTAAAAATCACATCGCGGACTGGGGCGAATCGTGCGCGCAAAGAGGCGCCCTCGATTCCGGAAGGTGGGGAAAGCCTTCCTCTCATTGGCTGACAGTCACTACGAACACGAGTGTGTATCACGTGCCCATAGTGTGTTAGCCTCATGTACTCGTCGTGCTGTGCAGCTTTCCCACAGTAAGGACTGCTAGCCAAGCGGCCTTGGCTTGGTGTCGTGTACTAGCGGTGTAACCTTCCTGCTACCGTGCTAGCTTGGAAGTACTCTGCCTTCATTATTACTAAACTCTATACTAACATCTATATAGAAATCAGCTACCGCGACAGCTCCGCCGCGTGGAAAAGATTTTTCGTCGTCTTTACAGACGGAAAATCTTCCCCGAGTGTCAATTCAAAAATGAAAAAATTAACAAGAACTAAAATCTACAATATTTATAATCATACAACTTTATAATCTATACCAAGTTTGTTGCTAAGTTCATACTACCCCCATAGTAAGAATTCCTTACTTATCCTCAACGCCTGCGTGATCTGGAGGTTCGTGGTTCAGGATCTGGTACCTCCAGACTACGCTGAGGCACTGTATCTTCACGCTCAAAAACTACAATGTCATCTTCTTCATCTGTTTGTATCTCCACGTCCCTATGTAGGGGTCGTCTGGACTTCACATGCCGAACATGCCTTACTTCTGTTACGTTAGATGGGGTCAAGACTGTATTATTAATACAAATCCTGCTGCAGCACTAATCTGTACTGCGCCAGATATATTTGAAACACTCTCGGCACGTCTTGCAATGTTTACAGATGCAGAAGATGACAATTACAGCTATACAAATCATGCTAATATAAGAAATAATAGAGTATGTCGACATATGGTATGAATTTGTTTTGATTGTTCTTGTTTAGATATTTTCTCCTGTAGCTCCTCAATCTTGTAACCGGCTACTGTTAAATCACTGAGGTCTTTACCAACAGGTTCAATGTTCCAATTTAATGGGAGCTCAGTAATATTGAGTTTTTCACTATTCACTACACAACAATCTAACTCTAACCTATAATTAGGAATTATGTCTTGACTGGTTACATTGGTTCTGAGGGTTAACTCCGACTGAATGAGCATCTGGGCCCCATAACCTCGGCATTTGTTGAAAAACTTTAACTTCCCGGTCCCCTTAAATATGACGTCTGTGGGATGCCCGTTATTGCATAAAATAGTTAAGCCCTCATCTCTTGGGGTAACAAAAATCCATTCATTATGGCCAAGGGCGGTCCAGATGCTGTGATTCAGAGCGACTACTTTCCTTACACAATCAGGAGGAATCGCTCGAATCGGTTGTAAGAGTTGCACCTCGCAAGGGGAACCATCTTGGGTAGCTTGCAATATGAAATTTTGTTTACAAATACTTAAAGTGTCTGTCATTTGTTTACATTTAATTGTTCACTGTCTAGTTTGGCATAAAGTCTTTTGGATTGATCAATCAATAAGAATTCTTTCTCAGCCTGTAAAAACAAGTAGTGACCTTGTTCACTTATTTCTATAGGTAACGGAAGTATTCTGTACAGGTTGAATTCATTACTTTCAGCTAAAGGTACATTTAACACATAAGTCAAAATATTTTTGTACAAGAATACATCGATATCAATTATTCTCAGGAGCAAGTAACCATTTTCCTCAGTCAACGGAATCGGAAACTTCTTGTCCCCGATGTCGTTCCTAATTAGATTCAAATACTGAACAACTTGTACCGGATTAATAAGGTGTGGTTGAAGCAATCCCCTTTGGGAATTAACAATAGCATTGACTAAGAGATCGTACTCCCGTTGGATGCCCTGGAGAATGGCTACTGCCCGAATTAAATGTTCATTACTTGCGACCATTATTGACAACCGTCGAACGGCGATATCGGTATGAT